>VZSF01007115.1:277764-429957 GCA_013398295.1 Chionis minor | reverse complement strand
CCTGCCACTGGCCAAGGCCGAGCCCATCCGTGATGGTGGCAGCACCTCTGAGTTCATATGTTTAAGATGAGGAAAAAGTTGCTGCGACTGCAACAGCAGTTGTGGCCAGAGAGAGGAGGGAGAGCATGTGAGAGCAACCACTCTGCAGACACCACGGGCGGTGAAGAAGGAGGGGAGGTGGTCCTCCATGCGCCAGAGCAGAGGTTCTCCTGCAGCCTGTGGTGAAGACCATGGTGAGGCAGGCTGGCCCCTGCAGCCCATGGAGGTCAGTGGTGGAGCAGATATCCAGCTGCAGCCCGTGGAGGTAGATGCCTGAGGGAGGCTGTGACCCTGTGAGAAACCTGTGCTGGAGCAGGCTCCTGGCAGAACCTGTGGCTCCATGGAGAGAGGAGCCCATGCTGGAGCAGATTTGCTGGCAGGACTTGTTGACGCCGTGGTGGACCCATGCTGGAGCAGTCTTCCTGAAAGGACTGCACCCCATGGAAGGGACCCACGCTGAAGCACTTTGTGAAGAACTGAGCCTGTGGGAAGGACTCAGGGTTAAGAAGTTTGTGGAGGACTGTCTCTCGTGGGACAGATCCCACACTGGAGCAGGAGGAGAGTGTAAGGAGTTGTCCTTCTGCAGAGGAGGGAGAGTCAGAAAAAACACGTGATGAACTGACAGCAACCCCCATTCCTTGTCCTCCTGTGCCACTTGGGGAAGGAGGGGAGACAGAGAAAATTGGGAGTGAAGTTGAGCCTGGGAAGAAGGGAGGGGTGGGGGAAGGTGTTTTAAGATTTAGTTTTTATTTCTCATTACTCTGATTTGATTGGCAAAAATGAAATCTAATGTAAGTTTAGTCTGTTCTGCCCATGATGGTAACTGCTGAGTGATCTCCCTGTCCTTATCTTGACCCACAAGCCTTTTGTTGTATTTTCTCTCCCTGTCCAGCTAAGGAGAGGAGTGACAGAGCAGCTTTGGTGGGCACCTAGAGCCCAACCAGGGTCAATGGACTGCAGTAATGCATGATTTTTGAAGTCAAACTGATGCCATACTTCACAAATAGTTGCTTTATTTTTGCTTAACCTGAGTCAGAACCCATGCTGTTTTTTTCAGTATCTAAAAAAAAAAATTGTAATTCATTTATCACAAGAGGTTGAACAGTGTTTTTGTAAGTGTGACCCAGGGATCACGCTGTGTAGCTGAGCATTTATGCACATGGATATTTAGAGATGTTTTGAAAGTCTCTCCATGACAGAACTTTACCCTGAGGATTAGCTGATGGACAGAATTTGTGGTCTATCACTGCAAATAGATCCCGCAATAATTGTAAATAACCCGGCTGTTCAGTTGCATTACACAGAACTTGAGAAATGTGATAGTTCTGACGCTTTTTCTGTAAGTCACTTCAAACACACATCAATGATGAACAATACAGGCTGTTTGATTCCCTCTTACTACACAGCAGTACCATCTGTGGTTGACCTTGCAGAGATGATAGACATAGCAAAGGAACTTTTCCTCTTTATACTGTTATGAAATAAATAGCAGCAATATGACCCCGTGACCCATTGCAATTGCCAGCCTCTTATTCATTCGGTATGACCTTGTATTTGTATGAGATGGATCCTTCTTGATACCTTCTGACTATTTTACAGGGAAAATACACAAAAATAAATGATCTCAAAGACAGTAAAACTGATTGCATTTTCCCTGCCTTCCCACAGCCTAGAAAATGTCTGCCGACTGATTAAACCTTTCAAGATCATTCGTCTGCAAGGTATCCTCCAGCTGTTGAGAGCTGAATGAAAGGCAGAGAGCATATATGATGCCCCTACTTTCAGACAGCTGCAGGACAAACTGCAATGAAATGTATTGTTTTAAAGTCTCCATTGATACACTACATGTCTTCAGTCCTCACTGCTCTTAATTTTCCAGCTTATTTTTCTGGAAAGCTGAAGCTTTGAATCAAGTCAATGGTAGACCTCACTTTTGAGAAAGCTATATAACTTGTGGCCTATATTTATATACATGCTCATAATGGTAGTTTAAGGAGTTGTTTCCTTTCACATTAGCTGACTGAGAATGCTTATGTGGCCTGTGACTACATCTCAGCTGGTTCTGTGCTTCAGGTAAGCTGGATTCTTACCTTCTCCCTGTGACACCTTCAGAGATAAACGTGTCTGCAGAGTTTCTGCAAGTGGCTTAATCCTTATGAGCAGGAAAAGTCTGGCTTCTTTCAGCCTTTTCTCCACTTGCTGGTTGACTCCAGAGCATGGCAATTGAAACCCAAGTCTTGTTGCATTCTGAAAGAAAATGAGATATAAAAGGAGACAATGAAAACAAAAAATCTTCTGGTAGAAGGGAGGATGTGAGTTTACCACTTAAAACATGTAATGATCCTAAGATTGTCTTGTAGAATTCTTATCAAGATCTTAAGAGGGGAAAAAAATTGCTCAGAAAGCCAATAATCTGCATTAATGCGCAGTAACGTGCAGCCATCGCTCTCTGGTAACTGCTCCGTTAATGTCATTGCTGAAGCGAATATGCTGCTGAAGTCATGACTGCAGCTTAGTTTTGAAGAATTACCGGCAAGTTTTAAGTCATAACTAAGTAATAGAGTGCAATTGTCTCATTCAAGCGTAACCTTATAAAAACTCAACTGGTCTGAGCTTGGCATATCAATTGTGTGCTAAAGATAAGTTGGTAAATAATCAAAGTATTACAAAGCTTCTCACAGACGGTGTAATATATTACACAAACACACACAGTTAGAAATGGCAAAGAGTAGGGAGTAGAAAGGATAAGGTCTGGTATTTGTATAGATTGGCTTTTCAAAGCTTCTTTGTCATTTAGGAAGAAATCCACTGTCAATAGACTTGCTTACATATCAATAAAGTGATGCTGAATTTCAGTAGAAAAGCAGGGGCAAGAAGTAAATCCTGTTGAAGGGAGCAAAAGCTGCCTTCACATAGTTACTGCACCTATGTTCTCTTCAAGGTCAGAGGTTAACAGATGGTGACAAACGTTCCCATAAGAGTAATCCAGCGGCTGCAGATGGGCAGGAGAATGTCCCTAGTTGTAGGGAGTGGACAAGGTTCCCTTCAGAAGAGAGCCAGTCCTCACCGAGGCATTAGTTGCATAAAAAACACCTGTTTACTTCAGACTCTTTTCCATGGACCACCCAACAATGACCTACAATTTTGGAATACTATGGAACATTTATTTCCCGAATGGTTTTGTGGGTTCAGGAAAGTACCTGACGGGTGGTTGCAGTCAGTCAGTCCAGTCTGCTGCTTCTGTGGCTTGTTTGGACTCTTCTCCTTTGGCCCAGCCAAGAGACAGAAGATCTCTGGACACTGGTAACGGTTCCCTTGGTCTCCTCTTAGAGACATCTCACACTGCTCAGGTGAGGCTTGAGCACCTGAGGCACCCCTCAGGGGTCCCGGAGCCTCTTGTATTTATCCTGTATAAAGCTTAATCTACCTTTCATAGATGATCAAGAAGGAAGTACATATTAAGAAAAACATTTTCTTTCTAACTTAATATAACCACCTGTTAACTTTGAAATAAACCTCTCTTCTCCAGGGTGGTGCCACAAGTACGAGAGAAGGCAGGAAAAATGATTTGACTTTCAGTATTTAAATGACTCTTCTACTTTTAAGAAAGCTGAAGAGAACTTCCCTCTTGAGTAGATGCCTTGTGAAACCTCCCTTTCCATTCAGAGCCCTTCCCTCTGAGCTATTTGTTAGCAGGATCTTCATACATCCTTCCATTTAAAGCACAATATTCCTTTTCACTTGGTTAAACCAGGATTTTCAACAGCTGCTGAGGGAAATACAGCTTAATTTAATCTAGTGCTTAATGATGGAAGCAATGGTAAAATTAACAGCGTCTCTTCCACAGGACCTTTGGTTCTATCCTTGCTGCCATCACTTCAAGTCCTCCACCTATTAATAATGAAGTGAAAAGCAGCAGCAATGGCAGGAGTCAAGGTGCTGTTTAATAAGTCATCTGGCTGCAGAGCTGAAATTCAGGCTCTGGTGTCCTCTGTGAGTTTATGAAGCACAGAAGGTCTCTAACTCGGTGAATAGAGCTCTAAGCCTTTACATGTTAAACACATTAAATGTTTCCAGTTAATTTCATCTGACATCAATCAAAGCTCCACTAAAATTACTCTTGGGGAAGGTGGTGGGGAGGGAGGGGAATGGCAATACTTCTTAGCTGGCTTTCAGTCCTGTGCATTAAGAAAAATCTCTGGGCACATCTGGGAAGCACACAGGAAAGACCTCTGCTAAAAGCCATTCTTTCCGAAGGTTGTGTTACCTGCTCCCCTTTCATTGGGAAAGAGTGGGACAACAGGGATACATGGAGGTTTTGACTGTACTGTAATAAGAGTTTTTCAAAACATATCTGTGAGCTCTTTTTCCTAGCCAAGTTCAAATAAAAATACCACGATCTGACTCTCATCCTTCCGTCTGACGAACTGTTAAACTGGATACAGTTCCTTGTTCCCAGGCTAAATGGCTGGGAAACTCATTTGGAAAACAATCGAAGCAAGGTGCTCCGAGTTGCCAAGAGCTGTCCAGTGGGGCAGGGCTTGTAGAAAGCAGTAATTCTTATTTGGTGAATTATCTGCCCTGAGATGAGGAAGAGAGGATACTTTAGTGCTTATAAAGAGAAAGCAAGCTGTAAATTGCCTTTTGATACTCCATTCTGTGGAGCAAACAAAACAGCTATGCATTTAGATGATACGAAAATGCACTTGAACTATAACATAAAATGGGATGCGAGGTTTATCAAGGGTCCTTCTTATGAAACTAACAATAAAACAAGTGATGGACGTCAGCTTTTTTTGATGAAACTGGGGGAGCTTTAATGACTTAACATCATCTGATCTCCTACATCATACAGAGAATGAATCCGTACTATTAGTCTGTGGAGAGACAAGTTTCTACTCTTGTCACAACTTTGAGTATTTCAGTAGATTTCCCAATTTTCTTCTCCTACTGACTGAAAGGTTTCTTGGCCTGGGAAAATCCCCAGTGACTTGTAGCCCATCAGCTGAGTTAGCCTGCTGTGGTTCATCCTGTGGTTCCCCCTCCGTTCTTTTCTTCATTGATGCAGTCAGACTTGGTCCCCATGCTGTTTCATCTGTCTTAAGTTCCCTTCATTTTTTTTCTCCATGTCTCTCCCATAAGAGAAGGGGCTCGCACAAGAAGGTTGAGATATGGCACCTGGAGATGAAAGCACAGGCTGCAAGAAGAGGCACCAAAGGGAGAAAAGGAGAGGAAGGGCTGCTCCTTGCCTCATTAGGTGGCTCTTGTTCTCTTCAATCGCTTCCAAAGTCACATTACTCCATTACTCTACTCTGCAGGTGCCAGTTCCCACTTGACTGTGCCTATATTTGATCTGTTTACTGCATTCACTGAGGCTGACAGCCATCGTGTCTTGTTGGTGCCTCATAGATCATTTTTAAGTGTTAAATGAGGTATATAATTCTATTATGATTATTCCTTTCTTCCCTCATTTTTTCCCCCTCAAAATTGCTTAACAACTTTAATCAAACTCAACCAAGCTCTTGACTAAACTAGGAAATGTTGAGAACATCTCATTGCATTTCGATTTAGTATATTTTAATGGGAAGTAGGAGGTACAGATGCTATTGAAAAGCACGAATAAGCCCTGAGAGACTTGGCAGAATACTAACATGAGAAGCAGAGTTGAATGCGCAATTCTATAATCTATGCGTTGCCAGAAGCAATGGCCACATGCCACAAGCCTTCATGTGCAGCCAAGCTCTATCAGCTGCACTAACTGCTATAGCTAATCCTATTTACTGTCATCACCGACCCTAAAAAAAAAAAAAAAAAAGGAAAAAAAAAAGGGGGGAAGTTGCAAGGTCTGAGCTTCAAATTACCTATATGTCTTGCTCTATATCTTGTCTTTCCAATGTGACTATGTAGCTGAGAGCCGAGTTCTTTGCTAGATATACTGGAGAATTTGAGAGGGAAGTATTGGCCAGTAATTCATCAACTCACTTGTCAGTGCTGAGAGAGAGAGGTCCTCTGTGGAAATATGTAACGCATAAGCAGAAATAAATAAAAGGGGTAAGGAGCTATGAAGGCTAAGCAAAACTAACCACTTTTCAACAGAACTGCTGATACTTGTGTTCTCTCTGAACAGTAAACCAATGTCACCTGAGTCAGCTCATAAATGATGCAAAAGCAGGAAGCTCTCTAGCTGTTAAGCTGGGGATATAATGCTAGGCATTTGTTTAAAAAAAAAAATAAATAAATAAAAGAACCAACCAAAAAACCTGAATGACAAAACCACCCCACCACCAAAACATATCCAATGCAGATTACTCATTTCTGAGCCACAGTGTGTCTAGCATTTCCCATGGAAAAGAGGAAGTCTTGAGCAGCTCTTAATGTCACTAGAGATGACTGCTATTTTTTATCTCAGAACTTCTCAAGAAGGGAGAATGTTTAGTTTTGCATCGTTCAGCCAGTAGTTCGAAGTGACGTGGAGGTTTAGGCTGTCTGTGGAAAGGTTTCATGTGTCTTCAGTGTGAACGGAGACCCAGTAGCTCACTTCTGGAATGAAATTGGAAGCTGTGGAGATTGCTACTCAAAGGCAGGACAGGCAGTACCAGAAATCTGCCTGTGGGATCTACTGGTGAAGGAAGCACTGTGCTGACGTAGTTGATGTTGGGATGGTTAGAGAGGCTAACACTAGACTTGAAACCTAAAGGGCTGGAGGGTTGGCAGAACCTCTTCCCTTGGCTGACACAGAGGAGGTGCAGTGGGGACATCTGCAGGGACCGGTGTCCACCACCCCTGTGATGGATCTGTGCCTCACCCCAACTGTCCTCCAAGTGGGTTTAAACCAGTCTGAGAGGGGGCAGCTGAATTCAAGGCACAGGCTTCCATTTGCAAGAGAAAAGAAGTCTTTAAATTGTGGGCAGATACCTCAGATCAAGTGATACCTTAAATGGCCGTGAGCTAGATGTTGTCTCTCAAAGTAGAGACAGCCCTTGCCTTTGAGCCGTTATCTTCAGTGCAGATCTACAGCAAGGGCAACTTCCGTTGGCAAGAAAGGGAGAATATTGAATATTTTCAGGTATTTTTGTTCACGGTTTCTCCTGTCTGTGTTGGGAGTGTGCAATGGCAGGTCAGGCTGACCATCCTGACGGCACATCTGCATCCTGCGAGCTTCCTGCCTTCCCTCTCCCCCGCGCCCCCAGTACATGTCTTAATAAATGCAAGTACGCTCGTTGCTCAGATTCAAAACATGTGCTCAGATTTGAAACATGTTTGCTTTGTATATTGAGCCATAGTCCTTATGTGCTGATCTACTGTTCTGGCTCATCTCATTTAAATTGCATTCTAGCTCAGCTTGTTCAAAGGGAAAATGAGTTCTGACAGCTGGCATCTCTTCTTCATTATTGTGATTGGTGTAAATCTAAAATTTATGTTTTGAATCTTAACAAAACTACTGGACTCAAACTACCTCATCCTATTACCCATTTAATAGAAAGTAAGTATTTTAAGTGAAAATTTGAAGAATTACATTTTCTTATTTAGCGTTTTTTTTTCCCTCTTTCTCCATTCAAAAGTGTGCCAAATAAAATGCTGTTTGTGCAGTCTATGGGTGAAACTGTTATAAGACATTGCTATGCTCACCAATTTCTCTCTTAATAGAATTCAGAAAATATGCAAACAGACTACTAAATGGGTTGTGCGGTTGAAAATGAAACGAGGTGAAAAGTTGAAGTAAAAACTAGGGATATGGAAGAAAGGAGTAGAAAAAAGAGATGGAGAGAATGACTTTGGGGGAGATAGGAGCCTTTGTAAGTATTCCAGAAAACTGGGGAGGAAAAAGGGAACGGATTTTTTTAGCACTTTTTTTTTTGAACTGTGTGCATGAAAACTGTAAGTCAGAGTTAAGGCTGCGTTGATGCCGTTGTTCTGATACCACTATTTCTCTGCATAACATCTAAAGGCATCTAATTACACAAAATAAGAACAGCTTCCACTAAGAATCTTTTTGCATTTATTTTAAAGATGTTTCTTAAAGAAATGGGAAACTTAATGAGATAGAAAAATTCTCCATGTATTATTTAAAACCTACTCCTCTGCCATCATAACAGTTCACAATACCCATCTGTTCTGCAGTATGCAAGTTTTGCTCTGAATGCAAGTAATACAGGCTGCTCTGGCACATTCATTAGCCCAATGAAGAAAACAATGTCATTTTCCCAGACATTACCCTTCATGTAAAAACAGGAATAAAAGAAAAAAAAAAAAGATTATGCTGTTGCAAGTTTTAATTAATTAATGCATCTAAAAGAGCATCCGTGCATGAAAAAAGCAACGCATGCTTATTCGTATTTTGCAACAGATCAATAGAATGATACAATTGATTAGTGTTTTTTCTTAAGTAGGAAAAGTACTGATAATACCATGTTAGTGGTGGGAGTAAGCAAGGAAGATCAGAATCTTTAATCTATAGTGTCACATGCAATCTAGTATTAAATGTTTAGATAATTTTAATTGGCGCACTATAAGCTGTAAATTTAGGAAGCAGTAATTTATAGCCTGTCTGTCTTCATAGCTTGACATTCCTTGAAACTTATGATGGGATTATTTGAAGGAACCACTGCTGGGACACAAATAAGGAACATTTTATTCCTTAATTTGATAGTTCATTGGCTTTTGCACACTCACAAAGTGTTGCAGTTGCTGATGAGTTTTGAGTGAAACTTGTTCTGTGCAGTTTTAAAGCTTTATGTAGCTTAAAATAAATGCATTTTAAGATTCCTGCCACGCAAAACCATGTAACCTTAACAGGAAGGGATCTTGAGGTTATTCAGAGGGTCTCCACACTCCTTCATTGCATGTTTAATCCCAGATAGAAGTGGGATACAGCTATGAACTGTTTCTGTGCTGAAGAAAATACTCAGCTTTATGTAACAAACTTTATAAATTCAGGGTCTCTACTTCTTAACCCAGGATGAAAGTATGAGCTAAGGTTTGCTGAGAAGAGTAAAGCGTATGCAGACACATGTTTACAAGCCTTTCTGCTGGACCTGAGTCTTGTTTTGGAGACTACACTGTGTTATTCCTGCTATTCCTCAAACCTCCTGAGGCCGGGGACCGAGGCAGTTAATGAAGTGAGAGACAGAGGCGTGAGAAGTTAATCTGGTCCACAGTGCCAGGCGAGCGTGAAATGCTTGGAGTGGTGGCAAGGAAAGTGAGTGATGAGACCAGTCGTGTCCATAAACCCATTTTGCATTTAAATAGATCCTTGTTGTGGAGGGGTGGGGAATGGGTTCCTTAGCAGCTGCAGACCCTTTTTCTGTCCCTGACATCTGGATGCAATTCCCAACTTTTTATGCATTTGGGCAGAGAGAGTGAGAAGCATTTATTCAGGAAAGAGATGCAGATGTCTGGACAAAGAGTGGTTTGGAGGTGCACACAAAGGTGATTAATTTTTGTGGCTGTACTATGAGAAAACTGAACACTGAGTTTGATAAGTAGCAAGTAAGGATTGTTTCTAGTACTTATGCTTTCTATCTCTCCCAGTTAAAATCTTATTCACATTGAAATCTTACTCACGTTAATCTTTGAGGCCTTTTCTAAAGAAAGGATGAGATGACCAATTCCTCCTTAAATTCACATCCCTGAGTCTTTTACAGATAATCCATGAACCTCCACAAATTGGTCGAAGGTCAGTGGTTGTGCAGCCAAACTTTAGACTGTGACTGTGGTGTTCTGGGATGCTGTGGTACTACCCTTTGAGCAGAGGGAAGGGCAAGCCCTTCTGACGTCCAGGACTGAGGTTCCTGGGACAAATATTTTGTAATGGAGGGTTTTGGAGTGGACAGCCAGCACTGGAAGTCAGACATCATGGCAGCTCCCATTCGAGTTTGTACCTAGAAGACCACACTTGCAACCACACTTGCTTCAGGCGTAGGCTGTGAAGTAATTAGACTTAAGGACTCCAGGATCCTGAACTCAAGTGGTTAATTTACACCTAGAAACTTTGGTACCCTGCCTGGTGACTCACTGCTGAAGCAAAGCTTTGGGCAGGGCAGTCACTCCTGTTTAAAAGTAGCTCCCAAAAACACCTCTGTGGTGCTACTGGACTGACAGATAGAAAGATAGCTGGCTGTTTTCTCTCTCAAACTATTTTTGGTTTTATTCTCGTGTTTGTAACAGCGGTGTCAGCCAAGCATTAAATTATAACCAATGAAACTTGGTAAATTTTACAAGGGACCATGTTCTCCTAAACTTTCCAGGTTTATAAAGAAATTTCTGTCCCTTAGAAATAGACTTTAAAAACGACTTCTAGGCCACTGAAGTTACAATAAAATTGTACATATCCTGTTCTTTAAAAATCATTATCTTGTAGCTCTAGCAAGGCATTTTGCCAAAAGCCTTTTCAAAAGACACTTTTTCCTCCCAGTATGTTGTATGGACCCTTACTTTGGTTTAGAAATTGTTTCACATTCAGTCATGGTGGCAGCAGATGTGAATGCAAAGACTGTATAATAGAATATGTATGAATGTGTGGTGAAGCCTTGAAAGTCTCCTGTATTGACAAATTGCTATAGCAGAAAAAATACAGTCCCAGCTTTGATGAAAGAGGTCATACGGATCTCACTTTATAATTTACAGCAAAGACTCTCAGAAGCAAAATGGCTGCAGAACAGGCATCCTCTTAGGGAAAAACTGTATTTGCACATAATATATTTGTGAATCAAAATTATTCCATTCGGTGGATGGGCAAGGTTTTGGCTGTCTATTGCAACTGTGCTAGGAAGCAATGACAGCGAAGGAAACCCCTCTCCTCCTCCCTCAATGAGCATGGTTACCCCACTGCAATGCCAAAAATGTAGGTGATGGCAGTGGTGTGGGGTCAGATGCTCTTTCATGGGATGAAGGGCAGAGGAAGAGGGTACCACCCTGGCCACCACAGAGTCTAGCAGCACAAATGCTGCAACTTACCACTGATATTATAAACTTGCCTCCTGCAGAAATAATTTAGCCTGCGATGATACTTCCTCACACCCATGTGTCGGTGCCTCTGTCCTCTCTCCCCCAGCAGGGAGCTGCCCCGGGCCAAGGGCTGTGCTCTGCGGGGGCACCTGACTGCAGCGCTGGGCTCAGCTCGCCCAGTTCACATCCAGTTAGGGTCCGAGTGGTTTAGTGACGTATTAGTGGCACATAATTAACAGGTAATAAGTGGACTAAATAATCAGGATCAGTAGTACAAGAGGTAACATTCTGAGTGCTGTTGTGGTTTAATAAACAACTACGAATCACTCAACACCCTCCTGTAACTACTCCTGAAGAGCTCCAGCTCCCCTTACGTGGTACCTGCACGCCCGTTCTCACAGACATGGGGTGTCCATCACCCCTTCTCCTGCCAGCATGGGGTCGAGCACCCTGTGGGAGCCGCAGGGGCCATAGCTTTGTGTGTGCCCGTGCTGCTCCTGACAGTCTGCTCACCCATGAAAGCATCCCACCAGTTTACGTGCTCACACCTGAGACGAGAGTTGGTAACGCAAACATAATTTGTTGATTCAGCATCCTATTTAAACAGTGAGTCTTAGTTCCTTCAGCGCTCACTTTGTGACACAAATCATCCTTTGCTAACAAGGCACATTTTACTACGTCTTAATTTACTAAGATTAATGTTGGAAAGTTCAACTTTGTGCAAGCTGTTAGTGAGACAAATTTTTCATTAGTTTTAGTCAACCATCAAATTATACTGAGTAATTTCATAGTGCAGCAACGATTTAAATTAAGGATAGAACCTATTCACTGATGCAGACTAAACTGGCCTCAAAATTAAAAGGTCAGAGCCTCAGCTGGTATAAATTAGTGTAGTTCTTCAGAAGGAGACATAGCTGAAGTCAATGGAGCTACAGCGCTCCGTGCCAGACAAGCCCATGGCACCTCCTTGGTGGGGTCACAAGTCTCTGTTGGTGGCTGGGCTCCACCGTGTCCTGCCAGGGGCAAGGTGGAATCCCAGGGTGGTAGGTGGAAGGCTACAGGCCACGACTTTGTGAATATGCTTGAGCCTGACGCAAGCTGGCGGGCAGTCCTTGCCCCCTTTTCAGGGTGTTTTTCTGAACAGGGAGGATTTCAGTCCTTACCTTACTTTAACAGAGAAGCTGTTGTGTGTTTGAGTGGGTCAGACCTTGTCAGTGTTACCTTGTTGGGATGGCAGCTTGTTGCGCAAACGACTATGTTAAAACCAGTAAAGATACTCAGGGGTTTAAACAGGTAAATAAGAGTCAACCTAGTCGATCCTGCCACCTGCTAAGCCTCTGGGTGAGATAACACTTGCCTCAAGTGTCAGACTCTGCAGGTAGATGTTAGTTATAACTCATTACCCACAGAAGGCTACATCTTGATCCCATCACCCATCTTTTGAGTCGTGTTTGGACGGATAATAATTAGGCATTCACATACAGAATCCATCTCTTGAGGAGTTTGTACAGGAGGGGAATATTCTCTCCCCTCCCAACAGATTTTTCTGCTTGGTTTCTGTGAAACTGCAAAGAAACCAAGTCTTGTTCCCTCGAGAGAGCCCAGTGCGCTGCAGGACCAGCCTTTCCCCTTTGCAGGGATGGACTTTGGCTCTCTTAGGCTGATGGTTTCTGCTTTTGGCATTGCAAGCCAGCCCAGCAGCTCCTCGTGGCTTTGAGCCTGGTGAAAGTCAATTTTTTCTGTTGATGTGGGGGGAATTTGGACCACTCCTCCATCCTGCCACTTAAAACTGATAGAATAAGCTGTTTATTCTCCTCTGCTACTTACTGTTTTGGCAGCAAGATTCTATCAAAGAAGAACCAAGAGTCTGAGTTTCAACTGGGCTCTCCCACTGGTTTCTTCTGGCAGAGTGACCCTATTGAATGCTCTGAGAGCAGAGAGTCTGTGAACCTTTCTCAAATTACTGCTGACAGATTAATGTTTCTGTAATTACACTAGGATGTCTTGGAAACACAAATATTAATTAAGAGTATTGAACCAATTTAGAACAGTGTTCAATAGTGTTGAACAGAAATCCTGTAAAAATGAAACAAAATATAATCATTGGGAAAATAATCAGCGTTAGTCACAGCAGATAAAGTAATTGTTAAAGGTAAAGTGATTTTTGGCTCAGAATTTATATCATGGCTATGGAAGCCTTGCTAGTATAGCTCATGTAATACAACAATAATAGTTTATCTAAATTTAATTTTATGTCAGATGTTGAGTAGTGTCAGAAATACGTGCTGCGTTTTAAGGTACATTTCAAAGCTCTTTGAGCTATCCACGCACGCGCTGAGGTTGAGAGAACTACTAGTCCGTTAAGAAGCCCATAAATGCTCTCCAAAAAGATCAAGTGCTTACACTTGTAAAATAGCAGTGACGGGTGTCTTTTCTAAATATTAGGGATATTTTGTTCTTTTTTTATATTTTGTCCCATAGCTATTTCACTTATGCTGGAAAGGATTAGGAAACTATAGCTTATGGGTCAAATCTCTTAATTGTAGAGAAGAGGCTCTCATATTTAGCCCTTGGCTTCCCCTCCAGTTCACGTGCTACCTGCTTTCCTGCTGCGTAACAGCCCGGAGCCCCGCTCCTCCTCTTCATGGAGGTTAAAGTCACAAGCAAACCAACGTGAATTCTTGCCTGTAGTGTTCAGTAATGTACATCTCAGAGGGCACTTTCAGCTGAAAGTATCGATTGTCTTTTTCCTTCCTCTGCTCCTTTGTTGTGCTTTGTACAACAAAACTTAATGCACCTTCTTCCCTTTGCAGTGGGGATGTGATGGGGAGGAGCGGTGGGTCTGCCCAGCGCGGTGGAAGTCAGGAGGACCATCACAGCAGCTACGGGGGAGCTGTGGCTACTCCAGAAGGGTACTCAAGCATCTCTTTGGTCTAACACTAGAACTGAAACAGGTCTTAGAATCATAGAATCACTTGGGTTGGAAGAGACCTTCAAGATCATCAAGTCTAACCATAACCTACACTACCAAACCCACCCCTAACCCATGTCCCTCAGCACCACGTCCACCCGGCTTTTAAATACCTCCAGGGATGGCGATTCCACCACCTCCCTGGGCAGCCTGTTCCAATGCCTGATAACCCTTTCCATAAAGGAGTTTTTCCTAATATCCAACCTAAACCTCCCCTGGCACAACTTGAGGCCATTTCCTCTTGTCCTGTCGCTTGTTCCTTGGGAGAAGAGACTGACCCCACCTGGCTACACCCTCCTCTCAGGGAGTTGTAGAGAGTGATAAGGTCTCCCCTCAACCTTCTCTTCTCCAGGCTAAAGAGATAAGTCTTATCTCTATTCTTAAGTATGTACTTAAGTACCTCCCTAAATGAGATTAATTAGTGGTCCTTTCATATACATTTTTTTTACACTTTACACTTTTACATTTTTTTTTGGCCTTACTATAGAGCTTAATTAAAAGAATGGGGTAGTTAACCGCATTACAATATCATACAATTTTTTAAAAAAAAGTTTTCGTGTGAAACGTTTTGCTGATTTGCAAGTCCTGAACATCCTCTGAATTCTCTAAATTTGTATTCTGCATTCAGAGCCATGTATCTTCATGCTGTATAGTCCCTCTTTTGCAACAAACCCCCAAATTTAAGAGGAGAAAATCTAGTATAAATACTAAAAACATTCCAGCATGGCTGAAACAAATGAAATCACAGCTTGCCTTGAAAATTATCAGTGGGAGAAATAACCAAAGAAATGTGTATTCTCTTATCTGTACTAAAGCTTTGATTAAGACAATGAAATAAACAGACCATAACATTCTGTTCTGTGTATATTTTAAAAGCATAAACGCACTTCAAAACGGAATATCTATGTATGAATTCACATCAAATAGGTAATTAATCTTATGCCTCAAAATATTTCCAATCTCCTTGTCCTTGAGAATTTACTGATGGCATATAAACTATTTACATCTTTTTTGAATAATTTATCCTGTCCTTCCATTATGCCAAATGAATTTATAATCTTGGATAATGAAGCGTTCTTGAGTGAAAGTTAATATGGAGCTGCACCTCCTACTGAATACAAGTCTGTGAAAACACTTTATTTTTTTTCCTCACAGAACTTTATAAATTCTTTAAATGTACTTATCCCAGCAATTCTAGGATCAGAGAGCTTGGTTTTGTGCAGCTTTTTCTGATCTAAAACAAGGTAATTCCATTTATCTCAAAAGGGCAATTCCTGATTTTTCACCAGTGTTAAGTCAGAGAACTGAGCCCAGAATATTTAACTCGACCAGAGACATGTGGATCTTAACTTTATTCAGATGCATATTCTATTCTAAATTACCCTTCATTCCATGACATTTAATTAAGAAAGGTCATTTTTCTCTTCTTCAGAATACTTGTAAATATTAAACCATGTTTCCCTTATGTATAGTTTCGTCCGCACAAAGGGATTAACACCAGCCCAGTTAAGGTCACTTCAGCTAAATTTGTGCTGGAAAAAAGATCAGAGCAAGCTCCCTGGAATTACGTTGTCCCATGCAAGTTTGACTTTGTGCCTGTGTTTAATGACTTATGTGCATTTAAAGACCCATATGTATGTCTTTCTAGGACATAAACATATGTGGGCAATAACTTCCATACATGATTATAAGCCACAAGACAAGCAACCCTCTCTTGTTATTTGCATGTTATTGTTTGTAACAGTTTAATAGAGTTATATGAAAGGAAATACTACTAATCTTATATTAGGTTTTCTTTTTTTAAATAAAGCTTAGAATAGGATATAGGTGCCAGTATCTTCTCCTCACTGTGTTTGTGTCCGTAGGAATGAATTCTTGATGTGCGCTGGTGATAGGGTTTCTAAGCCGTGAAAGCAGATCTCTTTCTTCCTCTGTGTTTCCTGAATGGAAGTTCCCTTCAGCAATTTATTAGCCTGTTTGACAGCAAAGCTTACCCTTTATGTTCTTTTTGTCCTTGCCCTTAATTTTGTTAGGTGTGCAGTGTTCTCCTCCTCCTTTTTCTTTTTCCAAGTAATGAAGGTGTTTGGTTTTTTTGTTTTTTTACATTTGTCATTTATAATCTCCTTCCCTTTGGCCTCAAGTTTCCCTGGCTGCAGCCCATTCTGTAAGTCAGGCTCCAACGTGCTCCGTGCTGATAGACGCTCAGTCTGCTGTGGGCGTAGCAGGAAAGAAATGATCATGTAACATAGTGAAAGTCTTGATTCTACCAACTTAATGCTTACAGTAGCATGTACCAAGGACAGGTGGACTGTTCCTTGCTTTTCCCTCTGCAGTATCTGCACTTAGGCTCTCCTCGTACAAGATAATGACTCGGGTACATCACGCGTGGCACAGTACACAACCGCAGCGTTTGACGCCCCTTCCCTTTTCCCTTTAATTTCCATTTCAGAACTAATGAGCAACTTGCAGATTTGCGAGCACAACTTCGCCAAGTCCTGGTCTCTAATTTTGCAAGTCTTCCTTTCTTTTTCTCTCCTAATGGGAAGCAGTGTACGAGCCGGTTCGTACTCCATTTCCCCTTTAGACTTGCTGGTGTCCACTCCTGAAGTGCAGAGAAGACTACTTGCCCTCTTTTTCCACTACTGCTGATAACCTCACTTTTTGACCCATAACACTTGATGAAAAACTTACAAAATACTACAGGTAAAACCAGTCTTTTTTGCAACAAATGGTCAAATATGGATCCCTTGGAAGCCGTTAGTTTTTTCTCTCTCCACCCTGGAATTCCTGAAATACATTTTTTTGCATAATTGCAGAAACTGGAAGAAATGAGTAATGTGATGGATAAGTAATAAACCAGAGTTGAAAACTACCTTCCTAACAGCTGAAAAAAGGGATCACAAGACTAGATAGGAAAAGGGCTGATGCCCTACAGGAATATGTGTCTCCAAGGGATGCAACACTTCAGTACCTGGACTCAGTTTACAACTTCCAGTGGGCAGGTCACTTGGCTGAAGCTTCCAGTATGTGACCTAGAAACATGATGTTGGGCCAAACAAAGGAAAGCTTCTTATTAAAGATCACATTTAGCTTCCTGGATAACTTAATTAGATTATTTTCCTTTCCCCACTCCCGAAGCTTTTCTCAAAAGACTAGCCTAAATGGGAAGAAATAGCTGGTTGTTTGATGATTCTACAGCATATTGGTTTTAAGATGGTATTTTAGGTTTACAAACTGGCTGATGGATGGAAAGATGAAAAGAAAGAGCCTTTTTCTGAGAAAGAGTATCCAGCAGGGTTTACATTTCAGTAATATTTGTTGCCAAAAATGTTTTCAGTGTGTCATCTGGATTTTTCATACGTTTCAAACCCATTCCATTTATTTCATATGAAAATGCACCTGTGAGGTTTTTTTCTTCTGGGCAAGTCTTAGTCCTGCAACAAAAGGGTTTTGCTGTAAGCTGAAGATACCCTAGGCCATGAGTGTGCTCTGCTGTTTTCCATGAAATTTAAGATTGCAGTCAGCTGTCAGACTTCTGTTTCCTATTTTACCAGAAGACAAAAGTCGTCCTGTGAGCTGACTTAAAAGTGGTATTTCAGTAAGACTGGACAACTTGGATTTGAAGACATATGCTTTCCCTTTCGAAAAGGTCACTCTGTGCCTAGAACACAACTTCTCGTTTCTGTTCTTGTTCTTTTGCATCTTTGGAAAGTTAAATATTCCACAGAATATGTGGGAATATCTAGAGCAAGAAGACATGTGTGACTAATAGTTGTAATAATTCCATCCCTGCTGTTGTCCTCCTGCTGAAGTGTTTCCTATTTACCTGTCTTTCCACTAGCTCCTTTACAGTTTGGAGCAACGGATTCTGCCATTTACTATTTATATATACCATGACAAAGCCCAGGTGTGAAAAGTGACTTCAAATCAGTAAACCAAACAGGCCACCCCTGACTCAGAGTTATTTTACTCTGGAGAAAACAAGTGAGCTGTGTTCATTACCTATTGCTGTGCTACTTTCCCCCGTCCCCCAAAATAAATGGTGAGAGACAGCAAAACTTTTTTAGTGCATACCTGGGTCATAAATAAATGTGACGGCTCATGCACTGTTAGACATTAGCTCTTTTCCTGGCCTCCAGAGTATGCACAGTGGGTGAAACTGGTGTTGATATGAAAGGGAATGATTTTTTTTTTTCCCTTAGATGTGAAGAATTGAAGGATTTCTTAAGAGGAAAAACCCTTGGACCCTGTTAGGTGGTTCCGTAGTGACACGGGCTAGAGTTTGTGGATAAGAACGATCTCGCTCATGCCGACGAGGCTATTTGTAGCCTGCGTTGCCTGAGGGCAAGAGCTCAGCTCCAAACCTGCTGTGGGGCAAAACAGGGGGCCTGGCAGAGCTCTCTGGGGTGGAGAAGACCCCGGTCCCTTCACAAAGGCCCCAAGAAGAACCAGCTCTGTCTTGCAGAGCTGGCCTCGGACACAGCCCCGGAATGCCTCTAGTAGGGCAAAGCTGAATGCATTTGCTGTTAGCAGGTTCGTTGTTTTGCCCTTAGTAAAAAACACCAATAATTATGGCTTGTCATTCTTCTGTGAAGAAAGTGGTCAGCCTGGTGATATGCAATAAAAATAACTGAAGAAGTCAAAGACAGCCTTTCAAAGTAATTTTTATGAAGGCAAGAGATCAAGTGACACAATCTTTCTAGCCGCTTCAGTAAATACAGGGTGGTGATTAGCAAATAAAACGGAGTAATTGTAGTTTTCTGCTCAAATCGATATAATTTAAGTATCTGTGTCAATCAAAGTTATATTTAGATTGACACTGTAGAGATATGTAAAACCTATTTATTTCTGAATAAATATTTAAAGAGATTATATAAGCAGTAATGTCCAAAGCTCAGGGATTTTCCCTGAAAAGATGCAGATTAGTTATTGATAATAGCCTAATATAAAACTATTCATCTGGTTATCTAGAATAATCTAAGCATTAATAATTATAGCCCTAGGCTTATGAAATGGAATAATTCCTCCCCCCTGTCCCCCAAAACATTAAGGTCTGGATTTATTTGCCCTTTCAGCAGCATTAGAAATACCCACTCAGGACTGTGGGATATACGTGCACTTTTAGAATGACAGCTGGAAGGCATGTGGAATAGTCTAGGGCATCTTAAATAATGTGCTCTTAAGTATCTAGTGCTAAGAGTTCTGTCTTTCACAAAATAAATAAATACAGGCAAAGGCATAAAAAATTGTTTTAATTTGGGTTGACTTTCTCTAGGATTTTCTGCAAAAACAGAATTCGGAACAAAATCTGCAGATGTCAAAAAGTAATTCAGAAGCAAGCCATTTTGTTTTAAAATGTTATTTTTCACATAGGTACCTACCTTGATTTTTTCAAAAGGGATAGTGGGAAAACACTAATGATATAAACACAAGCACAAAATTTTAAACTTGTAAAGAAAGTTAACACAACATGAAATTTTGGGTTGTCCTATTTTTCCAAAAAAACCTGGGCGTTACCAGTTCTGAGACTGGAATCTTCTTATTTTAATATAGCCTGTAAAGAAAAAAAAATAATTAGAATTTCCTTCCTTTTTTTCACATTGTTTTGTGGATACTTGCTGTGAAATATTATCCCTTTCAGAGCTAAGGATAGAAATATCCTTGTAGTAGCCTCCTGTCAGAAGTAGAATTTTCCTGCTCTCAGTTGTTTCCTAACACTGAAGCTTCTAATACCTGAAGTGAGTTTATCTGGAGTTATTAATTTTCTTCAACTCTTTTGGAAGGAGAACTATAAAAAATAGTTACATGTAAATGCATCATTTAACTAAGAAGCATAATGCGTGCAAAATTTGGCCTTGAGTAAATGATATCAAGTAGGTCATTTTAATCATTGACTTAGATTCTGTTTTGCTCATGTCAAGTCTTTTTGTCAAAATGTCAGAGCTACGTAACAAGTGAAGGAAATGCGAGTTTTCCGTTGCAGAACTGATGGTGGCTTGATCCTTCTAGTTTGCTCCCATTCCTGCTGAGCACTGTTTTATTCCTGAATCTGGTAGTCTCCACATCACTGTGTTTTATCGCTGACTGGCTGGTATCTCCTGGGCACACTTTCTTTTTGGTCTCGGTTGTATAGAAATACCAAATAAGGGCTTTTTAGTGTTCTGGATGGACTAAATACCAACTTTCCAAAGCTGTCAAGAACTCCGGATGCTCAATTTCTGTTAAAATTAACGTCGTCTGTTCCCCATCTGTTGTTAGTATAGAGGACCCGTAACTGCAGCCGTTTCAGGTCATTTTTACTGCCTTTTCAAGCATCAGTTGAGACTTTACTAGCTGTAGTGATGGTCATATTTTGTTTTTTCAAGCTGAAATTTCTTCCTAGAGATTCCATTCTCTCTCATGACTTCATTCCCGTTCCTCTCCAGGAAGATCTCTAGGGTACGCATTTATTTCTTACATTTCTGAGTAGGGGACAAAGCAATACAAACATTTTAACTGCTTTTTAAGCTCTGTTTTAACTGGCCCAGTTCCCTTTGATGGTTTATGTTTGTCATAACAAGCACACAAAAACATCTGAGGGAAAAAATAGAAAATGAACTAACTCAAGTAACACTGCTGTAATACTTTTAATTTATAAACAGATGATACATCACTTTAAATATCTAAATGTTATAATTCACTTCCTGCATTTAATTCCACAGCAAGTTTGTATGCGGAAAGGTGTATATTTCTGGGTTGGTTTATTTTTACAATTGTGTAATATATTTTCTGATGTTTTGTCAATCACAGACAGAGAAACATTGGTCTAGAAGCTGTATATCTGTCCCACCACCCTTGCCCTGTATGCATGCGTGTCTGTAAAATCTTAAAACTACTTAACATTTTTAGGTGCTCTTGGAATTCTGTTTTCCCACTGAAAGTTGAGATGGCATATCATTTTTAGTGGCATTCGTGTTATTCTCAAAAAGCTTGTGTTTAAAATCAGTCAACCACATGTTTTGATTTAATTTTTCCCTGAACAATACCTTATTAGCACAGTAAACTTCCTCTTTATGTGACTGTACAGAGCTCTTTTTGTTATCCCAAATGGACTCCTTGCATTTAGATAATACTTGTTTAAAACCCCACTCAAACAGTCTGCTCCTTTTAATGTACTTTTTTCTTAAAGAAACTTCAGGATGAACCTATTACTGTGTTATGCAAAGGTTGATGGCTGCAGGAAAACTAAGAAGTCTGGGAGAGATGGCTCCTCTGGCTCCTGCTCAGCCTGCTGCCACCACTGTCCCACAGGGCCTGCCATGTAGAGCCACCCCAGCCTGTACTGGTGCATGGGGTTGTTCCGTTCCGGGTGCAGGACTTCTCACTTCTCCTTGCTGAGCTTCATGAGGTCCCTGTCAGCCCCTTCCTGCAGCATTTGAGCTCCCTGTGAGCAGCAACACAGCCCTCCCACGCGTCAACCGCGCTCATCCCAGCTCAGTGCTGCCTGCAGACTTGCTGAGAGGGGCTGCCACCCCGCCATGTAAGACTTAGATGAAGACATCTATCTGGCACTATGCCCTGAGAAACTCTGCTTCTGAACCGGACGAGGTTAGATTTTAACCAACGACCACTGTTGCTTGAGCCCCATGGTCCCACTGGTTTTCGACCCACTTGCAGTCTGTCCATCCGGTCTGCTTGCCCCAGCTTGACTACTGGGAATCTGTGGGAGGTCTTGTCAAAAGCCTTGCTAATAAGAAGGATAATTACATATGTTGATCTCACCTACAGAGTCAGTCATTTCACAGCAGTTAGCCGAGTTGCTCAAGAACACTCTCCTCTTGGCAAATCCATCCTGTGCCTCATTGTCTTGTCCTTCAAATACTTGTCAGTGGTGTCTGTGAGTCCTTGCTCCACGATTTTCTGAAGGAGGTGAGCTCAGAGTGACCCACCTGTAGTTGCCTTTTACGGAAGGTGGTTTGCCACAGCTTTTCAAAGGTGATAGACATCTGCCTTGCTATGGCATCAGTCAAATATATCACCAGTCTTGGAGGCAGCCTGTCCAGTCCTATGGACCTACATATGTCAAGCTTGCTCTATAAATCCCTAAAATGATCCTTGCCCATCATGGATAGTACTTCTCTCCCCCAGACTTTGTTAGTACATCTTAGGAAAGAGCTCCATGTTAATGCTGTGTGCTGTTAGTGCCATTGGTGAACACCGAGGCTGGAGAGAAATGCTGGGACTGAACAGCTGGGAGGAGACAGATGGAGAAAGAAGTAGTAAATGGCTGACAGACATATCAACAAACAAAGGATAGATGTTATTCATTTTGAGTTGTTGATGACGAAGGCAAAGCAGATTTAAGTACTTGGGAATGAGGCAGATGGGTTGGAAGTGGTTTCCAGAAGCATGGGGAGAAGACAACATTTTACCAAATGCGTATGTCAAGTCATATGCCAACACAGATAACAAAAATAGATATTTACATTTGTAGTAAGTCAGTAGCAGGTTTCAGTGAGGTGGAAAACAAAGCTTTTCTGTTGTTAACTACTGGTGAATGAATACGCTCTTCTTTTTACAACGATCTGTACTTGAAAATTGTATATTTGGTGCTGGAAGTAAACTAATGGAATTAACAAAAACAATTACGAAAGATGCATTAATGTAATTCCTCTTTTTCTAGGATCCACACACTGCAGACATGGAAGAGTTTTAGGCAGCAAAGGGTGAATTGCAGTATTTTCCCAGACATGAGACTAGGTAGTGTTTCAGCTCCTGCTGCTGACTCTCCGCTTACCCCGCCAGGCGCCGGACGGTCTCCCGAATTCCCCAGCTTTCCTGCCTTTCACCAGCTCTTTAGACGCAGAGGTACGAGGTCTTTGTTATGAGCCAGGATACCATGGGACCTTGGTCTTGACTAAGCTGCCGGGTTATGACTACATAAAAACAGATGTTATTTACCTCTGAAGTTAAACACTTTTTAGGAGGAGTAAGCACTCTTTGTTTCTTTCCATCATCTACACTGGCTTCTCCACACTTGGAGGATACACACCACGTACAGGGCTCACAGCATCCTTCAATGTCCACTGCTACCTTAGAGGTTATAAGGTATTAATGATTTGCAAGAGAGAAAAAGAAGCCTGTTTAAATCACCTGATTAGTGAATATTTGCTGTAGGATTTAGCGATTTAGGCTATATACGAATGCTTTAAGGGCCTGATGTGAAAAAAGGGGAGAAATTAGCTGCTTAACTGTATATAATGAGGCTAGGAGAGAAGCATATAATTAGATTGAATAGACATAAAACCAGCTCTTGGAAAAACCTGCTCATTATTGTTTTAATAGTTGTAATGTGCATTTGCTGTGGTGGTTGTGTGTAGCTTCTGCTAAATTATTGCTACAGAGAGGCTTTCATTCAAGTCCTTGGTTTTTGTACTTGCCCCGTTTCCTGATGAATTATTTTCTGTCTTAGTTTTAAAAATTTTTTCCTAAAAAAAAAAACAACCCAAAAAACCAACAAACAAACAAAAAAAAAGCAGATCAAGGGGAAACTGAAAAAATCTTCTATGCTAGTCAAAGAAGATGATCTTCTAACTCCTCAGATTACCCTTTTCCCCTATAATTGTTAAAATATTTTGCAGAAAGTCAAAAGCATGTTGAGGGATCGCTGCAAACTAATAAAAAGGTGAAGTAGGAGAATTTTTTTAAAATGCTTTAAAAGTCACTTCCAAACTATGACCATCAGAAATTTATAACGTTCTTAATGAGGCTTCATACTGAGCAGCACATTTTCTGCTCAAGTTAAACATAGTATTTGCCAGAGAAAGCCATTTTCCTGTCTGTTTGTATTCATCGCAATTATATATGCTATGTCTTACGCTCTTGCATTATAAAGAGCTGCATTTTCCCCTAGGTATGTCTTCCACAACCGCAGTACAGGAAAAATAACTGATTCTCTCTAATTTTTTTTTATGAACCCCAGTCGTACAGATGTGGTTGCATTTGTAACCCAACATATTGTGCTATGCTGCAAGAACGGCACTCGGGAAACAAGCTGTGAGTAACTTCCAAAAACCCAAGACATTTCTCTAGTACTTCAGAAATAACAATGTGGGTTTTGTTTCTTAAAAGTTCAACAACACATTTTTGGGGTGGTTTTTTTTTTTTTTTTTGAGTTTAAACAAGTTCAAGGGTGTTTTGCCAAGTTCGTAAACTCTGATTTTGCATTTATTAACTTGATATTGTTTAGGTAATTTGAACTACTTCGCTGCAAACACCTCCTGATGTTTGGAGGTGTAATTGCAGAGCAGTTTGCAAAGTGAAGCTCCCAGCATCACATCAATCTTTTTCTTTCTCTGTGAGGAGTCCTGGTTCTCCTTCGTTTGGGAAGAGCAGTGGGTCTCCATCTTTCTAAGGCAGATATGTCAGTCTAAAAGGGACTCCCAGAAAGCCTTCTGCTCTTCAAACAAGCGTATCTCTTCAGACAATAAAGTGTCTAAATCCTTGCATTATTAATGATGTACCAAAAAGCCCTCTTTCTCCAAGTGGAACGCTCAATCATTTAAACTTTTTACTCTGAAATTATCAACAGCCATTTTAATGGTGCAGCTGACTATAAATGGAGGCAGGTTGCCGGTGGCAATGTCAGATGGGATCGCATCAGGCTGAAGCCCCTGGCAGTAATCCGGGCTGACAGCTTCCCCCATTACTGCTTTTTCCTGGCTGCTCTGCGGGCGCGCGGCGTGATGCGAACAGACAGCCCCTGCGCCCCGCGCGCAGTCGATGTATCGGCATCCTGCGCTGCGCGCGTCGCTCCTGAGCTCACAGCGTTTCCCTTGTGATAGTCCACAGACTGGGTGAATAACTTACCCAAGGCCAGCAAAAAGAGAATTTTCTTGATAGTGGGATTTGATCTTTAAGGTCCCCTCCAACCTAAACCATTCTATGAAAAGAGGGCTGGGTTTTGTGGTCCAAGAACAGTTGGATTTTAGCTGTACTGTACCCTGACTTTCCAAGCGTGTTCCCTCTTGAGCCAAGCTGCTTTCAGGAGCATCACTTGTCCACTCATTAAGACGATGAACAGCAGAGGTAGCAAAGCTTAGCGAGTAGCTTTAGAAACACAGGGTAATCCATAACAATTCTCCTTTGCAATGAGCTTGTGTGCTTTTGATGGACACCATTCTTCTTGGTGGCTCTTGGAAGCTGCAGCACTGATTTAACTGTACCAACTAAAAATAAACCACAGGTTTACATCTCCCTCAAATGTGCTTTTATGTATATTTACTGAGTTTTTCACTTTTTTCCCCCACCTACGTCTCAAGTATTTATTATGATTGTTTGTCTGCTTTGGTATCCTGAAAGTTAAAGTACGTGGATTTCTAGGAAACGTCATGTTAATCAATAGCAAAATGACACATTCAGCTTCCCCATATTCACCTGCCACTTGATATTAACACCTGTAATAAATTTAATGGTAAATATTAGATCCTGAATAAATATTTGAAGAAAGAGATGCTCTTGGTAATTTGAAGAGAAAATTGTGGAGAGAAATGGGAAAAGTAATACTTTAAGGCCACCGCAAAAGCTCCTCTCTTGTACGTAGCTCTATGGCCCCACAAGTCAAATGAAGCTAAAACAGCTAACTTGTAATTTTTATGAAATTTTTATGAAATGGTATGTGGTATATAATATATTATTATATATATTATATATAATAATATATATTATATAATATATATTGTATAATATTATAATATATAAGATAATACATTGCTGTCCTTGTAGGAGAAGATTCTGCCATTATTTGAGAGAGATTTCTTAACAGCAATTACTTTAGGTAACCTTTTCCCCCTCTTTTGCTTGTTTTGGTGTTTGTTTTGGAGTCTTTTTGGGGTTGGGGGGNAGACAGCCCCTGCGCCCCGCGCGCAGTCGATGTATCGGCATCCTGCGCTGCGCGCGTCGCTCCTGAGCTCACAGCGTTTCCCTTGTGATAGTCCACAGACTGGGTGAATAACTTACCCAAGGCCAGCAAAAAGAGAATTTTCTTGATAGTGGGATTTGATCTTTAAGGTCCCCTCCAACCTAAACCATTCTATGAAAAGAGGGCTGGGTTTTGTGGTCCAAGAACAGTTGGATTTTAGCTGTACTGTACCCTGACTTTCCAAGCGTGTTCCCTCTTGAGCCAAGCTGCTTTCAGGAGCATCACTTGTCCACTCATTAAGACGATGAACAGCAGAGGTAGCAAAGCTTAGCGAGTAGCTTTAGAAACACAGGGTAATCCATAACAATTCTCCTTTGCAATGAGCTTGTGTGCTTTTGATGGACACCATTCTTCTTGGTGGCTCTTGGAAGCTGCAGCACTGATTTAACTGTACCAACTAAAAATAAACCACAGGTTTACATCTCCCTCAAATGTGCTTTTATGTATATTTACTGAGTTTTTCACTTTTTTCCCCCACCTACGTCTCAAGTATTTATTATGATTGTTTGTCTGCTTTGGTATCCTGAAAGTTAAAGTACGTGGATTTCTAGGAAACGTCATGTTAATCAATAGCAAAATGACACATTCAGCTTCCCCATATTCACCTGCCACTTGATATTAACACCTGTAATAAATTTAATGGTAAATATTAGATCCTGAATAAATATTTGAAGAAAGAGATGCTCTTGGTAATTTGAAGAGAAAATTGTGGAGAGAAATGGGAAAAGTAATACTTTAAGGCCACCGCAAAAGCTCCTCTCTTGTACGTAGCTCTATGGCCCCACAAGTCAAATGAAGCTAAAACAGCTAACTTGTAATTTTTATGAAATTTTTATGAAATGGTATGTGGTATATAATATATTATTATATATATTATATATAATAATATATATTATATAATATATATTGTATAATATTATAATATANTTTCCCTGGCAATTCTATTCTCACTCCAGAATATGTACTGGTTCCTGTGACTTATTTTTACAGTCTATAAAAAGACACTCTAGGGCTATTGCAAAACTTTGCATATTGATGGGACTATGTAAAGTGATGCTCTCTGAAGTTCTGCTCCCCTTCATTCATAGATTAAGTACTGAGTAAAGTAGTACTTAAGTACTAATAAAATGACAACTCTGGACTCTTCTAAAAATTTATTTAAAACTTGAAAGAAATATCTCTTTAATATAGGCATTTATCCGGCAATTTATCTCAGCAGGTTTGAAAAATTGTCCTCATGCTTTCAAATAATGATATTAGTGTTATTACAACTGTTGTTGCAAAGATGCTCTGAAAAGCTCTGAGATCAAAAAGCCAACCTAGATTACGAGGAAGCTTAATTTCATGAAGAAGCTTTCATGAAATATTGTCAATGGGTCTTTATGCTGGACATGAATGATCAACTTCCCGGACAGGGAGCGTTAAATAGAAAGGTATTTTAGTGCCCTGTGGCATCAGGTGGCACTGCAGAGGTGGTCTCCTCTTGTTGCACAGAATGGAACTTCCCAGGGAATCTGTACTCTTTGTGTCGTATTTGCAGAAGGGCATTTCTGTAAAACTTCCTGTGATATGGGAAAAGTCCCTTTCGCTTGGAATTAAGGCGCAATCAAACTTAGTCAGGATTTATAATGAGAAGTGGAGGGTTTTTTATGTGTCTGACTTAGAGCTCTGATTAGCTTATGCATTATGATTGGCAACCGTAGCTAAAGGGGCAAGATTGAAAAGGTCGCCAAGTTATCTGTCCTCTAACTCGAGATGATAAATGCAGGCGATGATTGAAGCAAACCAGTAGATGGGCTGGGGAAGCTTATCTCATGGTTCGCTGTACTGTGCTTCCTATCTGGGGACACAGATAAATCACGAGCAGCAGAGTAAGTCTGAGAGTCGTCTGTCTCAGCGTTGAGGTATGTCTACCAGAGCTTCCAAGAAGTCTCAAAGTGCGGAGGTAATTTTCGTACTGCAGACCGTCAGGCATAGTGATGTCCAGCACCTGGAAACTAGGGAAATCTGTTTCCCAGCCTTTTGCCTTGGGGTGACAAGCAAGAACTCTTCCCGGGGGTTACAGACACTTGAATGCACCGTTTGGTGAGGGTCTAACACAAACATCTGGTTTGGCTGTTTGCTGAGCCTGCAAACCAATTGCAAAAGGGGAAGCCTGATGCAGATCACGTCTATGGTCACGTCTCTTCATCATGCACAATGCTGCAGAGAGTGAGAATGCCATGGCATTCCTTATATCCACTGGGAACCCTGCTCCTCCCATCCTGTCAGGATTTTGACCTTCGCCAGTGGCTGGACCGCTCCAAGAAGGGTGTGCTTGTTACTGT
This sequence comes from Chionis minor, assembly GCA_013398295.1. Lineage (NCBI taxonomy): Eukaryota > Metazoa > Chordata > Aves > Charadriiformes > Chionidae > Chionis > Chionis minor. Next base: position 401,714 of record VZSF01007115.1, on the reverse strand, counting down.
TTGCAAGGACGAAGGGCTGTCACTTGGCTTTGGCAGTAGACGAGCCTGCTTTTAGATCCAGGAGTGCTGGTTTCTCTGCTGCGGTAGCAGCACTTTTCTGGGGCTGTTTTAAAAAAGTAAAAAGGATTTGGAGCTGTGGGGATTTGCTTAGTCTTGAGTAGTGGTTCATCTCTGCTAGAAATGAATTACTGCTGACTCTTTTCTGGAGGAATAGTGAAACAGCGTGTATGTTTTTGCATGATATTGAGTAAAATTGATTACAGCTAAGAACGTCCTGCTCAGTTATGAGAAGTGATGGTCTTAGCTCACGAGGACGGAGATGTGCGGATTTATAGGGCAGGCACAGACAGCTCTAGGGAGAGAGAAGGGTCAGAAGGGGAAGAAATGCGGCTCTTAAAAGATGAATATTTTATCTGTTTTACCTAAATTGTACCTTACCCAAAAGCCCAGACAACACAACAGAAAACAGAGAAAGCACCTCTCTGAAAATAAAAGGCTTTCAGTTCACTAGAACTTCATTTATTATGGGCTTGAGAAGCAGCTGAAATAGGAAAATGCTGAATGGTCATGCTGGGAAGCATAAAGCAGGAAAGTAATTTTTCACTTGCTGATTCCATTTTGGTTGCCGTCCTTCTTCTCCATCGCATTAACCTCTGGAGAGCTCAGGCCAAGAGACCTCTTCCGCTGGCACGGTGCCTCTGGCAGCCCTCCGGGCCCTCTCGGCAGGGCTGCAGTACAGATAAGACCCAAATCCCACCAGTTTCTCCACTTCACAGAGGAGCTAATAGCTCTTCTCTTGGAGAAACAGCCTGCTGGAGAGGTGATGCCAGAGCAGGCTTGGCTGAAGCTCGCAGGGAGAGCGTGCCTCTCATAATTAACAGCGATTCCAGACATTTCTCCCTGTCTTTAAAGGTGCTTTTTCTTTTGATGTCTCCTGAGTTACCTGAGCCTCCTTCTGCCATAGTAATTTACAGATTTTTTTTCTTTAATCAAAGATTTTATTTTTTTTTAACGCCTTCTCTTGTCAAGCCAACTTTGCTTACTTCTCGCTATGTCAGCTGGGTTACGCGGTGTTGATATCAGAGGGAAATGTGGGCAGCTTGATTATTAGCGCCTAGGTATTGTCAAGGGGGTATAATTCAAAAAGAGAAAAGAGCCATCTGAAGTTGCATCCTTCGATGTCATCACAGTTACATCTTTTTCTAGGAAAATAAGCAATGGTTAAAGTACACTTCATCAGAAGGGCAAAGGTTAAACATCATTGTGATTTCCTTTTTAAGCCCTTTACAATTCATTGGTATGCATCTGAAGAACGAAAATGCATACAAAGCTTATTTACTTACATGTGCCTGGGTGAAACGTGTTTGCAATGGGTTGAGTCCTGGCTGGGCCTAACAACATTCACCCTTCTCTCTTGAACCCGGTCCTGCCCCTGAAATGAGTGATTTTCACCCTTCTGATCCTCAGGAGGAAAAAAAGCTATATAAAGCCAAGTGGGTGGTGGTTTTTTGCTTTGCTGATTTGTCTTGAGGGAGAGATGCAATTGAGCTGTGCTCGGAGGGGTATCTTTCGCATGACCCCAGCTGGTTTTGGACCAGGGCCTCTCAGCAAATCCATTATATACACTTCTCTGAAAAAAGTTATTATTTACAGGTCTGTAACTGTTCAAGAGATTTCGGGATCACAGTACCTCCTCTGCAGCAAGTGTACTGGATGTGTCGTGTAAAGCCATCTGGCTGGTTCCCCTCCAGCCCCCCTGCGGCTCCTCCTCGGGGCGCAGTGCTGAGGCTACGGAGCCCTCAGCCCTCCTGGCAGCCTCGGGAAGGGTCAGCACTGCTGGGGAACTGGCCTATCCAAAGGCTACTAAGAGCTGGAATTCAAAATAAAATTCTCTTAGTAGATCCTGCTGGATGGTGCGTTTGCATTCAGCAATCTTTCACGTAGCTCCATAAATAGTTCACATAGAGAAGCAGTGCAGAAACACTTTGACGGTTATTTCCCATCCCCCTTCTCCTTGACCTTTTCTTTCGGAGGGTTTACTGGATTAACCTGATCAAGTTCAGCTCAATATGTACTGAGGCCTTGTGTGCTCAGAAAGGTTGTTCCATTTTCCAGCTTCATCTGTCGATGCAGTAAGATACCACCTCTCGCTGTCTCTCCCACCGTCTTCCCAAATTCAGCGTCACTTTATATTGTGTATTTTCAAGCAGATGTATTCCTATATCCTTCTTTCTAGCGTTAAACAAGTACAATAGTGTTCGTATGCAATATGAAAAATAATCACTTTAAAAATATTTATGAATAAATTTTATGGAAAACGAGCGAGCAGTTAAATATGTGGAACACAAATACTCAGTTTTTTCACGGGGGCGCAATTAGGCATCTGGCGTGAGGAGCTGCAGTGTTGTGGTGGGAGAGCGCTGCAGGGGGTCAACGCAAGTCCCAGCAGAGGCAGCGACAGCACTGGAGGAACTGGAGCCCAGCTTGATGGGGACCGTAGGAGGGCAGAGGCAGAGGGAGGTGGTTACAGCCAGCTGGGAATGTAGAGAACTCTGGAGTCTGAGCTTGACACTGGTGCCATAATACGAGGGGGCTAAGGAGGCTGGAAACCCAGAAGTACTGTGACATTTAGCGATGGAATACGAAGGCAGTTATGGCAGGGCTGGGAGGACTTGGAAAGGCTAATGAGGATGAGTTACTGAAGTATATTAAAAATTTGTCCGGTGAACTCTAGCATTGTCAAACCCACACCCAAATATACTGAACTTTTCCTAGGAAAACCACACGTTAGAAGATACGGGATGTGTCGCTGGTATAGACTGCTGGTGCACATGTGAGCTAGAATAACTGAAACCTTCCTGTGGATTTATTGGAAGGTTTCAAATAAAACTGTGTAAACAGGCAGAGAAAAATCTTCTTGTACCTTGCCACAAATACAGTGCAGTGTGGTGGCAAATAGGCTCTGCAGAGACAGTCCAGGCTCTGTCTGGCTGGTGATGAGATACTGGAGGACCCTGTACCTTTATCTGCTCCGAGCCAGACCGACAGGGAAGCAGAAGCTGCAGGAAGGTCTGTCTAAGAGCAGGAACCTCTCAGCAGCTCTACTTTTATTTCTGACAGTAAGAAACATGGATTTGCACAAAATCAGTCTTGTAACAGTGGATGTGAGACACCGTTTGAATAAATAAAATATAATAATACCAGTACTTCTCTTGAAGTAAACACCAAACCTTATCTTAATTCTCTGGAGTCCTGAGACTCCTGCCATCACTCTCCCTTTCCGCTGGTTTGAAACTACATTTTTCTCACAGTTATAATCCATATAATCCTAGTACGTGACGAGAGATAAGAATTAAATTAGTGTCAGAGTATTGTAAGTGGAAAATTGGCTTGTAGCATTCTGCAGGCAGAGCGGGCGCTGCCAGTTTTAGGTTCAGGAGCAGGTTCACTGCAAGATGGCCAGCACAAAGGGTTCAATTGTAATGAGGGGTCAGGGGTTAATTGTAATGAGGTTTCAGTTTCCTCAATGAGTCTGATTTTTCACCTTGTATTAGATTGGGAAAAATCATGAGATACTAGTCAGTATTTGCCTTTCAACTTCATTGCATAAATACTGGAATGCTTGAAATAAAAATGAAAAGTATTTTCACGCCCAGTTTTTAACATCCTTTAGTTTCGTATAATATGTAAGGCTCTTCATCATGTTCTTTCTTTTAACAAAGTAATATTACCGAATGCATGAAGATCTCAAACAACTCTTTAATAATACAATAGTGCTACAGCTGGGGATTGAAATCATGTAAGCTTCCAATGAGCTCATCTGTTCCCACACGGCAAACAGAGTAAACATTTTGGAGTTCTCAAATGTGCTTTTTATCACTTGCAAGCTAGAAAATAGTTCTGTGAAAGTCATCAAAGGAAATTATACTTCTGTAAACGGAACTCTTGTATCACCGTAAAAACTGCTGTGGTTTACTTGCTTATGTCTTTACTGTAAGTGCGTACACAATTCCTGATCTATTTAGGAACGTGATTTTGTTAGGCCACTGTTTTTATAGCTGAAGATACCATTCAACTTCTCATTTGAGAATAGTGGTATATGATACTACAAGACATGCTGATTTAAGGGAAATATTTGTACTAGAAGTAAATAACCATTTTTAAATTTTAATTAGGGGTGGCATGAATCAACCCTTCTTTGTGATTATACAACATATACAAGTTGTAAGAATTACAGTAACCAGATTGAGAACGAAAAGGTAGACCGCCACACAATTTCTATGAAGAGCACTGAAAGACCAACTTAATTTAATAATTTGCATGAAGGGAAGGTGTGAGGTGGAAGATGTGAGGTGGTGGGGAATCTGTTCTGTATGATCACATAGCACAGCCGACGGTCTGTGCAGCAGGGACAAAATCCTGGCACACAGCGTGGTTCTGCTGTCGGATACACCGAACGGTCAGAACAGACTGCTGCAAATCTCTCTTCTGGAATAAAGGAGTTTGGAAAGTGGTTAGAGGCATCTGAAGGGCTTCATGTCGTTATCTTTTATTTTTATGTACGAAAGCTAAGAAACAGTGCGGCAATATTGTTTGTCTTCTGATGTATGTTGATCTCTGGCAGTAGTTCTTCAGCGGTTTAGATGTGTAAGCTCCGAGCTCTGTAGGGCCCAAAGCAGCACAAGTCCTGAACGTGTGCTCTTTGCCTCATCGAGGCGTCGAAAAAGTGGTCCCAGTTCAGAAAACTACTTTGCAGGTCTGATTTTAATAAGCGTGAATAAAATCCTGTTGTTTGTTCGTATAGTGCAGATGTTAGCTCAGGGAAACCTTTGTAGCCTAGAAGGCAATTGAAGCCCTGAGATACACGAACATCAAACGTGTGCTGAATTCCCCGATGCTCAAAGCAAAGCCTGTGTTGAAGTTTCTGTGTGAGTAGGTTGCAGGAAAAGCTGTGGGGCTGAGATTCCAAAGTGCACTTCAGAAAATGCCAGTAATTCAGATCAAGCACATGTCCAGAGGCTGCTCTGATACGGTGAAACTTGGGAGATTTATTTCCTTATTCTTCATAAACTGCATGCGTGTCTCTGGGGTTTGGTTAGTGAGTTGCACCGCGGGATACAAATAATTAATTAATTCTGTGATTTTTCTCACACAGCTAAGACTACAATCGATCCATTTTGCAGAAACCTTTAAATCAGGCTCAGATTCTCCTCTCATCGTGTCAGGAAATCCTCTGGAGTTCTTAACCCTTTTGTTCCTTAACTACTTGGCCCAGGTGATGAATAAATACAATACTACTTCAAAAAAGCCTAGTTGGTTGCCGCTGCTGCGAAGCAGTGCATTCCAGAGCCACACAGCGGAGCTTTTCTAGGGCGAAGGTTTGCAAATGCTGCTGGGTTGGTTTAGTGACTCCCAGTCCAAAGCCAAAACTGGGCTGCAGGCTGGAAAGTGTGTCTGCTGCCTCCGAAAGAAAAAGCAGTGTGGGGGAAAGAGCCTACAGTTGTGGCTGCTACCCTCAATGGCACAGTGTTAAACCAGGCTGGAATATTAAAACTGGACTCTGATCTCACTTAAACTTCAGCGGTTTTAGGGCACTTCTGTATCCATGAATGTATTTTTGGGGTACCCCCCGTCTGCTCTCCCATGTGGTCTGGCCTCCCTGCCCAGCTGTATCACACCCTCTGTGAAACGACAGATCAGTTCTTTAATTTCTAAAAGCGAAGCAATAGGGAAGCTTGGAAAGTTGATTCTGAATGTATCCTAAATTCATGGATTGGCAGAGTCAGGCTGAGAGGGTACTGTGACACTGAAACTGAGTAAAATTCAAAATGTTCATAGTACGAACTCTCAGGAGTCTTAAAAAATGCAGCGCGTCTCACTCAAGCCTACAGAGAAACTTTTAGTCTCTACCCGAGATCGCTTCCCATTCCCACTGGCTCACGAGGCCGGATGTTATTCCTCGTTGCCGTATCGGTTATGCTCTCATCTCCCTGCCTTCACGGAGCTCGCATGGGCATGTGGCAGAAGCTCAGGGAGCCACGGCTTCTGCTTCAATCCGGAGCTGAACCTGTGGCACTACAGCACATTGCTGTCTGGGGCAGGAAAATTAAAAAAAAAAAGGTGGGGGGGAAGAAGAGGGGGAAGGAAAAAAAACCAAAAAGGAAAGCAGAGATTGTTAGGAGGAAGTGGGCGACCTGGATTATAACTGGTTATAAAAATAAACTGTGCGTGGGCTGGATCTGACTTTGCAGTGATTAAAACGTTGCCAGGTTCCCTCTGCGGGTGGCCAGAGGAGTTTGTGGGACCTCTCAGTTCCCACCTTGCTGGGTTTTCCAGGTGTTCTTGTCCCTCTCCAATGGGCTTCGTTTAGTCAGAGCTCTCCCTGGTGGTACTGGTGCCTGTCACCACCACTGACCCTTGGGGAGCTGGTACCCCACGCTGCACCCGCGCTTTGCTCTCGCACAGCTCCAAGTCTCTAGTCACCCTGACCTCAATTTCTTCTACAGCATTACTTCTTTCCTTAAGTAAGTTTTTCTGCTGAATGAAATGTCAGCAGATAACATCAGTGCTACTCCATAATTTAATAGTTCCAAATATGGATTGGAGTCTGACTCAACATCCTTTTTTAGTAGAGAGCTTAATATTTTGATAATATTTCCCTATAACTCACTACACTGGGGACTGAGAAGTATAAGAAACACGACTTCAGATGTTCCTCCCCACCATGTTTTTGCCCGCTCTCAGACACGACCGTGCTGTACTCATTACGCCTGGCCCAAAAGGATGTGGTGGCTGTGGCCGTGCCACCCCTCCGCATTGCGCTCGGGGGGGTCCCTGCTGACTTACAGCTTCCCTTCAGCCAGCAGAATTTCCAGTGATTTGTCTTAATGCTGGTGTTACCCTGGCTTCTGGCAGGATAACTGTAGTGCGTGAGGCAGCTTGTCTTCTCCAGACAAATTTTTTTTTGATATCTTTGTGAGAGGGGCCCCAGAGAAGGCAGATAAGCTGAGAAGATCTTCTTTTAATGTTGCTGGATTAGGGTTAACTAAGAAAGAAAACTTAAAGAAGACAGTACTTCCAGGAAGAAGAATGTCATCCAAAATCCCTGTTTTTCAGACCAGACTGCTTTGAGGATCAGAACTGAAAACCAAGAGATGCCGTTTTTCACAGAGCTGTGAGAAAGCTTTAGGAGAACCCACTTCTTCACAGCCACAGTGATTCTTTTTCACTGGCATTTGTCCCCAGTATAAAAGCACCCTCTTGGTTGGATGTGTTCTCAGCCCTAGAATAGGTATTTGGGGGGGGGTCGAAACGTGTTTTCAAGAGTGTTTATCTGTTGCCCTCACTCACAAATATCTGTAGAAGGAACCATTCCCCAGACTTAGTATTTGGCCTCCACATTTTGGCACAGGGGCAGCCCTGCTGAAGCCTTTACTGTAACTTTGAATATCACATTAATTATTATATCAGCTGCTAACTGATATAATATGTGCCAATAATGGTATTGGCCATAAGATTCTTATCAATTCCTGTAACTGCCTTTAGAAATCAAGTAGTAAACGTACTGTAATAAAAGCTAACAAGACCTAAACATTTTGCAGGTGCAAGACCCCCGTTCGTATACTTAGTGAAAAAACTTAGGTTCAGAAAGAGATTTTTGCCTCTGAAACTGTTCCGTCCCATGAAGTGATGGCTCTTGGAATTACGGGTGACCACAGCAGCAGCCGGAGCCTTCAGCTCCTCCCTGAAGGGCAGGGGGGTAAAATCTTAGTCTTCACATTTAAAATGTGAAGCCTGGAGAAGAGAAGGCTCCCAGGAGACCTTACAGCACCCTTCCAGTATCTGAAAGGGACGCATAAGAAAGCTGGAGAGGGACTTCTTACAAGGGCGTGTAGCGATAGGACGAGGGGTGATGGCTTCGAACTGGACGAGGAGAGATTTAGATTAGATCTCGGGAAGAAATTTTTCACTCTGGTGGTGGGGAGGCACTGGAACAGGTTGCCCAGGGAAGCTGTGGCTGCCCCATCCCTGGAAGTCTTCCAGGCCAGGTGGGACGGGGTGCACGAGCAAGCTGGTGCAGTGGGAGGTGTCCCTGCCCAGGGCACGGGGTTGGAACTAGGTGATCTTTAAGGTCCTTTCCAACCCAAACCATTCTCTGATCTATGAAGATGCAGCAGACGTGGTGCCGAATGTCCGAGGAGCCAGGGCAGAGGGAGCAGGACGTGTGCTCAGAGGTTTCCCAACGCGAAGGGACCCCAGTCCCTGCCATTTCTCTTTGGAGCGGCAACTCTCCCACAGAACCCCGCTGGCCCCAGGCTGTGGCAAGGGGACAGCCAGCAGCTCACAGCTCCTTCCCTGGCACGAGCAAGAACTTCTCTCAACTTGCAGTTTATATGGTACAGTAAAAACTCTGGACATCAGGCTTTTGGGAAGGCCTCTTGAGGAAGCCATGCTTCCAGAGGAGTGGAATGTTCATAGCAGAGCGCTATTTGTGTTTTCTGGATCAACAAAGACTAAATGGATTTTGTTACCTACAGACCACAGAGGCTTACTGCGCGCAAGTACTGACACAGTAAATATAGCTGTAAGAAAGTGAATTGCAGGTTGCGGATCCCTCTCTGTCTCTCCTTTTGCGTGAGATGGCGTTTTTACAAGGTGCGGTTTAACCTGGAACTTGACCTATCTTCCTAAGAAATTAGTTAAATCGGTAATTGCTCTCTACTTAGGGACCGAGGGAAAACAGTGGGACTTGCAAAGCTGCTTTGAAATTCATCTTCAGTGAGGTGAAAGCTCATGTTAAAAATTGAAAATTTTCTCTGATTATTGCTGCAGTTAGAAGATTAAAAAACTCTCCTGGTAAGCTTGCAGGAACTTGTCACAGCAAAGAGCTTAATGAAATTATTTTATTCTCCTTGTGACATTAGTCTTTCCATTAAAACTTCAGCGCTTTAATCGTTAAGAGATGAACTGTGTTAATTGAGATTAAAATTATGTTTATGTACAGAGCAGCTCACTGTGAAATGACCTTGGCCCTTGTCACTGGTGCACGACACCGCGAGTGTATTCCCGTTTCCATTTTTAAATAGACACAAGGTTAATGTCATTTCAGGATCGGTTTTGGTGCACTCCTTCAAGTGTCAGTTTTTGCTAGAAATGGTAAAATAAGCAGGTTTTGCAGAGGTCAGTGGTTGACCATCAGCTGCTGTGGCTGCGTGGGGCCGAAGGGAGCAGCGCTGGCTGCTCTGCTGGTGCAGCGTGTCCCGTCGCCCCGTCGCCGGGTCTGAAAGGGGATGTGGTGCAAGCGGAGAATTCGTCTGTCCGTGACAAATAAGGCATTTAAGATCCCTTGTCATCATTCACGCCCTCAAAGTACTTTTGAAATGAATAATTTAACCATGGGTCAACCACCTCAAATCCACTTCAGGCAATAGCAGTGTGCCCCCTCTACCAAGACAATTCTTGTCATTTAACTTGCGTTTCTGCTTTCCTACAAAGTCCTTTGTGCTGTTACTGCAGCCTAATTAGTGTCTGATTATCCATGTAAGTAAAGTTGCTCATACACAGCATGAATGTCAAGAAATGTGTGCTCTTAGTAAAATCTCTCAACCATTCTAGGATTTGCTTAGATGACAGACTTTATATGAATGGAAGATAATAATTTTATGCTTCAGCATAGCTGAGTACTTCTTAAAGAGAAAGTGGTGAAGCGTGTCAGATTATTTACCAAAGTACTGTAAATATCACAGGCTGCAATTATGTGAGTGCAAAGAAAGAAAATGCATTAGTGTTGTCCTCTTAGCCAAAACCTAGCGTTCCCAGCTGTATGCCATGCGCTTAATATGGAGCTCATTTAACACACTTAATAATTGAGTTGCAACCTCAGTTCTGAAATTAAGGAACAGAGAATATGAACCGTGATAGCCAAATGAGGGATTGGTCCTCTCTGCCTCTACTTTCTGTCATTCTTCAGTCTTCAGCATTGTCTGGTAGATGTAACCGCTCCACGAAATCAGGGCAGACAGGTTTTGACATGGGGAAATAGCTTGAGTTATAAAAAACACGCCGCTCATGCAGCAGTAGTTTAAACTCTCATCACTTGGCTGAAATTGGGAAATTGGACTTGCATTGTGACCTGCAAAAGATTAAATTTCAGTAAAATTGGAAGGAGTCTTTGCAGCACAAGGCAGCGCTCTTCTGAAGTTGCCCAGGCTGGCTGTGAGCGAGCCCAGCACTCTGCCTGGCCCAACGCTCCCACTTCTTCACCGAAGGTATTAGCTTGGTAAATGTTGATGAGCTTTTGTGCCTTCTGGTTCCTATCCAAGCTCTGACCAAGTGCCATCTAGCTCAGGTGTTGCTACACATCTCTGTGTGCGCTGGATGGATGACAAATCCACGTGATTCAGCGGTTACGGAGCGGGAATGAGCCGACAGCAGGTTTTTAAACGGAACTAAATCCTCCAAATGGTCACTGATGGTAACTCGGAGAAGAAAAATGCCCCCGAGGACTCTGCACGAGCCAGTGGTACCCAGCCTCATGCCAACACTCCTGGGCAACCGGCTAGAAGGCAGCTCCAGTCCTTGAAGCTATTATGACCTGGTTTTGGGCTGCTGTGTTGACACTAATAAGTCACGGCTGGTTTTTTTTTCCCCAGCATTGGCATAGTCACACAACAGCATCTGTGAATGGCTTCTGACCAGAACTGGGTCTGCACCCAGCAACAGGGACGTGCCCTGGATGTTACGCTACGGTTGTTGTGCATACAACTTTGTGGTTGTTTCGATCAAGCCAACACACGCTGCCTGAGCAACTCTGCCAGAGGTAGGGGGAGAGGCCAGAGCTGCTGGCAGATGCTCCTGCCTCTCTCCAGGCTCCAGCTGCTGTCTCTTCCCAGTCTCAACAAGCGTGTTTCTGCTCTGGTGCTGGCCCTCTTGATGCTGTGCAGACTAACTGCTGTAGGGACGAGGCATACGAAGCTTCTGCCCACCTTCGAAAAACTGCGTAGGCCTACTCTCTTGCAAATAAACAAGTCTGGATGAAAACCAGAGAGGTCTGGACCTTTTGATGCTGAGCTGCCAACAATTGAACCAACAAATAAAAATCCCAATTGTCAAACGTGCAAGAGAGCTGAAAAACAGGAGGTGTCCTCAGTGCCTTCTCCAAGACACGGACTAACAATTTCCCTGGCGACTGCTGGGGTAAATCTGCATTATTTTGATTTTTCCCCAGAGCCACTTTGTCAAATAAAAGCAGATCACCCCTCTGTACAACCCATTGATTCAGCAAGGCGAAAGAGCTGAGCGCAGCTCTTGCTTATGTTGTCTAGAAATCGCTGCTCTGCATTGCCAGAGCCTATCCTGTATTTGCCGGCAAAGGCCAAGGTGTTTTCTCTTGAACCCGACTTGCTCCTGGCAAATGGCATGCAGGAAATGAGAAATACCCACAAATCTCCGGCGCGCTCTGCTCTCCTACCCGTAGCTCACGCAGGCAAGGAGTGTTTACTGGTTTAATCACAGATGCCCTTCGCAGGTGGCACAGCCGCCTTTAGAGAAAAGATCATCTTTTGAAGCTAAGATGTTTTAATGCTGAAATCTAACAGGCTGCTTGGAGAGCGCTAACCGGTCCTGTGCATGTCTGCCCTTTCAGTATTTTTGGCTGTCTTGCCTGAGCCACAGTAATCCTCAGAACTAAAGACATTTCTCTCCCAGAAGCTGCCGTGTGAGCTACTGTTAATTGTAAACTTCACTGGAAGTAAAGATCATCTGGAGAGGAGTATGAATTATTGTGTTTTAACAGGACCTCAACCGGTTAATACATAAATCTTTCTAACTCACAAAGTTAAAACACAGAGTGATTCTTAAGGTCCCTATACATTCTTACCACTGTCTGGGATGCCCTAAATGTGCATCTTCCAAGTCCGTAAATGTCTTGGAATCACTAGAGAGAAAACACTTAAAGTGCTGATGGATTTTCTTTTGACTCTTTAATGAAGCTAATACACTCGTAAAAAGCCTTTGGTAAGGTGGGAGAGGGAGGGAGATTTAAAAAAAGCTTTTTAAAATCTAACATCTTCAGAGTTTTTCCCCGAGGTGCTTGGAAATTTCCTCTGTTCAGAATCGCGTTGCGGAAAGGGCATCAACAAATTAAAGAGCATCAGTAAACAGAGGAAAGCCAGCGCGCAAAGTAATGTCAGTGCAGCTTCTAAGCATGTCTCTCGACTTCAGTTCAGGTCTATAATATTGTACAGCGGCTTCAGAGGTTTCCATTATTTTTGGTGGTTGGACATACAGCACTTCTGAAGTTTTAAAAAAAAAGCTTCAGCTTCTACTGTGTTTTAGATTTTGCATTAAACTAGGCAAACTAGCTGATGTTCTGACAGCAGTCTGGATGGACAGAAGCAGAAGCTCGCCCTGCCATGGCCCTCACCTTTCTGCCAAAGCTGCCTGGTTTAAAGCTCCCTTGGGACAGGACACGCGTATGACAGGGACTTGTGTCTTTGGAGAGCCAAGCAGAGGGCATGCTGTTTGCCCAGGCTCACGCTAGAGCTGAGCCAACCTTCAAGGGCATCCCAGGCCCACATCACTTTGTCATTCTGACCCTATGGGGGGAGAGGCAAAAGAAAACCAAAAAAAAAAAAAAGCAACACAAAACCCCCGGAGATCTAATTTTCATGGCTGATGTTTCTCAGTTTATATAATGGGGTGGAAAAAAAAATACGCAGCGCAGGCAAATTCTCCTAATAGGCAACCCAGTCCGGGGGGGACACAGGAGGACACACGCAGCCCTGGTGGGCAGGTGGCAGCAGGGCGATGCGCTGCGTGGCCCGCGGGCAGAGCTGGGTGCTGGTGGCTCCGTGGGCTGCGGCTCCCAACCCGCAGCCTGCGGAATTGACTTCCTTAACTCCCTGCATCCGTACGTCACATCTATTTTGGAAACAGTTTCGTTCATTCAATTACTTTAATAGCAGTTAAAATACTTTATGAGCAAAACTGGAGTGGGTATGAGCGAGACGGAGAATAATTTCCCCCCTTGCTTTTAGCAATTCGCATTTTAACTAAAGCAGTCTACGAGGTGATTGTGTTATTCTGCCTCTCATCCTTCTCCTCCTTTCTGTCTGCCTCTATTATCATTAAGCATAATTTATGTTGCCATACTGCAGATTGCTTTGCTGCTGGATGTGCAGTTCCTGCGTGGTTATTTGGTTTCATCTTTGCATTTCACTGTATTTAATTGCCCCCCAGGTTGGTGTGCCGTAGCGGTAGAAGTTATCAGTTGTTCACACTTCTCTATTTTTCAGTACAGTCTGAAGTGTTGTAAATGAATATTTTTTTCCTTTCGCTGTTCTTTCTTCCATTTAATTTTTCTACAAGAAAGCAAGCAAATGAAAATAGTGCCAGTGAAATCTTTATTTCCAGTGTTTCAGTTATTTGTGACAGTGATTTCTGCTCCAAGCATCCCAGCAGTTGATTTCCATTTATTACGCCACTGACGGTGAATATAGACAACATCCCTGAAACAATATTCGGCTCCATAAATATGGCAGAAGATCAATTTGGCTGTATTGTAATCTTGCTTTTCCTGATTTGCTGGTATTCGATCCCTGACCTTTAGGTTACGCTCGGTAAAGGGAACCAGGCGGATAATGGGTACTTAAAAATTACTAATCTAAAAGCATCTGACAAATTGCCGCACGGGAGATTAATGACTGAAGCAAACAGTTGTGAATGGTAAAGTGACTCTTAACCAGACGCTGACTTAGGATGAGAAATCAGGGTTGTTAAAAGAGAGAAAACTTTTAGTAAATAATATTTGGGCTTGTTGGAGATACCTTGCGAAAGCCTGGACCTCGCACCCCACAGCCAGACAAACCCCAGAGGAGTGTTTTTGCGTGGGGACGTGCCCACGGCCATTGCAGAAGGAGGACAACCTTCTCCAGAGCAGCCGCTCCTGCTCTGCTGTCCCCCGGCCGCGAGGCAGTGCAGGACCGATTGCCACCTCGCTCACACGGCCGTGCCGTGCGGCTCCGGAGCGGCGGCGTGCCCTGGCAGCGACGGAGATGGGCTGTGCTGGGGCGGCGTGTGCTGGGCTGCCGAGCAGGGGTGGATGGCAGGTGGGAATTGCAGGTGGGAATTGCAGGCAGACCCTTTCTGCGGGGGCAGCTGGTCCCCAGCAAGCACCGTCGCCTTTGGTTGGCCACTGCCGCCAGAGCGGGGGGTTCGTGGGGTGCCCCCACCCCGAGAGCAGTGCCAAGTACTCGCAGTGCTGGCAAAGAGCGAGGCTGCTTTGATCCAAGTATCCTGCTTGTTAGCCAGATCTATCTGGATTGGTGTTGTCTAAGAGATTGTCNTTTTTTTTTTTTTTTTTAATATGCTGAAAATTAAAAAAATTAAAGTGGAGTTGAATTTAGAGCTCACTCGTGATCTGTGCGATACATTACTGCCTCTGCCGCTGGCCTTCGTCTTTAAATCGCACAATACCAAATGCACAGGAGGCAGATTTGTTTTCCCCTATCTCCTATTTACTAACAGCGTGGTACAGCCACCAGGGGCTCTTCTCAGTTAATTATGTGACGTAAACGAGGGCTCGCTGCTAAATTTTCAAAACAATAGTACATGGCAGCCATTTCTCCTCTGTCTTCTAGACTTCCGTGCTTGCCTACATCTGGTGTGCGAAAACAGTCTGTTGAGTCCCAGTGCTGACCAAGACCCAGTTTTTCTGTTGAGAAATGAGACTGCTGCTAGTTAATGCTGCGGGAAGGAAGGCTTGCTCTGGTTTGGGGGTGCGGCCAAACTTGTGTTAACGTGGTTGTAACAGGCAAAGATACTCCGTGTCGTAAATATTTCTGATATGCAAAACTTTTTAGCAATTCATCTAAAAACCAGGAAGTTTTCACAACTGTGGAAAGCGATAGGGAAGAGACAACCCCCCCTTCAAAACGTTGCTCAGGAAACAGTTGTATTTCGGTCAGAGCTACGTGTGTCTTTGCTGTGGATTATGCATAAGGCGTGTGTACAGGATGCAGCTTTGCCTCCTTATTTACAGATGGTAGAGTAGTAACTTACTCAAATCCTCCACTATTGTCCCTACATAATATATAAAATTGCAAGGCCATTTGACTTGAATGGGTCTTGGATTGGATTATGTAAACTTTCCTACATCAAGTAAAAACGTCATTTGCAAAAACCCTAGTTGCCTTTTTCTGGACATGTTCAGAACCACGTTTCTAGAGGTTACTTTATGTAATGGCCCTTAAAGATCAATTTATATTGAAATAAATTGAAGCAAAATTTCCGTTCTTGTGGTATGAGCAGTTTTCAATTCAGTGGTGAGTGGTAAGTCAGCTGCCAATTAACATTTCAATATAAGATCTGACTCGCAACCTCTTTATCTGTTCTAATGAAAGGCAGATTTAATGTAACCTACTGCTCATTACGGTATTTTTACTTCGGTCATCGGAGCTTGAAGTGTTGAAGCAGGTTTTTAAACATGATTTCAACTTATTCAAAGTTTGGTCACCTGTGACAGTAAAAATAGCAGGCACATTTGTCTGTGGCATGGGTTTCCTCAACTATTAGTATTTTCTTTTCCTGGTGTGCAGACTGCTCCTCCATTAGGACTACAGATGGCGCTGAACATCTAAATCCTCAATTTGCAATGACAATTCCTTTTCTCCAGAAGTTATGCAAAAGATATTTCAGTACTGTTTTGACCAAATAAGAAAAAATCCCACTAACCCAATCATACTTAGCTGAGAGCAAAAGCACAAAGATGGGATACCACGAAGCTACTCCATAATATCATTGGTTAAATTTTAAATCTTACTTTGTGCAAACAGAACGTGGCGTAGCAAATTGTACTACAGCTCTGTGTGGTTGCTAATTCATAGAAGTTTCTCATGTAACATATATTACATAAAAAAAATCTTAAATGTGCCTTTGAAAAAGCAAGGCTTGCTCTCAAAACGTCATTGTTCTGAAAATGCTGTGACACAGAAGATAGTAGGTTTCATGGATGTTGGAACACATACCAGTGGTTCATCTTCTTGAATTTCTATTCAGGTTATTAGTCATAGCTAATCTCACATTTTATAGAATTGTTTCCTGATTCCTTTCCAATGTTGAACAATTTAACTATGTCTAACGATTGGATCTTTTGGGGTTCTTGATAACCGAACATGAAACAAAACAGAAAAGTGTTTTGGCAACAATTTATTTGAAGTCAATTTATCTAGAGAAGAACAATTTATTTGATAGCCCCCTACTATAAAATTGCAAATTATTGTAGAATTGCATAAGATGTGTGCTGCACTGTTGAACTGTAATTGTCAAAGGAGAATTTCCTTTAAGCATTTTGGAGGGCACTTACAACTTATTTGACCTGAATTATTTGATATTTTCATTGTAATTACTTTTTGATTCATAATGTCATTCTTTAGTCCACATCTGACAGCTTCCAGAAGCTGAGATGGCTGAAGGATGGCAATTTCAATTTGTGACATCTTTTGTAAGTTTTTCTTTTTTTTGCTTCCATACCATTTTCCACTCAACACTTCCACACTTTTCATATTTTTGGAGCAGGATTTTGTCAAAGCATCCATTTTCCGACTCTAGAAGGTCAGACATTTTATTCATAGTCCCCAGAAACCACCTCATCAAAATCCTTAAAATCAATACCCTCCTTTGAAAGAGTTTGGCTTTAACAGAGCAACTTACTTAGTTGAAAAAAAAAAAAGAAAAAAAGAAACCAGACAGCACTGAAGACCTTGCAGCCAGCAGTGTGCACAAGTACAGTAGCTGACAATTTGCAGAAGGCAGAATAGCCAGTGAGGACAAATCAATATTTAGATGATTATGTGGTGCTAAAATGATGATGTGAGTCCATCTGAAATGTACCTTTCCCTGCCGGGGAAGCATAAGGCTGCCAAGCAAAGCATGCCCCACCATGGGATGGGGCGCAGGTCTGTCTGCCCAGCAGGTGTGAGGTCCCAGGCTGGGCTTTGGATGGTTGTTTCTCCTCAAAACAACTTGTATGGAGTCATTTTGTGGTTCTTGGATTTCATGTACCCACTGATGCACAAATGCTTCATCTTGGGCCCTCTCACCAGCTGTTGGAGATCACAAGGAGGACGCCAGCACTTGTGTGGGCCTGGTGTTTTCTGGAGATGACTTCAGAAAACCGCTGGGGATCATCTCGGACGAGAGATGTTTCCTAAGTCGTGAAAACGCAGCTGCACCAGAAGAACCGTGTTAAAATGTTCATACATCAGCAAAGGTGATGAGTTCTTAGCCGATTGTAGGCTCACGTCCGTTGTGAAGTCTCCTCCTACATGATGTTCATTGTTCTCAGTGTGATTGACCACAATTCTCAAACCTACTTACATAGGAGATGGCATACGGGTCATTGTGATAAGTTTTCAGTGGACTCACAGAAATACAAGTCATGGCCTGGACAAGGTTCTATTTCTAGCATTATGACTAGAAGAAAATCTTATGGTCCTTTCTGACGTATTATACTGAGGGTTTTTTCTTCATGAATTAAAAAAATCTATTGTCTGTTAAAAATCTCTCCATCACAGAAGTAACCACTGTGTTTCTATATTGTCAACAGTTCAAAATACGAAGATCTTGACACTGGTTTAAATCACTTTTAAACATCAGGTTTTGTACTAGTTTATAAATACTAGTGCTAGTTTCAAAGTATTCAAATCACCACGAGGTTGAGCTGTGGCTTTTGGAGTCGCACAACCATGGCTGTTTGAAGATGTCCTGAAAACAGGACATTGTTTTCCAAAGCTTTCCGTCAATATTTCAGAGAATATTTCTTGATCTGCCAGACAGTTCAAGGTCAAAAAAGCTCAATAAGTTTGAATGTGGTATCAGTAAGGTAATCAGGAAACTTTTATTCATTTTGCTGGATAGGGCAAAGAAAAGGGATGCAGAAACAGCGGCTGCACAGGTTGACGTTTTAGCTGCCACCTTTTTCTTTGGGTATAGTGGCAAAATATTTGTAAGTATTGTTTTATTGTCATTAAAATCCAGTGATTTATAGTTTTATGCAGTCAATATTGTACGCTTAAGAACAAAAAAGATTAAAAATCAGCTTCTGAACCTCTTTTGAAGAGATAGCAGCTGACAGGTTCATTTCTGTTTATTTTTTACTCCAGTGTGGAAAGAAATTAGACGTATGCCAACTAGAAAAAACTCATCTATTTCTCCAGTTGACTGGCTTGTAAAACAAACAGATAAGGGTTTATTCACAATAATTTGTGAATGTCTAAAGCTACGCAGGGACTGCCATGGCCTTCATCACTGTGAGCATCAGCTCACCGGTGCCTTTCCTCCCCTAAAAATGGTGGGGAGGGAAGAATGCCTCAGGAAGATCAGTGAACCAGCCAGAAATGAGGTGGAGGTATTGACTTTCAAGCAACCAGTCTGTGCCGCAGAGCCATGTCACACAAAATTTGCTGGGTAGTTGGACAAGGTGAGGCAGCCACATGCACAGCAGACCTCACCGGGGCAAGGGAAATAGGAGATGAAAATAGGGGTTTTTTGGGCTGAAGGGCAGAGCGAGGGCCCAGCGCGGCCCTGTTGGGCGTCACGCTGTGCCAAGTCCCATCTGTCAGGTTCAAGGGAAAGCCAAAGCCTCATCTACGTATTAAAAATCATTTAGTGCTTTGCCCCAGAGCTGGAGGCCTGGCGTTACTGTTGTGTGATGCCCAGCGTGTGCGCGGGGCGAAAGGGAAGATGCAGAGCCCTTATCCGAGGGGATGTGTGATATCCGCAGCAGTCCCTGACGGCCCATTGCTTCCAGTCACCGTGCTGGGAAGAGAGGTTACTCAAATAATGCTAGTGCTGAGATTAAAATATGGGGCAGGGACTGAGAAATTCTGAGTTAATTCTCTGTCTCTGGCAAAAAAGAGTCTATGGGAGTTAGTTAAATCATGTAATCTGTGTGCCTCCCGTCCTTATCATCTGACAATTTGACATCTCTTAGGGCTGTTCGGAAATGCAGCGCACTAACATGAGTCATTCGCGTTCTGCGACGACGGTTGCCACGTACAGGGGGAGATTTAGGCTTTCTGTTTGGATGGAAGCAGTTGTTTGCTCATGAAGTGTTAGTCACAAAACAGCACTAAGGCAAAAATGCCCATCGTTCAGCAAACTGTGACTAATGTTGTTTCCACATCTGTATCTACAGTAATAGGAGTGGAAATGATTTGCCCTTTAAAATGCATTGATTTTTATTTGTTGCGATGAACTCAGGTGTGCAGACCCTTTGATACCAGAGCAAGAGCTCAGCCTGGTGGGTCTGTTGGGTCACGTTTGCCCAGCTCCGAGCAAGAATGAAATTAGAAAGCCCCCAAAATATTATCTAGAGGCGGCCGTTAGGGAAGAGGCAAAGTGCATTTAAACTTAAAAAGTATTTTTCATTGGCTGTACTCTGAGGTTCTGAGAAACTTGGGCTGAAGGTGGCTCTTCCAGAACATGTGGCTGGACTTGTCATCCTGCACCCAAAAGTCCATCTGGGAATGAGACAACAGCTCGCCTGTTGGTGATACATGCACAGGAATAGGTGCAGTTTATTTTAAATAGCAAAGCCCAGACTGGAAAAGGAAATGTTTAGTGGAGGTTAATACTATGCTTGAAAGAACATTAATAAAGGAAAATAAGAAACAGATTATGCAGCAACTTCTGACTGAAATAAAATAACCTCCAAAACAAATACTCTTCTCTTACTTTGTTCTCAAGCTTGGAGCTCCTGTAGTATAATAATTACGTTGATGATTTCTGAAGGGGATTCTATTTTTCTCTAAAAATGTTTACAGCCCCATCAGATCTAATTATTCCTGGTTTTTTCTTCAGCATTTTTTCAAAGAGATTGAGTGCAACAGCATTTATCTTTTCAAGGTAGGGAGAGAGAAGTAAAAAAATGGTGAGGTACCTACCCTCCTGGAATCTGAGCTCTTACATTTCCAGATAAATGAACGTATTTAACTAGGTCATAATGAGTAATAAGGAAAAGCTCCTGTTTCGTTGCCTTGAAATAGAGAATGTTGGTCTCTTATTATCATTTATTATTTATTTTAATTAGTCTTAATTGCTGTGAAAATTTGCATTTTAATAGATACTGGGATGATTAAGGTGCAAACTTAACCCAGAACCATACCCTCAGTATTTCTAGAGCATTGAGGTTCAGGCCAGCCGCGAGCCCTCTCCCGGCTGCGTCCCTGCGCAGCGCCACCGTGACCGGCGTTCGGCTTCGGCCCCGAGGTTACGGCTACACCTGCAGTGGGCTCTTTGCCCCTTCTGGCAAGTGGTCGCTGTTTTCCCCGTAGACCCGTTTCCCCGCAGGTGTGGGAGAGCCAGCGCGGAGGTAGCACTTAGACAGCTGGTTCAGGGCTTTTATTCATACTGCGACGGTGCGTTTAAATGCTCCCTTTAGCGCTTGTCAAGTTTTTTCTGAACTGTCTTTATAGCTTCTCTGTTGGCTCCTCTCACCCCCAGGGAACTGTGTGAGAAGTCTCACTTTATGCATGAGTGCCAGAGGACAGGAATCAGTTGCATCATAAGCAAAGAAGCTGTCGCTCTTTAATGGAACTAGCGGCTTTGGGGTCGCTTGCGAGCTGACGGCGTTGGTGTTATGGTGGTGGAAGGCACAGTCAGAGCTCGTGTCAAAGTGGTGATCTTCACTGCGGTGCAGCGTTTGCCGAGCAGCCAGGTAGATTCAACCTTGCCGTGAAGTTGTGAGCAGCAGTAGGTACACAGCTAATCTCATTTCCATGTAGCCTGGGCATCCTTGCACGGAGAGCAGCCTCCAGCGGAGAGGACGCCCGCAACCCGTGAGCAGTAGCCCCCTCCCCAAGACCCTGCAGGTCAACAAGACAGTGCGTCGTGCCTGGACCAGCACACAATATACATTTTTGTCCGTAGAGCCGTAGCACGGGCAAGGCGCCGCATGGAAAAGGTGGAAATGGAGCAACGGCGTGGATAATCCTGCAGTGCAGCCCTGGGACTCTCAGGCTGGAGCACGGCTGTCCCGCGCAGCGGAAAGCGAGCTGCCAGCTGCTCCCACTGCCGGATGGATCCAACATCCCTCTGCCTGCTGGCTGCATTCCTTGGGATCTGCTGTTATGACGTGGACCCGGTCGTTACTTCTTTGTAATGAAACACACCAACACAAAGCAATTTTTCTATGCTTATAATTTTATGGGCTATTAATATATCCTTGATACGGTATACCGGAGCTATCCACTGTATCACACAATCAGGTTTTTCCATGCGGAAATTCTTAGTTCTTCTGAGTTTTTGCTGTGAACAAAATTGATTCTATATTCTCAAACTTGAACTGAAAATTCAAGTAAAACTGCTGTAAAATTCTGTGGGGCTTTGTGGAAGTTTTTATTCGAAGTCTTGCCCTGAATTTTTTAACCTAGAATGCTTAATAAGAATCTTATGAGTGACGGGGACTTCTGTGTCCAGGAGGAGAGGTAGTCACCCTCAGAATAATTTATTTTAAGAATAGAAACACAATTTTTATTTCTAGGATTTTTGCATGTATTTATGCCATTCTACAGTAACATTTGTATTGTAATTATGTATCCTGTTATTTCTCTACTGTTTAATTACTCTGGCAGCGTTGAAAGTAGACAGAAGATGAAAATCAATACTGCTACTTGTAAAAGAAAAAGCAATCATCAGTGCAGTAATTCCCTGATAAATTCCTTCAAATACATCAGCTTTTCCATGTTAAAGAGCAGGTCTGTTTTGATCAAAAGAAAGGTAAGGCTTGTACTCATAGCAGTTTACCATTTGTCTTGTCCTAACAAAGCTGAGATAGGAACTTTTGTTGAAATTCAGTCTATTTTAAGGGAGAATTTCAGTCTATTTTAAGGGAGACAATGAAGAAAAGTAGACTATGTCTCCTCATTGCCTTGTTACTATCTTTTCTTGCAGCACAGGTCAAGAAAATATTGGCTAAAATATGTAGTTGCTTTTGAAATTGCCCTCACAGCACAAAACATCGTTGCAATTTCTATGTTCTTATTATGTCCAGACCTGGATGCTCTGGCATTTCATTAATCTAATTAAACAACTCAAATGGTAACTCTCTACCCTCACAACTTCTATCTCCACTCTTGTCCTTATGACAAAAGAAATCTGTGACAAACCAATAGAAATACAGTTCTAGTGTTTGCCACTAAATCCCCATGGTCCCTCTCCATCCCCCTCGTGGGGCTCCGCTGAGCGGTTTGGCCGCGGTCAGGGTCTACCCGCCAGCTTTGGGAGGGCTCTGCCAGTAAATAATGGAAAGGTGAGGAAGATCTATGCCAGCTCCTCTTTCCCTGGCAGGAGTGCATGTGAGAGGAAGGTGGTGCCCGCGGGAGTTGTGCCGCTGACTCCAGTGAGGTGGACCCTGCTCCCACGCCGGCATCCGTCCTCTCCATCGCTGGTACCCGCTAGTGCCGGGGTGGAGCTGAAACTGGGGCTGCTGGAACCTGCCCTGCTCTCTTATGCATCAAACCACTAGTTCAGAATGTGACCTACATTCCTCTGAAATGATTTCTAATACTCTTAATAACTCTGAAGCACAATATTAACATGCTTCTCTAAAGAAAACTCTGTAAGATTTAATATTAATATTGAGGGTTTCTTTCTCTCTCGACAGTAGCTTGCTGTGATCAGCAAAGCTCCCTCTAATGCCCATGGATGTGCTTGCGAAGGTTTAATCGTCTTATTTCCTCCTTGTTTCGCTTTCATGTAGCTGTAGTAACTGGGAGGCGGTGGCACGTGTCCCCCACTGTGCCCAGAGGGGAGCAAAGGGCTCTGGCAGGGCAAGTCCCCCTCTGCTGCGACACTCGTCTCCAGCCACAGCTTGGTCCCTTGCTTGCAGGCTCTCAGCAGCCAAATCCTGTCTTCTGGGAGATGGGGAGGGGGCTATCAATGCCCACTGGGTTTTTAGAGGCAGCCAGGTGAGCAGTTCTGGGACTGTTACGCCGTGGAAACCGCGTAACTCGTTTTAAACACACGGAAATACCTCCAGCTATTTACACTCAGGGAAATACTGTTGTTACTAAGAACATCATGCAATACTTGATTTCATCTAAGGGAAAGTTTTCTAGAAAATGTGGGTAAACAAACGACAGAAAAAGCCCTCTGCTTTATCTGGGAGCTGGACAAGATGACCTAACGGATCTTTTCCATTTCTTACTTCGAAAAGCCAGGGCAGTCTATTTTTTTTATGTCGGTGGTCAGCGGAGCGTATCTGTGCGTGCTGGAAAAGAGATTGGCTGTAACCATGTTTTGCTTGCTTTGACATGTACTTTGTCTTTTTATATAAAACAAACTCTAGAAATTCATGGTTAATAAGAGGCCTGAGATTACTTATAAGCAGTCTAATCAGGCTGCGCCAGTACGAGGCACGTGCTTAAACACAGTCTGTTCTAAGCAAGGGCATGACTTGCTGCTTTTAATGCACGGTGTCTTTTGCTGTTGGGCCTCTGAGCCTTGACTTATGTTTAATCTTTCAATTAAATTCCCTTCAGACATGTGAATTTTGTCAATGCTTATTTCTCCCACACAAAAATCTGGTTATATTATGTGATGTTTTCTTCAGATCCTGGCTATTCTCTATGGCAGTTCCTAGCCCCCCTTTATTTTCTTTTTTTTTTTTTCCCCTTCCCTCTGCTGGAAGGAAAAACTGTTTTTAACTATGCCTGAAGCTTTGTCTTTTATCCTTCACCAGCCTCTCTCAGACAGCAAATCTCTGTCTGCACAGCAGCATCCTACCCAACAGGCTCTGCTCCCCCCCAAAAAAGGGAGTCTGGGGGGGACACGTGGAGGGCTCTGACAGCCAGGGGCAGTCACCCAAGGGTGCCAGGTCCCCAGGCACGGCGCAGTTTTTGGCCAGTGGCTGCGTCTGCAGCAGCGAGCCCGAAGCGTTGGCTAGGGGTTGTTCCCATGGCGAGCGGTTGCAGTGCCCCTTCCCCAGGGCACGGTGGGCTCAGGCATGTGGCTGCTGGGAGGGGCTCCCTCTGCGCTCCCCCTGACAGGGAAACCATCACTCTTTGGTCTGTTTTTTCCATTTTCTTGTTTTTGAATGATTTTCTGTCCAGAGAAGGTGAGGGGATTTGATCAAATTTCTGATTAGGGATAATGTAGAGAAGGAGGAGAGGGAAAAAAAAAAATTAGACAAAACAAATGAGGAAACTAATGCGATCTGTTGTCTGAATGAGTAAGGTGCTAAACAAGCTCGGTGCGTTGATCCCTGGCACAGCTCTGGGTCAGACATCCTTCAGCTCCTGCTTTGGGTCCCGGGTGCGCGGGGAGAGGACCAGTGCACGGCCTGGGCTGAGCGTGGTGGCGTGGCACCGCCGCCCCTACTGTGGCTACAGTATCCTTGGCTGGCTTCATACTCAACTTTCTTCTCTATTTCGGTTTCGGTAAGACCCTCAATTTGCAGGTTTAACACCCCGTTTCTAGAGAGATGCTCATTGAGACATGTTTTGTGCATTTCTTCAGCTTTCAGGAGCCACAAAAGCAAGCAGTTACCCCTTCTCGAACATAGTTGTATTTTTTTGCAGAGCTGGGTTATGATGCCCACTGTACTTGTCCTTTCAGCTCTGGCAGTGAGTAAAGCCGCTTGCAGCTGGAGAACATAAAAGGATGTTTGGCTTTACAGGTCACATTCAAGCATACGGATAGCTTTGAAGTTATCACTTTGTTGAAAAAAATGCTTGGTTGGTTATTGTTTCGTCGTATCTTAATTACAGAAAGTTAATGACGTTTCTAATAAAAGTATTTTCTTCTTTGCTTCAAAGGGAGTTTCACACACAGAGGGGACAGCCAGGAGACTGGGACTAATACAAGTACCCGGTGAGACCAACTTCTCCCTTTGCAGCTCATCCTGGTAGGAAGAGTGCTGAAAGAGCTCCTATCTACCAGTCCTTATATAGCTACATGTGCAGCATCTCATCTGAACAGGATCTTGAGGGATCCGGGTTGTTTTATGTTAAAACAGGTCCAGTTAAACTACTCCTTGAGGAGACAGGATTTCCCCTAATGTGCTACTATAGGAAATTCCCAAGTTAATTATCTGGTAGAACTCCAGAGCAGGTTTATAGTGTGCATGCAGAGAGCCTGTCTGTTAACTGACCCCATCCCAGAGTTCTGGAAAGATAAAAGTTGTCTTATTCCTCCCTGGTGGATTTCTGAGAGACTTGCTCAAAAAGTCTTGTTTTCACAATGTATTCGTGTATGAGCCTTGAACTAAGTGATAGAATCTCTCTTGAATTCACAGAGGAATATAACAGGAAGAACTGGCACTTTTCAACCCTAATTGTACCTTTTTCAAGTGAGGTAAATATAAGCAAATTCTGCTTTCAGACAAGCTGTTATTGTGGGGGACCTCCCCGTACAGAATAATTCATCAAAATTAACCACTGCATCTACTTTCAGCCACATAGTTCTAGATCGCTGGTTTACAGATTAAAAGATCTCATCTAAGATTTAACACGTTGATTCAATTACTTCAACTTGTGCTTCAAACACCATCAAAGTGTTGATTCTTTTCCCTTAATTCTTTTGAAAGGCTAATTCAGACTGACTCATTAACTAGAGATGACTGCAAATTTGGATAATGCATTTAAGTGGAGAGGCTTGATCCATCTTGACTAAAAGATTTTTTGTAGCTAATGTTTAACCTCTGAAGTTCATACACTGAGCTACAGTTAATGAGTGTGTTTCATTCTCAAATGTTTAAGCATCCTCCTACTTCTTTTTGTGTCCTGAAATCAAAAGGGGATGCTTCCTGAGCTGCAAGATGCAACATTTATGCTAATTCAGTATCATTATAATTATTTCGCAGTAACTGAAAAATCTATGTGCAAGCAGTTACATAAACAACATGAATAAATACACAAGCATATTGTTTACTTCGCTAAGTAAATCAGTACATTAGAAGGATAAACTATTATATTACCTAATTAGCTATCATCCAGGAAGGGCGTTTGCATGAGCAGATGGGCAAAAACTCTCCTGGATCACTTGTTCTGGAAAAACTCTGCAAGAAAACTAATTAGCACTCAGTTCTGAGAAATTTCCTTGTATTTGGAGCAGGTAGATTGTGGAAAAAAGGAATCTTGGTGCATGATTTTGAGGCACGCAGGGGGATTCTTCCTACTTCCCACATCATCTGCATAAATAAAAGAACATACTCATAAAACCATACTGTTTAGGGGGCTGTATTCTAGGTTACTATCATCCAGACCAAAACCTCCTGAAAATGTGGTCTGTGGTGTTGGGAATGCTAGAAATTATGCTTGATTACAATGAAAATGGATTACCGTGTACAGTGGGCTCTGTTGAATCTAATAGGATGCATTTTATAGAGTAGTTTTTACACCAAAATGCTCGCGCGCTGTAAAACAGCGAACAGTTTACTGTGGAACAGGCTTCTGACTGTGCTGATCACATGGAATGTGGATGGTAGAATTGGTTGAAGAAAATTTACGAATGGTAAATTTGTTCAAAACTTTAGCAGGTGCAGAAATGGTTTGCAAATTCAAATAAATCTCTTCAGACAGAAGAGAAATCAAACCAGGCTGTAGTCCAAAAGCTTGCAGAGAATAACTCCCCACTGCACATGACAGGGCACCTGTGAGACAGAAATTTTCTCCTCCCTGGAGAATTTTCAAGCTTCCCTGGAAATCCCGAGGGGGTTTGGAACACCCCTTTCACATCGCTGTTCCAGGCGCCGGGCAAAGGAGCCCTCTGCTCCTCCAACTTCGCAAAGGTGGCTGCGGGCAGAGGAGAGACCCACGGCTGCCTCGGGGTTTGCTCTGACCTGGTAGGGCCGTCTGCAGGGTTTTTTTCTTTGCTAAATCATGTTAAAGCCAATGAATTTCCAAATACTGTATTGGAAATTCCAGTATTTGTGGGTGGCGTTGTTCGTGTGGGGTTTGGGAGGCTCCAAAGCGCCTCGATAGGGAGTTGACCCAGCGTTCGCACACAAGCTAAAAAGGATGGGAGCTGTACAACTTGCACTGGAACAGCCATCATAATGCCTTTGTGTAATAGGAAAGGCCTGACTGCTGAAGGGAACAATTTGTTGCTTCCTCACAAATGACATCCATTCGTTGGCATAGATGCTTTGGTCCAGAAATTTTATTTCTTATTTTATATCTCACCACTTAATGCATGAAAGAAAACAATATCCTTTCAACGTGAGTCATTGGGAAATAAAACTGTGGGAGAAAGCTTGTGTTTGTGTTTAGATGGTCTTGTTTGCTCTTCGGTGCGTATAATTAAGTTTGAATACTTCATATTCAGGCTACATTTAGATTGTCCTAATGTCATTGTCAGGATGCAAGTCATTTCATCCTGGAGGAAACACTTAAATACGAGCTCTGGTTTCTTTTCATTGACTTAAGGGAGCACAGATTCAAGCAGATTACATGGAAATATCTTTATCTTGGAACTATAAAGCAAAGGGCGATGACGCCTGGAAATGGACACTTGAGGGTCACCAGTTTGTGTAGCCAAACCCCAGGTTCTCTCACTTCCCTGGCAATCCCCATACTGGCCTTTGAGCCGCCCTCCTTTGGTGCATACGTTGGGGAATACTAATTCTGAGCATCTCGTCCAGCTCTCCAAAAATAAAGCAGCCCCAAATTGAAAGCTGATGTAAATCAGAGCAGCTTCGCTGACTTCCACCCAGACCTGTGCCGAGGATCTGGCTGGGAAATGCTTAAATTGCATGGACACATCAGTTTGGAGCAGCATCCTGCCTTCTGCCCCGCTCTGCTGGGCTTCCCAGGAGGCACGGCGACCGCGGCGTGTACCAGGGTGGCAGCACTAGGAGATCCGACCTTCGCTCGTACACCGTCCTGCGACGGGAGAAGGAGCTGGTGTTCATGTGGGGAATAAATCAAAGGCTTCAGCAGCAGCGATGTCTCTCGGTGCCAGGCAGGGGTAGAGTTTTTCCCTGCCTTGCTGCTTCTGCTGGGTGAAGCGACAGTACAACGAGGTAGGAGAGGGATAGCTGCTGCTGCGCTCCCCGGCCACCCTGTCCGATTCAGTGCTTTTTTGGACAAAGTAGGTTACTAGACATGTGTGTGGTGAGGGTGGGGATCGTAGTGCTGCTGCTCACTGGGTGCTTCTGACGTGTGCTCTTAGGAGGTCGTGGCATCCCTGCTAAGAGGGATGGCAGCGTCTGCGGGCGCTCCTCCGCACCGCTGACCGTCTGTCACCGGTGCCGTGCTAGTCAATCGCCACGCTCGTCTAGATCTGAAATCTGAAGGCTGGTTCTTCTAGTGGCGGACGTTACCTCTGCAGAGCTCGGAAGGCTTTCCAGTGCCACCTTCTTTAGCTCTCCTGGCAATTGCCTTGCTTTTCTACACCTCACTTCCAGGCTGAAATTACTCTGGATAGCTCAATATTGCTTTCACATATACTATGCTTAAAGCGTGTAAACATATATGTGTGTGTGTCCAGATGTGAGTCCCTAAATAGATGCGTATGCTTTACAATGTATTTATCCCTGTAGCATCTCTTGAGAGATGATACTTTCATGCTTTCATCTAAGGTTTTTTGCTTATAAGGATATAGAACATCCTCCAGGGGTCTATGGAGGGTTTTTCATATATATGGCAAAATTGTCCCTCCAGCAGATTGTTTCCTGTCTGAAAGATCAACCAAACAGATTTAGAAGAAAAAAAGCAGTAAGCAGAGTCCAGACTTGCACGAAGATTTGCCATGTTTTCCAGATTAAGACACTGTTCATTGGAGTTAGTTGCTGAAAGCCCCACCAGTGGCAACACGTGGCTGGAACGCAGGGCAAGCAGCTCCTGCCGTGCATCCACAGCCCCCAGCTGCAGACTGGTCCTTCAGGGGACATATCTGGAGAAGGCAACCCTGGTAGCGGAGCGCCTTCCTTCTCCTTTTCCTCTCAGTCCTTCATTTTAGCAGGATTTTAAACTCCTAATCCTGTTTATTGCCTTCTGCTTGCGTTGAGGGGAGAGTTGCATCCCAGCTCTGCAGCTCCAGGCTCAGCAGTCCCTGCAGGGGCTTCCCACAGGGAAGTGGTTCACAGCACTGACCGCTCGGATGCGGCACCGCTCGGTGTGGCAGCGTTTGCAGAGGAAGACTGGGGACTGCAGCAGGGGAGGGACGAAGCAGTAAGATGAAATGGGGAGGATGGTGAGGGGGGCACCCAGCGCACTCCTCCCGTGGAGCTCGAGCTCGGCTTGCAGAGATTTGGGAGATGTTCTAAAGCCATTTTCCAAAACTAATTCTTACAAAAGGATTACAAGCTTGCATGTGCTTCTCTCTAGCAAGGGCTTTGTAGTGGTTTCCAAGTCACAGCAAACTGTGTTTTTTCCTGAAATGCCACTTTCAGCCATGGAGTTGGGGAAACATGATTTCTCTAACGACTCTGGCAAACCCTGCTGCTGCTGGGTACTTGTTCCCTCTCCCTGCACCTTACGTGCGCAGCTGGGCAGAATCTATAGGGAAAAACTCCTGTTCTGCTGTTTGCTGGCCAGATTCATTAAACTAGGGCTGGCTATTTAACCCTTCAATATCCTACATGTAGCTTTAAATATAAGTCCTCTGAATCCTCAGGGGCAGCATCCTTGAGATTTAACTTTTCCTGCCACCAGCGACAGCCACCTTTATACTACTTTATACCACCGACTTTATACTACTCAGTATTGGAACAGCACAATTAGTAGAAGGATAATTAAATTTGGCCAAAATGCATGTGAAATTTGCTTTTTTTTTTTTTTTAATTTTGCACATTCTAATGCATGCTTTCCGTCATCTCCGTACCAAATTTTTACTCAGTCTATAGGTTTTTGAGCTACTTGCATGGAGTTTACTAAAACGTAAGGGCTTAATTATACACTCATTTGATACGGTGGGAGTTTTGTCATTGACTTAAATGGGAGCAGGGCTGTGAAAAAGGATTTGCATGCATTGATTTGGCATGCTGCAAGGGAAGGTCGAAAGCGTGCACTTGGAGAAGAAGGAAAGTTTGATGTCCTAACAGTCACGACGTCCCCTCGAGATTAGATTTCTCCTGTAAATATATGTATCGTATAAATAGGACGTATGGCTTGTTTTGGATCAACAAACGTTGATGAGTGTCTTTGGCTTCAAGGGGGTATGATTTGTTTCAGCTCCACAAATATTAATGAGAATTTTTGGCTTCCTTGTGGGAATTGTAGAGCTGAATAAAACCTTCACCACCCACCCCCCCCAAAAAAAAAAAGTTTTGGCTTTGCATTTCAGTGGTGGTTTCCTTTTCATCTAGCAACTTAATCCCTGACCTTGCTTTACAATAGCAACACTTAAAAAATATAGCTGTAGATAGCCCTGTAGCTGAACTTGAAGATCTGGAATAAGTCACTTAGGGCTGTATGATTTCCTGCTTTGAAGGATGTGGTGAAGGACAGCGGTGAGACAGCGGTGAGCGGTTTGCCGTCTCGGGAGCCAGGAAACACCCGATCGTTTTGTTCTCCCCATCACCTCTGCCATGTGGCCGCCGAGAGGCAATCCGGGATTGTCTTGCGGTGTGAAACCGGGGGATCAGCAGGAGATGTGTAGTGTTTTAAGATTCACTTAAAAGCTGTTCAGAGGCCCTTGAGCTGGTCCCGCTGGCTTTAAGCGGGGACTCCAGGTGGGAGTTGGGTGATGGATCAAAGTTGTGTCATCCCCTTGCATGTGGGTGGGTGCACCCAGAGTGAGCGTCTGCAAGGAACCATCACGCTGCCGATCCTTGCCCTTGAGTCACGGTGCCTCTTGGTTTTGGAACAGACTGGGTAGGGGACTCTCACTGCTGCTAGGGCACCTTGGCTTCTCCAAGCCCTTTCACTACCAACAGCTAAAAATACAAGATGAGAAAGCACCTCAAGAGGAACAGACGAGCGCGATGACACCAGAGAGCAGCAGTGACCCCGCTGCTGGCGTCGAGGGACTCCCCGTCCTTCACCAGCCCCGTTTGAGCCAGCCCGTGGAGCCCCACTGCTCTGTAACAGAGAGGCTTTGCATAGACAAACCGATTTTAACCTACTTATTTGTGTGTGATTAGTGGGTACATATTCTGGGAAGCCTGAAACGCTGCCAGCTCTTTGTCAAGCTTTTGGGAAGCGCGTACACTGACGGAGATAGCCTGCCCTGTTGTCTGACTTCATTTTCCAACTTGTCAGGCATACGGTGTTTATTCTTCACTGATCTCTTTTGGCAAGTTCAGCTTTTTTTGGTCTGGCTTTCCTCCTGGCATTTTCAGTAGTCCTCTCTACATGGTCTAACAGCTGTCTCTGCCTTCCCAAAAATCTCAATTTCCTGCTTTTGCTAAATTCCATATAGTATATTGATATTTTCATTAATCAAGCATGAGTAACACCCAGGACTTTAATAAACTGAGATCAGCTGTCTCTGAACCTGAGGAAGGTGCTGTCACAAACCATACTGTAAATGAAATTAAATTGATGAAGCTGATTACAAATCCAGAAAGTCAGAATGAAGAACAGCTATTCCAATTTTAAAAAGCCATTGCTTTCCCTATTTCAGCTTTCATTATATTTGGCTATAAATATAAACAGGAAAGTGCATTTATACCTACTCCATCAGGGCCAAATCCTTATCTGCCATTCCTGGGTACACCCCAGTATGTAACTTACGGCACTTAGGTGCTTCCTTCAAATTATTGATGAGAATAACCTTGATTTTTCTCCTACCCCCATTACCACACGGGTTTTCCAGCCCCAGCTGTGTTGATGCAGCTGCCCTGGTTTGGGCAGAGAGGATTTCAGTGGAGTCAGACGCTTTTGCTGAACTGCCTGGGAGCAGGATTAGGCCATGGAGCCAGAGATGACTTGAGGCATGTGTTAATGTATTTTAAGGGTTATTCTTGCTTTAATTGGCAGCTGGATCTTTACTTCTTAACCACTGAGGATGTAAAGACAAGGGCAAATGGCACCACAGGACCTGGCTACAGTTTCTGGCTCTCTGGACTTCATATGAGCTCTTATCATATCCTTGCTTATGGAAAAAAGCTGTTGAAAATAGAGTATTAACATTGTCATTTTATGGACGAATGAATGGCCCTGTGGGGACAGGCTCCCAACAGCTTTGTTTATAGTCATTCTCCAAAAAGTCTCGGAAACTTGTATGGAGTAATATATAAGACCCAAGTTACGCTGGGTCTCTTGTGGCAAACCAAATCCAATAAGGAACATGTTAAAATTTGAACCTGCAATTTTCATACTTGCTCTTAACCATGCTGATGTTCTCTTCTGGGATTTTCTGGGTGACTAGTAATCTTTAATGCGGTAACCTGCAGCAGCAGAAATTGCACATGGGCTGCTGTACTTTTCAACTGATTCATTGCGTTGCCCGCAGCTCAGTGGCAATTGCTCGCTGTGGGTAATTAAGATGTCCTTGAAGATTCCAAGAAGGAGCGGGAGAAGAATGCACGGCAAAGGGAAAGCAGCGAAAAATCAGAGAAAAAGGTTCGCTGATCATAGCTGATGCTGAAGTATCTTTTTTAATGGTACGATTTATTTTCCAGTTTATAGCAGCAGCTGAATTAATCAATGGCGTGTGGCTGGCTTTGCATACAGATTCCGCGGGACTGGCTCAGCCAGCGCCGGCAGCGTAACTCCGCCGGCTCTGCCACTGACAGCCTGGCACCGCCTCCCTTTAAGATCTCTGTTCCATTTCTTTTGCATTTTCTGCCTTATCACTTCTCTTTCCATGCCTGTTGATCTTTTTGGTTTTATTGCTCAGCCTTTCTACTAAACCTGCCGACGTTTCCGCTATAATAACCCGGCCATGTTCGGAGTCAGGGACTTGCCACGCAGCATGAAAAGAGATGCAGGGAATGGTTTTTAGAGCAAAGTCCCCCACCCGCTTTGGCAGACAATTGCTCTTTAGCAACTAAACCCCCGTCTCAAAATGAACAGGTTTTTCTGAGCTTAGACGCTGTCTGGTACTTCACGCAGAACTGGAAGGTGAAATAACTGGGTTGTTTACTGGTAGCGCATGTGAAAGCAAAATAGGAGTTTCTCTTTTTGCATCCAGGCTCCTTGACGACAATATGTTGAAAAGCGTCTGTGAAACAGGCTGCGAATCAAATAAATATTCATCTGGCGAAACAAATTAGGAACAGGCAGTTCCAGACTTAACCAAGCATGCAAAGCCCTCTGTTGATGGAGAAATTAGAGATTTCCATAGTCCTCTGAGCGTTTCCCAAAGATTATCTAAATGTTCCCCAAGGTTAATTTGAGAACAGAAGTGATCTATAATCATTATGATGTGGTGGATAGTTAAATTAGATTAAAATAGTTGGATTTTTAAACTACTGTTTGAGATACTGAGAGCTACGTGCTGGGTAGAACTATGAAAAACCTTGTTTATAAAGGAATCTGTACTCTAATGGAAAAGGATAAAGGAAAGAAGTTCTGCTTTGGGGTTTGATGTTTGGGGTGGTTTTTTTTGAGTGTTTCTGTGACTTCTTTTTTAAAGATTGTTGAATCAATCAATTCGTATACATAACCTAGCACCAGCCTTGCCAAAAGCCTGAGCTGAACACCAGGAGTCAACAAAGTGATTTTAAAGAATTTGTTGCACTTTTGGTCAAACTCAGGAAATGGGGTCATTCATGTTTTTGTGGCTTTAATTCAGCTCACTCTTGTAGCAGGTAATACCAGGATAAGGATATGTGATTGTGGAAGAAGTGTCAGTCCTGGACTTCCCCATGTGGCAGGTCCCAGGAGAAATCGTTGGCTTTTGCCATGGAAAAGTTACTTTTGTGTCTTCTCTGTTCCTTTCAGATACATTTAAAAGACTGTCCTACTCCAGAACATGCTAACTCTAGTCTAGGAAAACATTTTTATTTGAAGTAGGATAGTCAGATTGCTCATTCTTTTAACTTAAATACCTGGATGGATTTTGCACTCTGTACTGCTTCCCCGGCAGCACCTAAGCCAGTATCTAAGCTAGTTAGCTTGTAACTGGATTGGATTTTTTTGTTTTAATTTTTTTACTATTTTCTTTACAAAATCCTTTACAGACTTATCTGCACACAAATTATAATTTACACAGAAGAAGCCCTTGGCTGCTTCAAGCTTATCGCAATGTTCCCGTTCTTTGTATTTATTCATAAATTACTGCAAGACCATGAAGTTCTCCCACACCCTAGTAATGGCGCGGTGGTGATTTATGTTTGAACTGTGATAACAATTCACCAACTGACTAAAATGTTTCTTGTCATGAATATTTTAATGAGAGATACAGACTTTATATCTGGTAAAAGAATATAATTTTCAGGACTCTGAAGCTGCCAGGTGACACAGTAGAACAGAGGTATGAACTGTTTAGATGAAAAAATGTCTAATAGACTGATCAGAAAATTACACTGTAGCTGCCTCATTTTATGTTTCTTTGCTGCTAGACATTTTCTAAGCTGATGACCTGATTGACAAGGAACGCTTTGGTGCATTTGTAGCATTCATTGAACAAAGATCAGGGCAATAAGATAATGAAAACAAATATATTTACCCCTAACAGGAAATCGGAAGGGACAATTCGCGTATTCTTCAAAAGCTGTCTTTCCCAGGGAAAAGGGAGTGGGAGTGAAACGATCTGAATAGCCTTTGTGGTTTCTTCGGTTTGAGTTGTCAAAATTGAGCAAATAACTTGGAGCCACAACCTAGGTTCTGTAATAAATGTCTCCAGAGCACGTGGGCAGACGAGCGCTAGGAGCCGGGTAGATACCCTCCCTGGGGGATGAGGGGAACAGGGAAGGATAACGATGGACAAGGTTGCCTTCAAAGTGTAGTGTTTCTAGAAAGGACAACACAGCCCCGGATCTGAACTATTTCATCAGACACAAGGTGAACCACAGCCTTTTTGCGTGTCCATACAGACAAGATCCATGAGGACTTCATAGGGTTGTTGCGGGATATTAGGAACTGATGTTTGTAAAGAAGCTGGGAAGCCTTTGTGTCTCATTTGTTTGTGGTTTTGTCACCAGACTTCACTGCAAGAGCCAGAGGGCACAAATAGTCTCTGATGAGAAGGGTATTTCTTTCCTCATGGTGCCCACTAAAGGGATTCCTGCTCCTTCACCGTTACAGTAGATGAGAAAGGACTGCAGTGAAGGTGAGGTGGAAGATGGATGGGTATCATTGTAGTGTTACCTTCTAAGAGTGACGTGGACCTTTTAGGAAGCAAGATCCTGGGAGAGGGGTAGAATAATTTCTTCAGTTTTAACTGAATGGTTGAGATTGATAGCAAGGGAGAAGGCAGTTACTGCCCCAAGCAGAATACCTGTCTGCTGGGGGATAAAAAGAGACCAGCAACCGTATGTAGCCAACCAGGTAATTACCACATGATTATAATGGTAGGTCAGTTTGGGTATTGCAGATGCGAACAGATGATCAGAGCGTGAAAGGCTCCGTATGTCATTATCAGCCCTCTGGATCTCAACACGGGCCGCTGATGCGTATCTTC
The DNA here is from genome assembly GCA_013398295.1 of Chionis minor. Classification (NCBI taxonomy): domain Eukaryota; kingdom Metazoa; phylum Chordata; class Aves; order Charadriiformes; family Chionidae; genus Chionis; species Chionis minor. Next base: position 366,203 of record VZSF01007115.1, on the reverse strand, counting down.
TCCCTTGCAGTGGCTGACAGTTTACTTTTGTACGTCTGTCATTAGCAATGCCAATAGGGATTATTTACATGACTCAGAAAGAGGTTGGATTTTAAAATATTGAAGTAGGGTGGGGGGGAAAAAAAGTAAAGGGAAATGAAAAAGGACTGATTTGCACATGAATGTACTTTTTATCAGTTTTCAGGCTTATTGGATGACGGTATAAAAGATTAAAAAAATATCCTTACCCTCTGAGTGAGAAATGTGTTTTATTAATGCAGATAAACTTAATTGAAGCCAGATGTCAGGCATTTTAAAAATATTTCTGTGGAGATTTTCTCACTCTTGACGAGCAGCCAAAATTCCATGTGCTTGCAATCCACTTGATGGTCCTAAAGCAGGAGAGGCTGGGAGAAGTGTCCCAACCACCTCCTGCTTGCTAGAAGGAGGGGAAACAGCACAGGTGTGTCTGAGTTGGAGGTTGTCTGGCACCTCGGCTTCATTTCTTGCTGTCTGAGTCTTGTCTGATCTGTCTCCCTGTCTGAGTGGCAATGTAAGGTGCTCAGGTGACAGACAGGTAGGAGCTAGAAAAAGATTAACTATGGCTAGATACTCAGGTTTTAAACATTACAGTAAAAAAGGTAGTGGTTTAGTGTCAGGTAGAAAAAGAAAGCAGACAAAGCAGGGCTTAATTTTTCACTTACCCAATCCTTTTGATCAGACCTGCTGGATTTCAGGGGAATATCTTCAACCTTTCTGAGCCAGCCGGTTTTTTAGCCAAGAGATGGAAAGGACAGAGACAGTAGCCGTCTGGTTACTGCTGTTTTGACAGACATTGATCTCATTGAGCCGGATTCTCCTCCTTCAGAGTCTCTACAAAAGTCGGTGTCAGCTGCCCTTCTCCTCGTTCTTGTGGGGTACTTGGGATAGGATCACACCCCCGAGAGCTTGTTTAAATTAGGAGGAACCTGAACAGTCGTATTTAGGTCTGAAACCTGATAGCCAAATGTTCATTAAACAAGTTTTTGTCGTAAATGGGTGGGCTACCTCAAGCAGTGGTAAATAAAAAGGTCAGACTGTATTAACCCAAATGGAAACGGTGTTCTCACTCCTCTGCTGGCTGCACTGGCGCTCTCTTGTGCCTTCATGGTCTGGTTGCTTGAGCTGTACTGCTGCTAACGTCCTCCAGTGACTGAGGGCTTCAGTGTTCCATTGTATTTTACCCATGTTGAAATCAACTCCGCTTTCTAATAAGCCACCTTTTGAGCCTGTTACTGCTTTGGGTTAACGCTGTCGCGGCTACCAAAGCTCGGCGTGTGAGCCCACAGGTGGAGAGGGAGGCATAGCTCCACGCCGTGTCCTCGGGACAGCAGGCTTCCCGGGGGAAAATGCCTGGTAAGAAATAGCCCTGGGATCAGCTGGGATCTCCTGATCTCCAGGGAAGGGAAAGGAAAGGGGTCAGCGAGGCTTCAGTGGCTCTCCATTCTCAGAAAAGCTCAGAAGTGATGAATTTTAAATGGTTTTATGCTCCCAGGTTCTCACAGCCTCAGTAGGGTAGGCTAGGCTGGGCTTGGCTTTCTGTGAGGCTCTTGAGGAGAACATTGCACACTCAAACGTTAGTCTCATTCTCACAAGACTGAAACTGTCCAAAACATGAAAGAGAATTCAAGTGCTTCCTGCAGACTCTGCCATGGGAAAAGATAATGCTTCTGATTGCTGCCTTCTCCTACTATTTATGCCAATAAACAGGACATCCTTCACTAGAATTTATCAGTTACAGCTTTACAGCAGCATTTATCACGAGTGCTTATATTTAACGTGTTATCTTTCAGACAGTCCTCCAAAAAGCCTCCTGTTCCAGACACTTCTGTTAGGCTGTTTTGTTCTGGGTGGAATAATCTCAGGTTGTCACACTAATTTGAGGTTGCTGCAGCGCCCAAACCCCTTACCTGAACATCCGTCTGCTTGCCAAAAGCTTGAATTCTGGTTCTGACCAAAAGCTTTCTGGAATCAGTCAGAGACTTTTCACTGGCATCAGGGTAGTCCAAATGTGTCGTGCTCGTTTCTCAGGTGTGTTTTGGATTTGAAGGAAGAACTGGACTGCAGCCTTTGGAGCTTGCAGCCCTTTCAGTCAAAAGAGTTTCATGCTGCTTTGATCTGGTCCCCTTCCCCTTTGTTTTCTTGTGGTGCTTTCTTTTCTTTAAGCAGAAATCAAGGCAAGTTCCTTTTATCCCAGCTGATTTCTTTCTCCTGATTTCAGTCTGGTATTGTAATCTCTTTAAAATATACGATTATGATTTTCCCTTGTATTTTTATGGGGCAAATTAGCATTTAAAAGTCTGAATGTACTTGGTAAATTCTTAATTATTTGGTTTTCCTTCCGTTAACTCTTCCATGGTATTTCAATGGCAGGATTTTATATGGGCTTGAGAATAGTCAAGCTTCTGCTTGGGCTTAATGAGACCTCCGTCTTCGATGGGAGCTGGATCCAGCCCTGGATTTTGATGAATTATCACCCCCTGAATGATGCATTCCTCTAAAGACAGTAATTGCTTGTACTTTCCAGTTTAGTATTTTTTGCACTTCAGTTTCCACTTTGTTGTATGATAATGGTGTTGCCCATTAAATTCCAAGTTTCTTTAGAAACAGGAATGATGCTCATGTCCCAAGCCTGAATAGAATAAAGTATGTGAAGAAAACTCTGAAAGACACCACAAGTAATTTCTCTGCTCCCAAGTCAGAAAATCAGCAAAGCTGGGGGAAGTTACAGGGAGAGTGTTGTTATTCCCTGGTTCATGGAGGGAAAGGGAAGAAGATAAAAACAAATTGATTTTCTAAGCTAAGACAAGATCTTTGTGTCTGAGCTTGAAAACAAATTCCCATCATATGGTGCCAATCCAGATCTTTTTCTCTTCCTTTCCTAATTTTTACAATGATGTAAATATGTTATTGCCTTGTTCTTCGCTGTTTTTATTAGAGCAGCACGCCAGCTCCCATATGGTTATGGCTGGGAACAGCTTTCTGTTTCATGGCTGACACTATTAAGTGCTGAAAACTCTCACACATTTATTCACCCCACCATGCGATATCGTGTCCAGTGAATAAACCTGTTACCGTTCCCAGTGTGGAAACGTGACTTGCAGAGCGAGGGAGAACACGGAATGAACTGGAAACTCATTAAACACCAAAAAGGTCCTGGATGATCTGAGCCAGCAAGTGCCTGTCCCTCAGCTTTGGGGCAGCAATATCGAGGGGTGTTAGAGGACAGGGTAGGACCTTGCCAGAGGTGCCACTGGGTGCTGGGAGCTCTGGTGAGCCTTCCCATGGTGTTCAACAGAGCTGGGTGCTGCCTCCTTCCGCGCGCCCGAGCGAGGGCTACGCTGCTCCTGCTGAGAGCGGCTCAGAGGCGCAAGGAGCCGGGATGCCCGCGTGGCAGGTATCACTGGAAGGGAAAGGAATCAAAGCTAGACAATTGGATCCTGGAGTTGTGCTTCCCAATATTTGGAGGCTTAATTTCGGAATTATTTTATTCTCTCTTTCCTAGTTTTTCAGATGTTTACGTTTTGTTAAAATTAGGATTGCGGAAGGACACGAGAGAGCTCTGGGCTGAACAAGGCAGGGCCAGAACATTTGGTAGAAAACGGAACACGAGTGTGTGCCCGTGCTCTGAGCCTCCAGCTCTCCGGCCACGTAAATAACAGCCCGTTCTGAAAGAAGAAGCTACAGGAGATGTAAGTGGGTCATCAGCCTGTAGGTATCTTGAGCAAAGAGGAACTGCTCTCACACATTTGTGACATAAACACCTTTGATTTTATTTGATTTGCCCAGCTCAGAATTGAAGCTGCACCAAAAGCTTCTGAGCCTTCTGGAGGGCTTATATCGCCAACATCTGTCAACAGCAGGAAACAGCAATGGAGCATGGAATAAAAAACAATCATGAAAAAACACTGTGTTTCAGCTTTCCCAAAATGCTTGCAACTGCTCCTTTTCTTTTTGCATGGAAAATGTTTCTCTAAATTGCGACAGTTGAAGCAATCAACAGCTTCAGCACAAAAAAATCAGGCAGCTAAAACAGGAAATGGGGTGCAATTTGTAATCTGCACATCATGCTGAGTCCTCCACTAGAATACATTTTCCAGAGAACATTTATGTTTATTTAGGTCACATCCCCCAACTTGGGTATCCTCAGGAAGACTCAGCAGCTTTTCTCCAACAGGAAAAAACCCATTTCTGCATTTCATAGAGAGGCGCTGCAGAGGGGACCTCCCCAGCATCCGCAAGGCACGATCAGTCTCTGCTTGTAATGAAGCATCCAAAGACAAAAAGCACATTGCGGAGCGCTGCGGGAGAGAGATGCCGAGACATCCGCGCCCTCCCAACACTCAGACTTGCCCTCTGCAAGTTAAAAAGGGCTTGTTCGTCCTGGGGAAAAAAAAAAAGAAAAAGGCTTTTATCCAGTAATACCTTTTCTAATCAGGTTTCTCTCCCTGCTGTCAGGTTGTATTGACTCCTTGCCAGCGGCTGGAACGCGGTGGGCTCTGCCTGTGGCCCCTGCCCGCACGCCGCACCGTTGCCGATCTGTGATAAACTGTTTCCAGGACAGGTTTAAAGTGGCCACTTGCAGCGGGAATCGTACAGCAGCGCGGAGAATAGTGAGAAACAGAAACCCCTTTTTTGTCCATTAAAATCCTGGCGAATGGTTTTATTGCCTGTGGTGCAGAGAAGACAAATAACACAGGTGCGAGTCTGTCAAGAAATGGAGCAAGTAAAGAAGAACAAAGCCAGTCTGGCTTGTTTTCAGCACAGAGCAGAGGAACGCTCGGTGTATTTGCTCCAGGAGCCCTTCTCCTGCGCTGCGCCGGGCAGGGGGAGCTTGGCATGACGCAGCAATGTCACCCAGCTGTGCCGAGGTGACAGTGCACCTCGAAAAACAACCCAAATACGGATTTGTGCTTCAATCACCGTTTGTGGCCACTAGCCCCAAACCTGAATTTGGGTGCAGAAATGTAATCTGCTGAGAAGTCCCCCAGATATCTATATATCTCTATATATCTCAAACTCAGAGTGTGCTCCTTCCGTCCGTAGCTCCTGCTGCGGCAGCAGTAAGACTTTAAGATGTTTAGGATGGCCATGAGCTCAGCGAAAGACACAGCTCGTCAGCAGAGGCGAGAGCCCCGCGCAAGAGCTTCACAGGTACTAACACTCCTGCAAATCTGGGGCTTTAGTCCAAGTGCAAGCTGTGCTTTTTCACCCTGCTCACACTGATGTCGTGCATTGCAAGGCTTTTGTGTTAAAAAGCCCTCGCGTACTCTTTTTCTTGGGAGAAGAAAAAAAGAAAGTCATTTCCAAAGTATGTCAGTGTGCACATCCTGTGAAGTACTTAGGCACTACATAAGGTACAAAAAAAAAAGTGGAAAAGAATGGTTTTTATTCTTGTACATTGTATGTAAAGCAGAGACGTATCCTGGTAGAAATAACTGTTAGTTGAGGGCGAAGCAAGCTGCCTGCAATTCTGCTGGTTACAGCCAGTAACAATTTATGCCCTGCTCCTTAGTACCTTCATATACAGAAAGTTTATGTACTATAATCCAAAATCCTGTGTGGTTTAAGGCTTAATTGTTTTATAGTATCAGCAGTAGCCTACGCTGGCTCTGTGCCCAGCTCAGCTGGGTCTCCAGCTGGGACTGTGCAGGGGAGACTCAAACATTCTTTGTATGTGCACGTGCTTGCGAAGGTATGAGGGTAATGAACTGGAGACAGTTATCTCTGGAGGATCTGTGCCTTTTTCTTCCACCAGTGTTTGGAATATTGGGCTGGAAATACTGAATCTTGAATATTTAATTTTGGAAGTGCCGCATTTTGATTTTTTTTTAAATATCAAACTGGAAAGCTAGTTATTTACTGTGATCCAAACCAGAGTGGTTTTAAAGTTTTGTAGACAATCTAATCCGCTTTGTGAGCAGGTGTTGGCTATTTTCTTCTCATTTGGGTTCCGGCATTGCACTTCATTTCTGGCAGTACTGTGCCTTGGTTCCATCGTACCCTGCGTTTCTGTTTGAAGTTGCAGCTGCACCTCTGTAGTGAATACATCTGCAGGGTCCTCACCCAGGACCCTCATCCTCATTTTTCATTTCCAAAACTCTCTGCTTTGGCCACATCACCGAGCCTAACCTTGCAGGGCTCTTCTTGATAGACTCACTGGTTTATGACACGTGTCCGACCCCTCCACGCGCGTGGCAGGCAGTACTGCACCATCCCATTGCCCTGCAGTTGCTGCCATTTCCTCTGGTACACCAACCTGAATTGACAATTTCTGTTCCTAATATCGAGAATGTCTGTGTGCACCTGCTCTGTACGCAGGTGAAACCACCTCGGTAGAGAAATGACTGTTTCACAGTTGTTGTAATGAGCACTGCAAGGTCAACTTCACCAGTTACAACAGGTAGTAACTGGCTGCTGTTACACGGTGATCACAACGTGACCGTAATGTCGTTATGGTAATATCATCACAGCATTTTCTGAATGTGGTGAGGTTAAATAAGGCCTGTATTACCTTACCGTATAGGTAATTTATTCATGGGACTTGCACTGTGAGGCAGTGTAATGGGGATTTTGCAGCTAAGGCAATCCTGAGAGGAATTTATGGATGCTCACACATGATGAACACTTGTAACAGCTTAAAGAACACCTTGACTCCTTTGCATGTGTATTAAGTGGTACATGGGACAAAAGCCTTCGTTTCTAGTTGCTCTAATGTTGTACGTAATTCATGCACTTTTCTTTTGGTCCTGTGAGTCCAAGGGGAGGGAGGGACTTCATAGAATCACAGAATCACTTGGGTTGGAAGAGACCTTCAAGATCATCGAGTCCAACCATAAACCTACACTACCAAAACCACCCCTAACCCATGTCCCTCAGCACCACGTCTGCCCAGCTTTTAAATACCTCCAGGGACGGCGATTCCACCACCTCCCTGGGCAGCCTGTTCCAATGCCTGAGAACCCTTTCGGGAAAGAAGTTTTTCCTAATATCCAATCTAAATATCCTATCTTCATTGCAGATGAGAGAGATGAAGTGCTTCAAAGGCAACAAGAAAGTCTCAAGAAATTGAACCCCGATACTTTTTGCAGTCCTGATCCCATAACCCATCCTTCGTTTGAGAACAACTGTCCTCCAAGGGTCTGTTGAAACGTCTGACAGCCAGCAGAGCCCTCCGCTCCTTTTACCATCGGTGGGGACAGAAGGTACCAGCGCCTCGCAGCAGCGTTGCCTGTGGTACAGCTCTCCAGAACCAAGGTCCAATTAGTTGCACATAAGCTAAATTTAAAAAAAAAAAAGCTTTACATTGTGTGCCAACACGGTGGTTACTGATTGTATGTGACAGCGAATTAATGGTGTTGTGCCTTTAAGTGAGTGCAGTGCTTGAATGCAAATGGTGACTCCGGTTTTGGTGGTGACGCGGTCCGTGGAGTTGATAATTTAGCTGGAGAAATATGTACGTAGTGGGGTGGCAGCGGGCTGTGCCAGTGCCTTCCCAGCCCGGAGCGGTTCAGGAGGGCACAGCGATCCCAGCCCGGCTGCAGTAACTGGCGTGTCTGTGCGGGGCAGGAGTGCGTGCCACACAGATAGGTTGTGATTTCTAGATTTTACTATAGTGAGGAGCAAACGTAACTTGTTTTTTTTTCTTTTCTTTAGCAAAAGATCAGGGGTTTTTGTGTGTGTTCATGCCATGAAGATTCTCCAGAGAAAGACTTTCACAGGTACTGACAAAGAAACCTGGGGAAATAAGGTCTCCTGCTTACTTCTAGACTGGGCAAAGCAGGAGGGGGAGGCAAAGGGAAATGTCACGGTGCTTCCTAACAGAGCTCTCTTTTCTCTGAGCGATTCCCTGCTCCAGCCTGCCCGATAAATCCTGCTCCCCAGGGGACGCTGTAGGGAGAAAAGTAATCTGGCCCCATTATGGATGAGCCATGGGAAGAGGAATGGAAGAGGAATGGTCAACGGAGTGAAATAAGGAGATAAGAGAGGGGTTTGTAGATGACAGGTTTGAGCCATGGGAAGAGGAATGGAAGAGGAATGGTCAACGGAGTGAAATAAGGAGATAAGAGAGGGGTTTGCAGATGACAGGTTTGGTACCTTCTGGCAGCATTTCCACAGCTGTCCTCACCCTGGAGCGAGGGAGCCCAGTGCAGGGTTTTCTCCTAGTGACTTGGCAAAAAATAATCCCAGTAAGTCAACAAAAGCCCATTGGCCGCACGCCATGGCACAAAAGATGGCAGACGTCTGGGAGCTCAGACAGAGCTTTGAAAAGCGTATGCCAGCGCCCGGCAAGGTAGTGAGCTGAGATAGCATAAAGATTCAGGATTTGTGCTATTTCAGAGAAAGATGACAAACAAAGTAAATATGAAAAACCTAGTAAGCTAAATTATCCACCAATGCAATCTCACAGTGAGCTTTCCATATTAATGACACGTGGACATGTACATATACATTTGTATTTGCTAACATTGGTAAATCATGTAATAAAATAAAGCAGAATATTTTACCTGCTAGGCTTGAAATGCGGTTGGAAAGGTATTTACGACAGTGTAGCCTTCAGTAATAAATTGTGTGTAGAAGCACATCACTCATAAGCTTTCCTTGGTGAATGGAGTACTTCCGTTTATGAAAAGATTGCTGTGGTCAAAATGATCGTATTCTGCACAGCAGGACACAAGCACTGCTCTGGAGAATTTCAGCTTTTGTGGAGAAAAAAAATAAATCCTATTATAAAGTGGGAAGCCGCCCTCAGTCTGACAGCGAGCTCACCTTTGTGGGTACTTTCTTAGAAAAGATTGTATAAAAAGATTGTCTACTTATCGTTGCAGTTATCTGCCAGCCTTTAAAACCGCAGAATTCCCTAATGCTGAACAAAGTCAACAACATGTTTTACTATCACCCACCCCCCTTCTTAAATTACATCCTAAGGGTAATTCTTTCAACTTTGTCAAGTTGATTACAAACTGCTAAAGAAAAGATATTTTTTTTCTCTTTATTTGAAAATTCTTAATGTTAGGGTTTGTGCCGAGACACTCAGCAGTTTTTGCTTTCTGCTTCATTATAATCTATTCATTCAGCAATGGCTGCAGCAATGCTACAACAAGGTATAGAAAATTCTGGTTTTCCTAAGAGAAGGGGATTATTTAATAATTTTTAGTGAATAGCAGTTGATAACCAATAATCACATGTTCATGTAAGGTAAAAAATATTCTATATTATCATTAATTATAAAAAAAGTGTGATGTAATGGAAATTCCTTACACCTCTGCACCTTACTTCTTACACCTTACCTTACTTCTGCACCTTCTACCTTACCACTTAAGTCCTTTTTTTTGTTGTTAAGCTTCTTACCATGCCGTCTTTTAGGTTCGTGATTATAAGTATTTAAAAATATCCAAGCTGTACTGCCTGATATCCCGTTGAAAGTTATAGCCTCTTACTTGAAAAATGAAAAGCCACTAAAGTATTATTTAGAGAAACAAGTTGTTTACTATATAAAAAAAAAGCAAGTTTGTTTTCCTTTATCACAGAGTCTGATTTTTCTCTGTTTATTATCTGCTATGCATTGCTCTACGTCACATATTTACCTCTGTAAACATACATTTTTTTGGATAATTTAAAGAATCAAGGCCTTTAATTTAGAAGAACATGAAATTGAAATGGGAATAATACCTGCTGATGCAGCTGGCTGGTACCAAATCCCATCACTCAGCCTGGGTGTTCTCACTCCCTGTGAAGACTCAGATGCTGTTTGCATTTGGCATTTTCTTATTACTTTTCTTAGAAAAAGCCTTATAACATCTTGCCAAAGCTTGCCACTTTCCGGAGTGTGCGAGTACCCTACTGCGCTCATTCAGATTTGGAGAATGAGGCTGGATTTAAGGACAGGTTTGGCACGTCACTCCCCTGCCTCATTCTTGGGTGCTTATAAGCCTCAAAGAAACCCAGGGATGAAGCCAAGAGGAACTAGTCAAAAAGATTCTAGTGGTTGCATGGAAATTTGATGAAGTTGCTGTAGTGTAAAATATGAAAGAAGTACAAGTTGAGGGAAAAACTCTTTTTTTTTTTTTGTCCCCCAAGGATAAAAAAAAATAATCAAAAAATGTTATCAGCCTCTGCATTCTTCTTTCACAGCCACGCAAGGCAAAGCTGGAGCAGGGCTTTCCTTCACGGGGAGGAGAGGTGTGGGAAGTCTCATGTCCTCCGGTGTCACCTTGACTTGCGCAGCAGGACTGGCAGGCACAGGAGCAGCCATCAGCCTCCACAAAATGCCGGGTGCCGCTGTCGTTCCCACAGCAAGGCACGGGGCTGGAGAGTGGGACTTCCAGGAAAGTCTTCCAGTTTCATTCCCAGCGCCTCTGTGGCTGCTTTGCTCGGTGTTGCTTCACCGTTTATCGGCTGCAATCCTTTGACAAGGAAGAGGAATAAAGACTTTCCTCTAATTTCCACGGGCATCAGGGCTGCTGTGGTGTCAATGGAGGAGACGCCGCCACGTGCCCTGAGCAAGACAGAGACCAAATTGTCCGGTGGGACTCAAGGGCTGTGCCGCAGCCTCCAGGAAATGGCAGCCTCAATTCTGAGCCTTCAATTCTTCAGCGCATGTTCTCAAAGAAGATTAATTTAAAAAATCGGGGCAGCTGCCAATGACAAATAGTACAATGTGTTCAGATGAGAGCCTCAATCTCCATTATACTGTTTTTAAGACGTCTTTAAGCAACGTAAATGCTCCTGGAAATAGCATTACGTTTTGCTGTGTATCCCTGAATCGATCCCAGTGACTTTGTGCTGACACCTGTCTTTGCAGCCCAGGATGAAATTCAGCGCAGAATTTTTTTTAATCTTAAAAGAAGTGAAGCTCATCTGTTTCAGAGTAGGTTTCTTCCATGACTTTAATTCATCGAAATCCAGATCACAAAGCAAAGAGGTGTTTTTTTATTTATTTTTGGAAACCTAAAAAGAGGCTCATAGGAAGACCCTTGGTGTTAAAAAGTTGTAGTTTTAGAGTTCTGCAGAGAGAATCAATAGACAGGCTACTGCATGGCAAGTAACACCATCTATCATTTAAATTAATTACTCTGACAAAATAGATCCAATTTCTTTCCACACTGCGGACTGTTTTCCCCCAAAGCATTGGCTTTGTTGAAATCATGGACATCCATTTGGAAATTCTTCATTAATTAGCATGATCTGCTCAAGCCTGGGCTGAAAAGTTCAATATCATGTAACAAATATTCTGTAGCTGGGCTTGGGATTTGATCTTGCAGCTGCTGTTGGATTGGTATTGAATTCAGGGGAAATGGAAGGGGGTGTTGGCCCTTAATTGGCACTTACGGTGAATGTGCACAATTAAACATATTCTCCCCAATGCGTGTAGATAGTATTTAGCTTGTTAACGTTATGCAAAAACCTTGGAGGCTGCTCGGTGGCCGGCGGACGTGCACCTTGAGCTCGTTCCCTGGAAATGCCGACAGGTTCTTCAGCTCTTTCAGAGCAGGACAGCCATGCCAAAATATTTGATGCATTCATACATCCTCAAGAATCCTATTATTTTCTGTAATTGAATCTGTATCTAAAATGGTTTGGGTGGCACAGAACAGTTGGAAAAGCAGGACCAGACACAAGGAAGAGAATGTAATGCTAATGCAAGATGAGGCTGGCTCTGGGTCATGTAATAATATATCATTAGCTATCATAACTGACATAAAAGAGAGAATAAAACTGCTATGTCTCTGTAGTAGTTGAAAGAGGAAAAATAGCAGGTTTTTCAGGAGCTGCTGTACCTTAAGGCAAATTAGATTTTTAATGTTTTTCCTTGGATTTTATATTAGTTTTTTCCCCACTACATGCCTTAATAAAAATGGGTGCATATGCCACTGAGTAGGGCTGTTCCAAAATGCTTTTGTGTCAAATAAATTAATAACTTCTTAGGTTCCTATAGTGTGTCTTCATGAGCAGTGTCGCTCCTGAAAATTACATGCAGGTGAACAAGCAAACTAGGAAATCCTGGCTCAGTTGGGCAAGCACCTGAAAATCAAGAGTTCAGTTAAAGCTTGGAAAAGGCCAGAGAGAATTAATTAATTTAACGTACATACACAGGTGTGAATGGGTGAATAGTGGAGGAACTGGTTCTGTCTGCGATTAGAACAGTTCAGAATGTTTTGATATAAAGTAATCATTCGATTGCTGAGTTCCATCTAAGCAAAGCAGACATTTCATTTTATTCTTTTTCTTTGTTTTTTTTTCCCCCCAGGCAGTTTCTCATTCCGAATATCCCAGTTCAGAGGAACCCAAACCATCTTGCAGAGCTATACCAATTCATTGAAACCTCCATGTGTCTGAAACGCATTTCAGAAATACGTGTTTCAATAAAGTTTCCTGTTCTGGATGACTTGGAACAGCCAAGGTGATAGAACTGAAACAAATATTTTTCACCAAATACTGTGCAATGAGACCGTATTTTATAATCCTGAAGCTTTCATTAGAATGGAGCTTCTAAGCTGGACGCAGTTGTGCATTTCCAATCATGTGCTCACTGTTCAATATTTCCATTCAATTCCGTGTTGCGCTTATGGCTCTGTTACTTTCTGATTTTAATCTCTTCCACTACTTTTTTAGTCCTTTAAAATGCCCCTTTGGGTGTTTCATGCATCTCATGGTTCCTCGGTACGCGTGCCCTGATGAGATGGCAATGCCACAAGAGGAAGAAGCAGCGAGATCTAGGACATCATCGCAAGAGCAGATGACTTCAGCATGTCAGCTCTTCCTATTTTCCTGCCTATGGTAGGGACGATGCGGTGAACTGCAAATACTGAACGTAAATTAGCGGTGAGCTTAGTGGCTGTTTGGGCTGCCCACAGTAACTGGTGGTGGGTGCAGGTGAGGAATCACATCTTTAGAAGTCAATAACTGTCATTAAGGGTCTTTTCTCCTCATTTATGTGACAGTTAAATGTATGGTTCCCTCGAGTGTGTGGAAACAGGATCAATGATGAACTTCAATCCGCACAATCACTTCTTATGTGAGACATAACCTTGGCCATTAGCTCGCAGATCAATCAATAACCTATTATCTCATGAGCTAAGAAATAAATACTCCCTCAAGCCACTATTAATTAGAACAGCCAGGGAGGTACAGACCAGAAGATACGTGATGTTGTTGTTTGAAGCAGAATAGAGCCAAATTGATAGGATTTGGTTTAGATTTTTTGTTTGTTGGTAGGGTTTTTTTGCTTATTTGTTTTTTTGAGCAGGTAAAATGGGTCATCTTCTGATATGATCCATGACTATGTTTTACAAGATCAGAATTTTGACAGGGCAGAATTGGTTATTTTCTCTGACTTGAAGCAATTAGGCCTCCGATACGTTCATTACAAATGCAGAGGAAATACAGCTTTCTGATAATAATAAAGTGTGCAGATCCAGGAGTTACATTTTCAACACAGACAGGGACTTTTGGGTTAAAGACTAGTGAAAATCATTGACGATTGAGGACTGTCCTTCATATAAAAAGGCCAAATTTTAATGCTTATCGAGTCTTTTTGCTGGAGTCAGATCCTTGCCTCTAACATGAAGACTTAGGAAAGGGTTCACTGAAGAGCCAGGATTTAAAAAGAAAGCTAATATTTTTGAAGATAATTTGATAATAAAATTTAACTCCCATGTATATTTCCAAAAGGGAAGTTATAGTAAAGCTGTGTAACTCCAGGGAAGAGTAAAGCAAAGCAAGATGTGAGCTTCATGGGTTACTTCAAAAACCCTCCCAAAGAAACGCACCAGAAACACGAACAGAAGTGCAGTCAGCCCACTCCTAAAATAGGAGGAAGATTGCTCAGTGCTACCAAAAGAGATTTCTGATTATTAATGGAAGACACTATTTCCTGTTTTCGTATTAATAAAGCCAAACAGTGACCAGTCATGTTGTTCCGATGTAAATATCCCATTTGTTGTCACTGGTCCTCAAGCCATACACTTTCTCCAGAAAGTTAACTTCTTGACGCCTGCTCTATATTTTACTGCTCTCCGTGACATTGACTCCTGTGAATTCATCATATATTTATCAACAAATACTGAGTGGTTGCAGCAGGATGTGGTCTGCTGCAAATACTGTCGAAAAAAGTTGGCTATTTCATCTTTGCTAGCAACACCAGCGACCACCCCCAGATGACGCGATAGGTTGAAGATAGAGCTTCTCTGTATGTGCTGTGCACTCATAGATCTTTGTCCATGGTTAGTAAAAGGCTTGAGCTGCACCGCTTTTGGTTGCTTTTGTAAACATTTTCTTTTGAACGTGATTTATGGGACAGTTGTTGCAAGATGAAGTCTGGAGAAAACACATTACTCACGGAAATCAGGAAGAATTCCTCAAACAGAACCTCCCCATTTAAGATAAAACCAAGAGCTGACTGGTCTGCCACTAACCATAGAGGCCCAGGCTGAAGACGTGACTGGTGCTGGGACAAGGTAATTACACTCCTTTTTTACTGCCTTTCCATCCCAGTAGTGTGTACAGACACCAGCGCAGCCCGAGGTCCTGCTACGGGGCGAGACTTGCTTTTGGCCCTTGCTGACGGCCAGCGAGGGAGACCACCGTGAGCACGGTAGCAACATCAGAGCACAGCCCCCCTCCAGCACAAAGGGCTTCCTAGTCCCACCGCTGGGACTGAGATGGAAAGAAAGTCAGAAGGTTGCGTTTGGTTAAACAACACGTTTGCAAAACTACTGTCAGGCAGGGGGAGCCTGGGCAAGATAACCTGGGTTAACCTGGCATTTCTTCTCTTAACTGCATGTGGCTGGTGGCACAGGTGAGCTCCTGGCACGTCTGGGTAAGGTCTTTCTAAAGCTGCAAATCTGCATGCAGATTTCCAAGGTGGCTCATCAATACAAGTGACTTGGACATCTCGTGATGGCTATTGAGTTTATGTGTTTAAGTCCTTCTTGCTATCAGCTATGAGTCTGAGAACATCTGAAGAGACATCTGGTTGTTCCTGATCTTTGCACATCTTTCTCTGGTGTTAGCTTTTAGGTTTCTTAGAGCTAAATTCTTTATACCTGGATTCTTCCTATTTCTTTTCACCTGATTTCTTTATCAAGGGCAAATGTAAAGTGATTTTATTCTTTTTTTAATCCGTACAGTCAAGGTACAATTACTGCAAACTTTGCTCCATTTGCACTAGCTAATAAAGATTATTAAAGCACTGGACATTTTCTAAAGTAAAACATTCCCTTGTGGCCAGCCTCATGAAGTGAGTTGCTCTTTTTTCAGTGTCAGGCTGGAATGGGAGAGGTACCCTTGAGCAAGGGGATTTGGTGGATTTTAGGCTGCCTGAATAGGATTCCTTTATTATTCTTTAGATGCTTCAAATCTCGGATCCTTACCCTTATGAAAAAATCCAGCTTGGATTTTCCAATGCATTTATTCTGTGGAATTAAATGAATTCGGAGACCAATTGTTGTAATTCCAAGCAGGAAGAGCCGGCCTGACATAACTGGCGCTGGTGAGTTTGGGAGAGACAGATTTGCCACAGTGTCATTCTTGATATTTTCACTTGCTTCTTAATTGCTTCGATTTATGTTTACTAGGCTTGTGGCAAATGAAGTCTGTTGTTTTACTGTCAAGAAGTTTTCTTAAAAAAGCTGGTAGCACGAAAGCAATCAAAAAAGTGACTGCAGCCTTTTGAGTCCCATACTAATTCAGTGAGGGTTGGAGCTAAGAAACATTTTCTTTGACATATGTTCTCTTACTGTATAATCATCCATGGGGCTTCCTCTCTAAGGCAGAAAAGTCAGATCTATGACACTGTATCCATAAAGCATAAGGAAAGTGCATTTATTTATTTATACTCACCCACGACGATAAGCCCATCATGCGAACCAGCAAGGAAATCAAATTCAATTTAATATGTGTAGTCTGCATGATGTGGAAATCCCTTGTCAGTATCCCTGGCGTTGAATTCAGGCTCAATCTGAGCCTTTTCAATATTTCCTCCGTTAGCCCCCACATTCCCGCAGGCAGGGCCAGCCCAGGCAGGAGCTCAGAGAAACCAGCACAGGACTAATTCAGTATTTCAAGTCTATTTCTGTGAAAGGTACAAGGCTGCTCTGTAGAAGAAGTCCTACTTTTAGCTCCTGAGGCTTCATCCACCCATGGTGTGTCCAAGAGCTGCACAGGCAGCGGCTCAGGATGAAACAGGACCAGCCCCGGGGACCTCAGCGCCCAGCACAGCTATCGCTGGCAATATGGATATTGCCATATCCAGCAATGGGTCAGCGCGGCGTTTTCACTGGTGAGGAATTGACTTTTGGGCACAGATAGTCAGAAATGGATTTGATTTGACAAGAAGGCAGGCAGTGGGATGCGGCTGTGTCTCCTGAACCATCAAGTTTTTCTCTGAAAAGAGATTATCAGTGCTGAGTGACAAAAGGTTTATCACAGCTGTGTATTTTCTGTTCTTTTCCATTATGTATTACAAAGCTGTTGGATTTATACCTCTATATTTTTTGTATCACACTCCTTAGATCCCTGAAGATTTATTGCCCACAGCAGTAATATCAATATTAATAGCAAACAATCGCATTCTTGTCTGTTGAAGGCAGGAAGTTCCTTCATGCTTTTTTTTAGGGATTCCTGAGCACTAATTAACATTTATGGAGCACCACTTAAATGATTCTAATTCCATTGTGAAGGATAGTTGCTGCACAGCAAATAACACTGCAAAATTTTGGCCAAAGAGAAGCAAGGTGAACTCCCACTCAATGCGAAGTGCTACATGATGTACAGTAACATTTCAGTTGGAAGCCCTCAAACAGTAAATTACATAGCACTCACATCTCTTCAACAAAATGTACTTTTCGGTAGTCAGGAATTTCACAGTGGATACATAAATTCAAGCAACCTTTAAATTCCTTCTTCCTGTACTTGTGTGGGTGTGAAAAGTCAGGATGGGAATTTCTTTTGCAATCATGTCAAGCGAGGAAGGAAAGTTGATACATATTTATATGCACACACATGCATAAACACCGTTTAGCTGTTTCAATTTGCACTTCAGTAAAAAAAATTCTCTGACTCTGAAAATTTTGTTTTAACTTCCTCAGAATGAAATCTGTCTTAGGAAATCATCGATCTGTAGGAAATCAGCTATCTGCCATTTATCTTTGTGCCGTTACAGACCTGATCTCTTAGTGATTCTTTTTCTCTAGCCACCTAACCCCACCGCTCAGAAGCACGGCTACTCGCTTTTCGTGCAGCCTTCGGCACCCATCCTTCCCAATTAACACTTCGCTTCTTTGATCATCCTAATGAAAGAGGTGCAGGATTTCTCCTGAGTGCCACAAAGTTCCCTCCGTGCTTCTCTTCTGCAGATTCCTGTGTTGGTGGTCCAATCCAAGGCATCAGGTGGCCCATCATCCATCATAATGGTGTAACTGGCTGTTCTGGTGCTGCTCAGCATCTTTTGCCTTCCTACTTAGCGATGAAAGACACCCCCGAGGGCCTGCAGCTCCTCTGCCAGGCGTAAGCACATGGAGTGCACAGACTCTGGAGACCCACCGGGCCACCCGGGGATGCTCCACTTGAGTTGTTCCCTGTCAAGGCATAATCCTGAATGCAAATGTCCTCAGGCAAGCCTGAAACACCTCCTAACTGTTCTGCCCCTGAGCACAGGAAGGTTTTAGACATAGGAAGAATTAGAAGTTTGAATTAACTCCACCTGAGGTCAAGCCACCACGGGACTGAACGGAAAGAATTGTTTTTATTGAGGTGCTACGTGCCTGATGATTAAACGCGAGGAACTGGAGCTGGCCATTTATGAATATGTATTTGACCTTTCTGCTGCTGCCATCCAAAAGGTTCACGGGACTGGAACACGCAAAGCAGTTCTGATAACTTGCGGAGCACCAGCTGGGCAGAAAAAAGCAGGCAGCACCTGCTAGAACAAAATTTGCGTTACCCCTCTATGAGTCAGACAGTGCTGAAGCACACGGCTCACAGGCCTGAGGAATAACACATGAGATCAGGTACTACAGGTGTCTGCTAAGGACGGGCAAATCTCAGGAGAAACGGAGAACATCAGCTCCTTCCCACCTGTCTGTGGCAGGGGGCTCTCGGGCAGGCTGCTGAGTGAGTGGCAGCTGCTGGAGGACTCGCGTCACAATACTTAAATGTCAGAACATTTTGAAATCACAAATGCCATTTTGTAACTCCAAAAGTGTTGTTGCCAGCATGGGAAGTGCTATGTCGGCAGCTAAAGGAGCGACCAGGCGGTTGGAAGTTAAAAAATCCCTAGGTAGAAGAGAGCATGACTGCATTACGTTCATCACACACCACCATGATGGTGTTTGAAGAAGAAGAAGAAACCCCAGCCAAGCCTCTCTGCACCTCTGAAACGGCCACTGTCACCAACCTGAAAGCCGTCGCGAATTGAATCATCGGCGAGGAGGAACCGAAATAGAATGAAGTGTGATTGAGAACTGAGCACTGTTTAGAGACATTTTATTTGATGTCTGAAAAGCCAAAAATTCACAGTAAGGATGAAAAAGTGTGTAACTTCAACAAAAGCAAGCTGAGATCATAGAGGAAGTAAGACAAAAAAACAGCAGTGAAACTGTAACAGATGGAAAGCAGGCGACTGTGAAAATTGTTAGTATATATTAGCAGCTAGGAGCTATCTATGAGAAGGAGAGAGGCTAAATGACACTAGCAGGAAGTTTTGAGCAGCTGAGCTATAGGAACCGATAAAAATGACAGATATCCTGGCAATGGTACGTTATTGCGTGAAGTCGGGAGAGCTGTCAGTGGTGAGGCGGTGAAGATGGAGCTGAGCTGGCAAGGGAGGCTTCAGGTCCTGCCGCTCACCCCAGGGTGGTTTCTGGGTTTTACCCAACAGCTCCTTGGTGTCCTGTGCGTGAGCAGCATTCCCAGCCCCCAGCTCGCTTTTCCTGGGTAGCGTACTGACCGCTGAGCCTCCTCAAACGTCTGCCCCGTGGATCTCTTCTGCCCCATGGGTCCGTAACTTCTTCTTCATGCCCTAGGAAGGTTACGTTCAGTTCGGTCATTGCTGAGATGAACAAGTCCTTGGTTCAGGAGAGCCTGCTGTATGGCTTGGAGGGCCAGGTTGAGGGGGGAGCTGGGTTTGAGCCTCTTCGCCTGCAGAGGAGCTGTGCCACGTCCCGTGCCACTACACCAGCGGAGTCACAGGAGGAGGACGCTGATGCCCTCTCCTCCTCTGGCAGCGGTGCTTTACAGTAGAGCAAGAGCATCCTGGGCACCGTCTGAGCCGGGGTTAGGTTGCAGCCCGGCTTGTAGCTGCTCACGCTGACTTCCGTGCGAGGCTGGCAGCATGAGAGCAAAGGGAGAGCTGGGGTCTGGGGTGAGAGAAGCTCTGTCATATCCAGCTTCTGGGTCAGCTTGGTCTTGGCTGGGGTCAGGCTGTAAATGTGAACAACATCTCAAACGTATGTTTCCTCGAGAGGAAAATTTTTCACGAGGAAAACCAATCAGCCATTGGAATAATCTCCCCAAGGCAGTGGTGGATTCCCCACCATCACACTTTTAAGATTCAGCCAGACAGATTGCTGGGCCATCTTGGCTAGACTGGGCTTATGCCAAGAAAGGTTGGAACAGATGATCCTTGAGATCCCTTCCAATCTGGTAGTCTATGGTTCTATGAGTGTTTGCTAGTGGTCTTTAACAAGTTAGGTAAATACCATTGTGATGTATGCATATATGTGCGTGTGGGTGTAGCTGTAGAAAAGCATGAACATATGCAGAAACAAGCATAATATATACACACACACTCGGAGTCATTGTAGGCTCTTTTTGGATCAATAAAGCAAGGACACGCATACGAAGTCTGAGGGTTCAAGTGAATTAAGTCTTTAAGCAGTGTGCAATAGAAGCAAGAACAGGAAAACCCAAAATCTGGAAAGAAACCCACAAAATAATAATATGTCCATTATAAAGTCAGAGAAGCTGGCTCCATGCTTTCAATCCATACGGCTGGCACTAATCTGGCAGTACTGGCATAGCCAGAGAACATGCACGGTGGAGACAGTAAGCACAGGAAACCTCCATTCAGGAGGCACCCCAGTCCCGGCAGCAGTCCCAGGGTTAGTGGCATTTTCTATTTTAAGGATAGAGGGAATCTCACAGGAGAGAGCATAATCAGATAAAAGTGTAAGCCCTCCAGACAATAAACACGGTAAAGATATAAACCTGATCCTGCTGTCCTACTGAGGCAGGGCGCTCATTCTTCCAGTTTCAATTGGTCTAAGTGGAGCAGCCTTACTAAAGAATTACCATGGAGAGGAAATTATTTCCCATCTGAGAAAAAAAAATGCAGTATTGGTTCAACAGAGAGGGCTAACTCAATTTCTGCCTGAACTCCGCAGTCTTTTTCGGAGGTCTGCCTGCCCGAGAGCTCAACACCCTGCTCTGTGTCTGAGGGCACAGCCGGCGAGGCTCAACCAGCCTCTCTTTACAGCACGGCTACAGTCAGACTCTTAGGAGAGGTTTAACTCATCGGTCAGTGACTCTTTTCTGGCTGTTCGACAGCGGTCTCCACTGTCAGCCCTCCCAGGACATCCTCGGGCCCTCCCAGGTGAGCTGGGCGTCCCTGGCTCTCCTCTCCTGCCGGATACCTGCAGCCGCGCCGGAGATTGCTATTTACTGCTCTTCATTCAGAAGACCTGCCCACACAAATAGTGCATAAGATCATAAAAAATTCAGTAGGCTTTCAGAAAGAGAACATTATTCATCTGCTGAGAAACATCTGGACATTTCAGGAGTCCTGCTAAATTTATGGAGTCTGCTCAACAAATCCAAGTTTTTACTCAGGGGTAAACAAGCCATTCTGGGGGTTTGCCAGGCATCTTCTCTTCCTCCCTTGTCTCTGTACACTATGAATAATGCATCTTCGCGGCGCACAAACCAGCAGCATTAGCTCCTTGTTTCCTTTCGTGTATTTTTAGGAGCTCCCGCTCTCTGCTCCTGCTTACGGAGGGGCCGGTGGCGACGCGGCGCTCGCAGCCAAGTGGGCCACAAGCCCCGCAGCCCAACTCTCCTCCGCTCCGGGGAAGAGACCCGGTGCCGCCGGCAAGAGCCTCGGGCTGCCGAAAATAGCACAGTGTGCTGGTGGCTGAGGAGCTGCTGCCGGGTGCACGAGGTTCACCACGGAGAGACAGCGCTAAGTCTGAAACGTGGGACACCGGCCGGGGATGAAGTTTGGTCTTATTTAAAACTCCTGATGTTAAGAGAGAAAGAGAAATCACAGTCCGTCTGAGAAGAGGTTAAGAGTCGAACCAAATCTCCTGTAACAAGAGGAGGTTGGAAATACATGCTAGGATCTCAAGGAGCTCTACAAACACTTCCCCCCCAGGGAAAGGAGAGGGAGAAGGAAAAGGAAAGGGATTATTTGAATCCCCTTTTCTAAATATTCTCTCCAAGAAAGAATCTACAACTGAAGAAGTGAAAATGTCACACAAAGTTTATTGAAACAGTATGGAGAGGTCGTCCTTTCCCCCTTCACCTCAGAGATCCCTTTCTGGATTTAACGCTAACGGACCAGGGATATTTTGGTTTTGTCTTTCCCTTATGGACAATTCTGTTACAAAGTTATTTCTCAGACCTTCTTCGCTTTTTACACGATTTTTTTTTTTCTTCAATTGTATTCTTTGCCATTTTTTTTGTGCACGAAAACAAATAGCAAATCTGCTGGGGTTTTAAGAAGTGCTCAGAACTGGCTTCACGTCGGTAGGATTAGAGATGCTTTCAAATCCACTGCTTCTGAGAAACGCTTCGCTCGCTCTGCTTTATGTATTGTACAGGTGACCCAAGCCTTACGCTCTGCTCTCAGAAAAGCACTCCCTGAAAAGAGTAAAGCAGCTGGGCTTTGGCAAGGAAGGAATTCTCTTATCATTTGTGTTACAATGATGAGACATGGGATAGAGACAGATTAAAATATTCTTTTGTTATTTGCAATCAGGGACAAAACCACAGAGGGTCGTATCCTGTCGTACTTTTTGCTTTGCTGCTAATACCATCGAAACGCACATAGTGGTTAATAGGCAATGAATGCATGGGTTTAACCAGTAATTATACATGTTGTTTGCGTAGCATACTTTAGCCCATGTTTACCTTTCTTGCCTTTAATATTTACTTCAAGTAGAGGCAGTAGGTAATTAATCTTATAAAACTTCTCTGTCTGAGCAGATTTGATTATAATGGATAAAAAAATATTGAATCCAACTCTGAGTATTTTTAAAGCAAAACTGTGACATCTCTTTTAAGAGCTAGGCAGTCTTCATTAAGGACTAAGAGATATTGCTGAGCTCTGCTTGCTCAGAGTTTCAGCTCTGATTTTTCTGCCCGTCATGAGCGATGCACTTAGAGCAGCAGGAAGTTTTGGGAGCCTGGCACAGAAAGTTGGGTTGAAGTGTCAAGGGTTGTATCGTTCCTGTTATTAGCCTATGCCCCGCTCTGTGCAGCTACAGGCAGGATTTGTTTTCCAAGTCCTGATCTAGACTAGGATGTGATTTTTCTAAAATGCCCGCGGTGTCAGGTCAGTTCCCTCTTTGAGCGAGAGCACACAGACACCTGCAAAGCGGGAAAGGATGTCAGCTTCTCTTTTAGGATTATCAGTCGTGATGTAGCGGTCGATTTAAAAAATTCCTTTGCTGGAGCAGAAGTGATCTCTTTGTGTGGGAGCAGCAAGTTTCAGACGGTGCCAGGGAGGCAGGGGCTCCGAGGGGGCTGGAGCCCCTGCACGGGCGGCACGGAGCCAGCCAGCACTTCCAGCTCCACCGCACTCTACCAGCAGAACCGCATGGTCCACCTTCCCCCTGCCCCTTCACGGCACTGTGCGTAGCCTTTTTCCACACTGGGTCCCTCCACTTAGTAGGTTTTACCTTTCCAATGAGCTGAGAGTTGTGCTGGATGACAGCGCACCCTCCCAAAACTGAAGTAAAATCTAGTTAGCAAGGTGCTGATTTCAAGGAAAGGGAATAAAATGAAGTGAACACCCCCTTCTGCATGATGTTTTTCTACCTGAAAGACTTCAGAGGCATAGATTCTGCTTTGAGGAACATGTGGTTTTATGAGCTCCGTGGAAGAGCTGGAACAAGCCACCGGAGAGGGGGTGACCATCTTTTAACCTGCAAACGGGTGTAGCTGCTGCCCTTTCCAAAGAGGGAGACGTGCAACACATCTGATTGCAGCTGCCTTAGAAAACGGGGCAGCTGCACAAATGTGATAATTTTCTCTTTTCAGGAGAAAAGACAGGAAAAACACAGGCTGGGAGTAGAATGACTGGTATTTACCTGAGCTCTGTATTCATGGCTCAGTTCTGAGTCTGTGCATACTGTTCTGTTTCCAAGAGGTAGAGCTGTTAGGAAAATAGAACAGTCAAAAGAATGGAGTCTGGTTAGATTTAATTTCTCCTTTGAATGAAAAGTTGTGCTTTTTGCAAAGAAGGAATGTAGATTCAAGTATGCCTACTTCCTTCCCTGCCCTTGATGGCTAGATAAAAAGACAGACGGACAGGTAGATAGATGGGTGGACGGGTGGATGATTATCAACAGTTCATTGCCACATGGGACATAAATATTTCCCTCTGGGAAGCTGGAAGGTGTTTTAGCAGCCGTGAAGATGGATAGCAATTCTCCGGGGGAGAGCGACTCTCAGGCGGACAGGGACTGTTCCCAAATGCCTGTTCCCAAATTTCTCCCACAGCCACCACTGACGCCTTGGAGGGGGAGGCAGGGGGATGACAGACGACTTTCCACCTGCCCATCCAAGACTCCGCTGCCTTCCTGCTGGATTTGATTTGGTTTGGTTTTGCTTCGTTGACTGTTTTGTTCAGAAGTGGGTTTTTCAGGGGAGGGGAGATGTAGGTGCGCTGATGCATCCGTGTTTCACTAGTAGAAATGAGCAGATGCTTTCAAATCCCACAAGAAGGAAGGCAGCGTGACAAATTCAAACTGGAAAATATCCTCATTGATCAACCATTAGAGAGAGATTTAAGTGGTATGCAGGCTTGAAGTTAAAGTTTTCTAATGCCACTGTCCTTTTAGGCAGGTTTTTATAGTATCAGTTCAGACTACAGGAAAAGTTACAAGAAAGAAAAAAAAAAGAGAAGGAATTAAGTGGATTTTCAGAGATGTCATGCCTGAGTGGGTTATAAACTTTCAGAAGTCGAGTTTCTCCATTAAGTCCAATGGAAAGATGTCATCAAAAGCAAAGGTACCGCATTCCTGTAACTAGCGAGCCTGTTCCAGAAGATAAGGATAAGCTTATTTCATAAACATTTGCCCTATGAAGAAGGTGCAGCAAAGTGAAGTCCCGAAATGATAAGGGACCACTGATTTTATGCATGCCTGTCATCAAAATTGAAAATAGTTTCTGGGTCGTCTTGTTCAAAAAAAGAATTTGATGCTCACAAATATGAGGGTTATCAGGCTTTTTTGAAAAAATCTTTCTGTACCCAAGAGGGGATTTATTTTCCTGCTAATTTTCCTGACGCTAGAGGTACCACGAGAGTAAAAGTCCTGAGAAATTACTTTCAGGGGCAAGTAAATAAAAACAGCCCTTGCAGAGTTTGCTATGAGCAGGACAAAGCTGATGCTCGGAGGAGAGGTGGGAAGTGAACCTCTGTGGCCAGGTGAGGGGCTGCCTTCAGAGGGAGGAGAAGGCAAACAGGAAAAGACAAAAATCCATGTTACTTATCAAGCCATGTATCTCTTTCATCTCTCTTAGGAAAAACAGCGGAAATCCTCTTCATCCAAGGGGGTGGAAATCCCTTCCTCATATTTCAGAGACACTGAAATCTGCCTGGAGGTCCGTGGCCCCCGGAGAGAGGTAAGAGAGGAGGGCAGGGGCAGAGCTCCTCGCCCCCGTCCCCCTGCCCGCAGAGAGTATTTGCGTCGTGCCAGTCCCCAGCCTCTCAAGGGCAGAGTGCGCTGGCCTGGGAGCTCCTGGTGGGGAAATTCCGCTGCTGGGGTGCAAAAATTGGAGCAGAGGAGAGCCGGGTCGTCATAGGTTTGGTTCTTCTCCTGCACATCCTGCCCCTCGGTGGCCCTGAGCAGCCCTGGCAGAGGGAACCGAGCTGCGTTTTCCCCCTCGGGGCTGCCCAGGGTGTCCGTGCTCGGTGCCGAGCATCCTTGAGGCCGGAGCCCTGAACACGCGGCCTCTGCCCCGGGCACGGTGTTCCCCGTGGGGTCACAAAGGGCAGGTTTGCTCGGAGAGGAGCGCTGCGGAAAAATCTTCACGCCGATTGCAATTAAAAACGATAACTCTGCCCCAAAGCTATGAACTGTTAATTGGCAATCCAAACTCACCATCGTCTGCTGTCTCGATGGGGCAGGGCCTTTATACTCCTCTTTTGGGTTTTTGCTCTGACTCTGGCGGTGCCGTTCCCAGGTCGATATTTGGCGTGATCTAAATCACAGAGGTTCTCTCTCAGCAGACAGAAATTTCATTCAATCCATTGTATCACTAACATTTTAGAGGCTGACGTGACCTGCCCACGATGACACTAACCCAGAAAGTGCCTGTAACAGCACCGTGCTCCCTGCCCACCGGCACCTGCAAAACGCTTTCGGTGCAGGCAGATGAGGAGCATCGATTAATCTAAATTTTTCAGCCTCAGATAAATTCCCGTCTTTGTACTTACCTTATAACACAACCCAGTGAGGGACTGGCATTTTTTTTTTGTTTAAACTTTTTCTTCCAAGAAGTCCAAGACTCCTTTTTTTTCTCTCCAGGGACTCTGAATGTTTTCAGACCTTGGAAGTAGTATGATTGAGACAGGAGTAGAGTGGTGGGTTTTTCCTTTTTCTCTTTTTTCTCTCTGGGAAGCTGTAGATGTTAAGTGTGGCCTCTCCTCATTGCTGCAGCAGCATTTCTAGCCCTCCTTGCGCTCTGCCAGCCTCTTGAATTCTGTTACCCAGTCACAGGCAGTATCAGAGTGAAAAAGTTGTGGTGAAAAGAAGGATTTCTGATTACCGTTTAATTTTAATACAGTGTTTCTGTGATTCTTTAATATATAAAAAAGCCCACTGAATAGAGATTTTCAGATTATCTTATCTACAATATTCACTTCTGTCATTCCCCATCTTTCTCCAGAAAACACCGTATTTGAAGGTATTCCCTCTGAAGCTCAGATTTCTGTTGTGCCTCTTGGGAGGAGGAAGGTAGAAAGGATCAGTGTTTCATACTGGATGGGTCATTACCCTACATTTATTTAATCTGTTTACCATCTAACATTTTACATTACTTTTTTGGCACCAGAGCAAAGCTCTTCAACGCTCAAGAAAAACCACGCTGGGGAAGAATGCTAATACTACTCTGCCCTTGATAGGATGGTGACTGGCAGCATAAAAATACCCCCGACAGAATGACAGAAATCGCTCTTCTATATTTACCGGGAGCCCTGGGCCAACGCGCGCAGTGGTGGGAACCCATCTGCTCCGCTGCAGTCATTTTACCAACACGCTACTCTTTAGCAGCTGAGGCTTTTGTAACGTATTTTTTTTAGCCTGGTGTGTGTGGTGAACAGGAGTGCCTTTAATAGCGGTATGACAAAACCAAAATAAATCAGAAAGGTGAATTGTAAATGAAAAGGTCTGGTGATTCATCTGATGAATCATATAAAGGAACAAATTAATTTAGGTATTACTTGACCGCTTAGGTTTCCTACTACGAGCCTGACATCATTAGCTGTGTGTTAATGAGTCTTCTATTCTAGTGGGTGCCACAAACACCAGCAAGGAGAGGAGCAGGGGACCCCGGCAGCTCGTGATTTGGGGGGCTCGGGGTTCTCGCTGGAGAGGGTTTTGATCAGAAGCGGGGTCAGCTGCAGAAGACACCGTACAGATCCAGCTCCTCTGGATCCAGGCTGGCCCGGTGCGGGGGTGGCAGCTGTCAGAGGGATCTGCCGTGGCTGACGTTTCTAGTCGCTGCGTTCCAGATTTTTTTTTTAATAGTTTTTATTTATACTTACCAGAAGTCATTACACACTATAATGCTGAGCAGCTGCCTTTTCCAGCCTTTTGGCTTTGTTTCCCATGACACTCTTTCATTTTTCTTTTGGCTATTTGCTCGCATAAACGTTTCTGTGCCGTTCCTAGAAACGCAACTTTTTAAGCCAGTGTTCAAAACTGGCCATTGGAGCACTGGAGGGGATGGCTGATCCCATATTTCCCTGGATTCAGGGAAGGCCTGACTTCAGCTAAACCTGCCTTGCACCTAACTTGGAAATACAGGTCAAACGTCAGAGTTTATTTCTGGCTGAAACTTTACCTGACAGCAGTGCCTGTGTCGGTATGTAGGTTGATGAGAAAATGCAGTTACCATTCATTTTCTGACCAAACCTCTCATACTTGCCGTTGCTCCGGACACTTTTGCCTGACAACACCGCAACGCAGAAAGGCCCTAAATACTTACTTACCTTCAAGCATATGTCTAAATTCATTGGTGTCTATCAAAGAATTTAAGTTTAGTTCTATTAACAGAGCAGGGCATTGATCTCCATTATTAATAAAATGTTAATTGCACTCAAGGCACTGATGTTTTAGACTCTGTGTAGCTGGGTGAGAGTCTGGAAGTGGTTTTTTTCTGCAGGGCAGGGTATTGGGATGGACCGACAGCAGAAATGAAAGCTCCTTCCTCCTTTCCGTAAAGGCAGCAGTATCTCCCCCCTCCAATTTTTGTGCATTAGATCCTTAAAAAAGGAGGCATAAACACGTTGTAAAAAGACAGCTGCTTTAAAAGGCTGTTTCCCCAAAGATAGTCCATGAAATATATTGATATGAATGCATAACGTCTGAGCAGCCTCAGCTGAATTAAAGACTGAAAAGAGGACTATAGCAGCAAAATGTAATTTCAGAATTCAAGTTAGCCAAATGAGGCAATTCAAGGTTTAAGTGGCACTTTATGTTCTTAACATTTTCCAGAGCAACTTTCAAAAACACAAAGGTAAAATAATCGCTGTTGCAGAACCACAGATTTCTCTCAGGGAAACTGTTTCATTCAGTGCAAAATTCAAGTCTGTCTGGGTATTTTTGTACAGCTGTGGCTTTTTCTTCCCCTTTGGAAGACAGCAAAATAAAGTGCTGCGGGATGAATCTGTAAGCAATAGCCATTTTATGACTTTCATATTTCCAACAGTAATTTATTTTAAAAATCAAAAATGTAATGAGCATGTAATGACGTTAAATGAATATGCACTTTAAAACTCAAAGAAAATGCAACCTTTATCAATGAGGTGTTATCACTGTTCCATATTTGTATGCTTCCTGGAAATAAATTTACTGGAATCAGCTGGGTTTGAGTTCGACAGAATAAGATGGAAAATGCTTTGAGTGCCCCCAAATTAATATTTCTATAAAAATGCCTACAGAAATTATGCAATAGTAGCTCATTTGCGGTTCAGTTGTCCAATATATGTGAAGCCTTTGATGGGAAAAGGGGGTGGAGGTAGAAAGAGAGCCTAATTTAACTAGTTTTCCAAGCTGTCCCGCTAAATTTGTGTACCACATCAAAACCAGAGAATCAGTGTATAAATTGTGATATCCTTTCAAAGCAACTACTAACCCAGAACAGTGGTCCTGTTCCAGGGTATAAGTGTCTGATCTTAATTAGCTGACACAAAATTTTCCCCCGATTCATCACACTCAGGTTCCATGCGTCCTTGGCTTCCACTGGCTTCCCTAAAGATGAGAATGATTATCCCTGATGACAAGTTTCCTTGTTCCCTGAGGACGGTCCCTTTGAGACAGCTTGCAGCAGGACACTGCGCACCCACGTGGTTGTGGAAACAGATCTACGAGGGATCGCTGAAGTCTACTTAAGGTAATTTTGTCCTTGCTACAACTTCTCTTGGCTAACTGTAAAAAAATGTATATTAAGCACAAGGGAAGAGACACCTTGGAATAAGAAATACGAGCATGAAGGTAATCTTCTGTGTTTTGTGTGCTCCAGGTGAAAGGAGCGGCCAGGAAATGCTGCCCTGGAGACAGCGGTGGAGCAGCCCCCAAGGTGCCGCTGGCCACCGAGGATGGGGCTGCCCGGGGCACCTGAGCCCCAGCCCACCCCAAGGAGAGCAGCAGGGCTGGTGGATATCGCAGCAGCACTCGTTCCTGGTGCCTGATAGGGCCAGGGAGCCTCTCAGCACTTCAGAGAAGATTCTTAACCTTGGATATTTTTTTTTTTTTTTTATTCCCTTTTTTTTTAAGAGAGTCAGCGTTATTTCCCTCATGGTCACTGCTGAGCAGTACCTAAATCCATACCCACACTGTGATTAATGGCTCTTTAGTAGGAAACGAAGGGGTTAGATAATGCTTTTAATCACTGTCAAACTTCATCATTTTCCCACTTTCTTTTCCTGTCTCCTGTGAAGCTTCTTCATGGCAAAGCCTAATGACCACTACATGTTGGATGGACTCGCAGTGAACTTCAGATGATGCATATCATATACCTTTAGCCCATCCTTCCCACGCAGCTGCTGAAAACTCGGCATCACAGGTCTGTGATTCTCTGTGAAAGCGTGAGGAATCAGGTTCTGCCTGTTTCTCTTCCTTGGCTGGGGGAAAAATACAAGACAGAAATAGAAAGTCAATAGTGGCCTAATGACATAGACAATGAAGGTCTTCTTCTTCCACAGCTGACTGAGATAACTTGGTTTCTGGCTCACCCAGCATTTGATGTCTCCTTCAGCTAGATCTTCACTCATATGTGGGAATCGCCTCAGGATAGGGTTTAGCTTTCGTAAAGTATGAAATTGCCAGAAACTGCAGATAGCCACGGGCTGTTTTCTCAGCCTCAGCCCTCCAGGTGGTGAGGAGCAGCCTCAGACACAGCCCTGGGCATGGTCCTGCCGTGCCAGGCTGGGAGGGAGCCCCGTGTCCCTGGGCCACCCAGTGCAGATGGCCAGCAGCCACCCCGGCGTGGGCACAGCCTGGCGTGCCATGACACCGCGGATCAGGCACGGGACCCGCACCCTCAAACGTAGCCAGACGTGGATTTATCCTGCCCCACTTTAGGCTCCCTGCTGGGATGCCAAAATCCCCCTCTGGTCCCTGCAGCAGGGAGAGATGTGTCTGCAGCGAGCACCTCGAAGCAATTGATTTTGCTGGTTTTGTGGTGGTGGTGGTGGTGTGGATCACATCAGGGTGGCAAAGACCGGCAGGTCTCAGGAGCACGTGGTTTTGCGTGTGTACCTTTGAAAATGGCATCCTTCTGGCCTTCAGCTCTCCCCCTCCACTTGGCTCCTTAGAGGTACAGGATGAGGCCATTTACTCCCTCAGCCTGTCACTCAGCGTCCAAGGCCACGCTCACGAAGCCAGGGATGCTGCAGCGCAGTTATTTAATTTGGAGTTTGGGCAGGCCTTCTGCCCAGCCAGGCGATGGGAAGACGGGCTCTCGACATCCCTAACAAATAACTGGCCATCAGTTACTTAGATTTTCAAGCGAAGGCAGTGTAGAAAGGTTCCTGCTTTTTAGCAGTTTTGTTACGAAATTACTGCTTCCAGTTTTAAGTTTCCCAATTGCCACCATTGGCCTTGTGAGTGTTTTCAGGGAAGATGCCAGAAAACCATAACTGTTATATGCCACACTGAAGTCATTCCTTTCTAAATAATTCCTTTTTGATTAAATGGCAGTGGCAGAATGTTTGCAGAGCCTTGTGAAACCTCTAGGATAGGGGTTTTTTTTAAAGCATAGACAAAGACATGATTTCTGTCACTGAGAAAATATTTGCTAAACCCCAAATCTGAGACTAAAGTTTCCCATCCTCGCGCAATTCTTCATTTTCAAAAGCAGGCCTAAAAGTGGAAAGCCATTCTTAAACTTCTAAAAATTTGTAATAACTCTAATTGCATTTTAATATTCAATATGCTTTATAATTGTGGAGAAAGTATTGACATCGATGCCGAGCCTGATATGACTTTGCCATCTTTTGAAATACACGAACTGCTCTACAAGAGCATTTGTGTGACGACAGTGATAGTTGTAATTACCCATAATCTGAGATGGACAGTAGTGACATGTTTTATTCAGAAGACATGAATCATTAGTGCCTTTGCAACAGCCTGTAGAGAATGAGAATATTTATTAACTGTAAAAGACTAATGTCTGCTCTCACAGGCTTTCATTGGTGCCAGCTCAGGTCAAATCTGTGTATGGACTGTGAGGAGACACAGCTAGTCAGGGAAAAATATAGCAAAACCTGCAATGAAGCCTAAACCAGTGTATCAGTAAGCCATGCAGACTTGAAATTCAGCCTCGTTGTCTTGGAGCTGCTTAATGATGTTCACCGAGTGCTCTGCATGTGTGTGTACATATATACGCTGAATACAAATGTCCTGAGCGCTTTCGGCCGCCAGTTTTTAACCTTCATATGTCCCCAACTAGTTAACAGAGATATTTGACATTCCAGCTTTAAGCAGTACTGATGGTTGACGTTTTCTGGCTGGCCACACAGGGTAAGAGGGTTATTTCAATCCTCCCCTGACGTACGCAGTGACTGGTGTCCAGGTTAGTACAAGGATAAGTTTCCAGTGAAAGGGCTGCCGGTCGGTCTCTGAATACAATTCTGCTCTGAAAACCCAGCGGGTAAAATAAATACCTTCTCAGGCAGAGTAAATAAGGCTCCCTGGTGCACACATCCATCTCCCCCTGCTCTGTGCCAGGCTGGCTCCTCGGCGCAGCCCGGCAGGATGTGGCAGCGCAGAGCCCGGGGACGCTGGCGGGGGAGCAGCGCAAGGTCCCTGCCACCCACCACGCACCACCAGACGCATGCGCGACAGGTACGAGCACTCCGACACTGACGCAGGCTTTCTAATCATTCTAAGGCAAACAGTTAAGACTGATCTTTATAACTCTCCTAAGATATTTCTGCGTTTAAGTTCATACTAAAAAACGACCAGTGGTGAAGTACCGTGTGTTGTAGCTGCGTGCCCCCACCCCATGCTGCGGTGCAGCTGGCTGAGGAACAGTACTTGCAGAAACCATTAACATTTTTTCCATAATACCCTGCGATCTGCTATCTTATTCAGGACTATTTAGTGAGAGTGAAAGACGGCGTTTTTCCTGAGGTGATGACTGAGGTGGATGAAGTGCGCTGGGATCCATAAGCCTGTTAGCGTGATACAGGATGCAGAGCTCCTGCCTGGCTCCTTGTGCTACCAGCGACACAAACGCTGTGAAATACCTCGTGGCATTAAAACCCTGTGACCTTTTTTTCTTGAAAACTTCATTGCATTATGGTTGTATGAGTAAAACTGGAATATTTCAAAGCCCCTGAAAATGGCTTGAAAGGAAGTTAAAGGGAATATATTTAGGCTGTGCTTTATCATTTCTTGCAGAGATCTGAGAACAAGGCAGTGCTGAAGTACATGACGCCAACCTGCTTTCAGCAGTCAGGATGAATTGGTCATCCAGGCTCTCGGTAAACATTTTTAGCAAGAAGACATGTCTGAGTCTAGGAACACTGTGTCCCCAGGCAGCCACAGGGCATCCTGACGCCACCACTGTGGGACTGGTCCAGGGGTGGCACAAAGGAACCGTCACCCAGACGCTGCCGACCCCAGCTGCTGCAGGTTGGCTCAGGCTGGTGTGACGTGGTACCGTTCCGAACTAAGCGGCTGACAAGGATGGCATGTGGAAGTTTTTGCCTTTGGCTCAATGCGATTCAGGTCAGAGGTAAGAAAAAGTCAACACTCTGCAGGCTTTGCTGGGTGTCTGAGTGTCCATCAACGCGTCGTCTCAGCCTTTTGGCATCTCTGCCAGCAGAAGGACAGAATTAGCCTGGGAAACAACTCTCTGTTCACCTCGAGAGGTAGTTTCTCCCGCAGGTCCCAGCTGTCCGGTCTCCCTCAATGTAGAGACGTGGCTGCTCATGGGGCTGGGGTCAGGCTGTGCTGGCCACGCTGCCCTGCGCGGTGCCGGCAGCAGGGAGGACAAATCACCCCGGTGTCACCCCCAAACCCACCTGTGCTAAAGGCAGGAGCTGTAAGTGGGTTGAAGTGGCCTCCAGGGGCTGCAGCGAGACGCCGCTGGAGGAAAAGCTGATGGCCCTGTTGCAGTCAGCAACCATAACCATGAGCTTGTGGCGTCCCTGAAGGATGCAGTGAAGCAATACCAACCCTGGAGCAAAGGGGCAGCCCCAATAATCTCCTTTCAGACCTTTTCCTGTGCAATTCCTTGGGCTTAGGGCCAAATTCATAAACTGTGTGGCTTTGGCTCTGTGTCTGTAGCCAAAAAAAGCCAGCATTGATCTTCTAAGTGGGCTGCGAGGGACCCCCAGATGGGCAGCTGGAAGCACTTGTCCTTTCCCCACTTTGAGTCCTGCCCCGTCCTGCAGCCCCAGCACTGCCCGTACGTGCCGGGCAATGCTCTGCACAGCCTTTGCCAGCAGAGGAAGAGGAGGCTCATGGAGCGCCTTTGAAGACGGGATCACAGCAGTGAGGAGCCAGATACTCTTTTGATTCCATGATGGGCATTTTTCATGCTAGCTCCCCTCCTGCCTGGCTGTGACACCGTGGAGCACACACGCTGCAAAAGCATTCCTGGCTTCAAAGCCCTCCTCGTTGGCAGTCCGGTATCGTTTTCTCCCACTGAGCTGTTCCTCCTGGTAACGAAGGGACCATCCCAGCTGCTCACCTGAGCCGTCCTCGGTCGGCACCACCACCACTCCTGCTCGTCCCAGAGAGGCAGGGCTGAGCTGGGGGGGACAGAGGGGAGCCCTGTGCGGTCCAGCCTCAGACCGACCCTTCCCATCCCAACGCGTTGGAGAGCACAAACGGTCTCTCTTGGCTCAGGAAGGAACCTCATAGGAACCCATCTTCCTCCTCCTAACAGGTTGAGGAACCATTCTTCCTTGTGCGGCAGGTCTTGACTCTGCCTGGAAAAAAAAGAGAAGAGATGGTTCAAATTCATTGGTCAGCAGCCTCTTTTGGGGGCTTTGGGAGGTATCTGGCATTTAATGTCTTTCTAAGGGGATCATTTCTTTGACATACCATTGTGTGGGGAAAACCCTCTTGCTTTAAAGGCAAACAAATAAACCCCATCTCATATTATGAACCGCAAATTCATATCAGCCGGATGTTTTGGCTGAAATAATTTTCTACTGGAAGTTATTTTAATTCTTTTTTTTTTTTCTTTTTTTTTTTTTTCCTTCTCTAGAACTTGCAATGAGGAAAAAAAGAGTGCTGCGAAGTGAAAAGTGTTGAAATGGAAGTTTCTGCGTGTAAGGTACTCAGAATAGTCAGATTTTTAATGCAGAAGTTCCCCTTTCAAAGTATTGTGATTTCATTTTCAAATGCACTTCATTTTTTATGTATGATAATTTCACATTATTTATTTACCTGTCAGCGATGATATACTACAAACTTACACTGGACTTTATAAAGAAATACATCTAAAAAATCCACTGCTGATAAAAAGCAAGGAAAAAAAAAATCTGTTTTAAAGCACATTTCTGAAACAAATTTTGAAAATGTGAGGGTCTAAGTTTGAAATTTCAAGTCAGTTTGAATGACTAAGTCAGTCCAACATTTTCGCAGCACAGCTTTCTTCCTTTCAGCAATGGGAAGAGGCGCCACAGCTGACGTGAGAGGAAAGCAGAAAATTCTCCAAATAACAACATTGTAATTCGTCTTGAAATAAACGCTGAGGTCTGTGATTGATTCCTGTAACGGTCACAAAAAAATAACAAAGGTAAGTAAAAGATAAGTAGAAGCAGTTAAAGAAATCTCCTTGAATGTCTCATGATGCTGTTAGTAAGCATTGCTATCTGCCAATCAGCAACGTAAAAGTTCCTACTATGACAGGATTGCAAATGCCATAATAGCACCATATTTTCTGTCTTGTTTCTTGGAGGAAAAAAAAAAGTATAAACTTTGAAACGATAAAAAAACCCAAACCCTTATAAACTCGGTATCTTTATAAAATTCTGATTTGCTGCACATATGGAATGAAACAAATGTCCCTGATGATGGCCAGCAGTCACCGAGGTGTGCAGGGGATCAGCTCCCAGCTGGGAGAGAGGGGAGCAGCAGATCCGCTTGGCGTGCGCAGGCTATGGCACCAAGAAGCCGGTGACACTTGGTGACAGCATCCACTCTTGCTGTCCTCGGTGAAATAACGCCCACGGGGACACCCGTAACTGTCCTCCACAGGTAGGATTTCAACGGCGCCCGCTGGCTGCGGGCTGACCTCTGGCTCTGACCATAAAACTGCTTTGAGAAGTTCTTCCAGTGAAGGCAACCAGAGCAGAAACCACCGAGATGTCCTGGCTCTGCTCGGTCCTTACCCCACCCACTGCCTTAGTTTAAATATGCCGTAGAAAAGTAAAAAAAACCCCACCAAATTGGCCCATCTAATATTAATTTTACTTGATGCAATCTTCCACTGAAATGATGCAAATAATGGACTGTTTCAGTTTCTAAAACAGTTTCAGACTTACCTAATGTTTTCATTCAACCCGAATGGAATATTTTAGTTCACTTTCATAGTATTTAGGGTTTTTTTTAACCATCTTTGTAACATTTAGGTAAATTTCAAGCTATTTTGTGCTTAATAATTTAAAGAATTGAAATAATTCCATTTGAAAATACGTAAATGGAGCACTTAAACATTTCCAAAAGTATGAATGACTTATTTCCCACTGACCCTATTCACTGACTACTTCTTCACCTGGGCAGTTGGTTCAGTTCCCTTCACCACCACCACCCCCCACCACCTCCTTTTTTTTTAGGAAAGAAATCAGAGTCCCCAAATTCATCAAAATACATTCGCTGCCCTGCTTCTGTATGTATAATTCATTTTTTCCACCAATGATTTCTTTTTCTCACCATTTTACTTAAAAACCCAAATACTGAGGACAATGCATTCAGAGGATCTTTTGATGACCCTGCCCGGGACTGCTGCTGCCTGGTGGACCTCTGAGCCCTGGCCAAAGTCTTCTGAATGCTCTTTCCTGGGGAGAAGCATGATTATCAAAACGCTTAACATTGAGCATATGCTTAAGTGCCTTTCTGACTTGCTGCCAAACGTCTGCGATGCTCTTATCGCTGTGCATTGTCCAAGTTCAGAATTCAAAAGAATACTGTAATGGTCGGCACATCACTCGGCTTTGAAGGCTGCGCAGCTTGCCCTCGGCCCCCGACGGTTCCCAGCCAGCCGCCGGCTCCCGCTGCTCCAGGAGCTCCGTGCTCGGCCGGATCATCAAAGCCAGCGGCTGCGGGGGAGGCACCAGCACCCCAGGCAGCAGCCGACGCTCTCGCTCTCGCGCCTCCCCACAGGTGGGCTAAGGGTAGGGCGCTGCGATGTCCCCCGGGGCTGGCCTTTCTCCTCACTCCCCCTTGCTTTCTGGATGGGTAAGAACTGTCACACAGACGAGAAAAATCAATTACCTCCTTGCAAATTTGCAGCAGTACCTCCTTCTGCTGGCACAGACCCCACCATGGCAGGATTTCTCTTCACCTCCTCCCATCTTGAGGATGCAGGTCGTGGTTGGAGGCACCACCTGGTCTTCTGCTCTGTGCCAGGTGAAACCGCGCACCATGTAAACACCACCACTCTGCCTATCTTCTTGTGTGCTCCCCGTCTTAGCAGAGTCTCCGTCTCTCCAAAGCATTTCCTGGAAAGGCACGTGCTGGGGACGTGGGCTGGCCTGGCTTGGTGGGCTGGGCAGGACATAGGAAGCCACTGCGGGCGATGGGATGGACGACCCAACCGAAAAGGTAAGTGTGAGCAGAGTGGTGAAAGGTCCGGGTAGGGCTGTGAGGGATGTCTGGGCTTCCCGGGCGGTTTAGGGGGAGCTCCGTGACAAATGGCCGCAGTGCAGAGGCAACTGAGGGGAGCACTGGAGAATTCGTGGTCTGCGTGGCCTTGCAAGGGCACAGCACCGAGCTGTCCCTACCAGTGATGCTAAGGCAGAGGTTACCTTGGGGACGGTGCCGGAAACACTAGATTTAGGTACGGATGTAGCAGGATGGGGACAAATGGGGAAAATACAATTTGGGGGTCATCTGGAAGGAAATGGGTGTGGAAGATGCAAGGGCAGTGAAAAGGAGAGTTAAGGAGTAGAAAAGGAAAGTCAGGTGTGCAGATCGTAAGTTTGGGGGTCCCTGCCAGGTACGGTGGCTACTGCAGCCTAACTGAGAAGTGACACAGCCGGTGGCCATGCCCACACCGCGTGTCCCACCTGCTGCTGCCGTCACGACCCGGGGAGGGGTCCGTGGTGCCCAGGGAGCCGCTGGCTTGGGCATCCCGCGACGCCCACGCGCCAGCCCTGGCGGCATCGACATACCCGCTGCTGCTTGGTGGCAGGTTATTTACATCTCCTTCCTGAAAAAGTCTTTATTGCGCTGTTGACTTGTTTTTTTAAATAATTGTTAGCTTGACAGAAAATAGAAAAAAAGACATGAAAACTCAGGATCTGTCTCATTCATATTTGCTTGCAAATAATAAGCACTGTGGAAACACTACCCAAGCAGAACAGAGATTTATTTTCAAGCGTGTGAGCAGTTTAAGGTCATTTACTTAAAATTAAATTCAAGAAACAACAGTGAAGCTTCTGCATTACTCTCTCCCTTTAATGCCACTCTGCATTTAATCCGTCTTACTGTTCAATAGAAATAGCTTACTCCTACGTCTGAGTAACTGATTGGGTTAGAGCCTGCATCTCAAACACCAGCCTGTCACCAGCAATGAATGCCATTTTTAGATCGTTCATTCCAAAGAAAGGTCAGTCACTATTTTAAACAATAGAAGGAGAAAATAGTCAGTCCAATGTTCACTTTACCCTTTCTCCAGCTTTGAAAGGGGAAAAAAACGATCATCAGTGTGCCAAGGTAATTTCTAATATTTTAATATAGTTACAGAGAATCAACAGAATCTGGCAATAAGTTGGGGGTTTTTTTCTCAAGATATGATTATACATTTCTGACAGCGGCACTGTAGTGTCGTGAAAGGACATCAGAACAGAAATACATCTGTTGAGTTTCAAGTTCCTTACAACATTTTTCAGAAGAAAAAAACCCACTTTCTCCAGAAAATAATAACAAAAAGAAAACCAACTGAGTGTTAACACAAAGCTGCCAAGTATGCTCAGCTTTGACTGTCCAAGGACTTACCTAGTTCATGGAGAAGTGTCCTTCAGGACCTGGTATATTTAATTAGAAAAGACAAGCCCCCTCAGAAGGTGCGTCCCCAAGATCAGGACTGGTGTTTCTGGATCCTCACCTCTCCGGAGGGGCTCACTGGGGAGCCTGTGGCAGCTAGCCCCTCCGCCGAGCCAGCAAATGTATGTGGCCAAACTGGGGCGACACAAATACCACCGAGGGGTATTGGTGGAAATTTGTGGTGGAAATTCACTCCAAATGTACTTTCAGATGTCCAAGGTTTCCAAGCAGCTGCAGCTGAGCTCATGACTTGGCCAGCGGAAGAGCTCCAGCACCTGCACAACCACTTGCTTTCCACCTCTAGTGAAACCTTCCCAGTCAAGCTTACAAACTAACTTGAGTTTTCATTTGAGGTTTTAGCATTTACTTTTTTTCTTTAAACTTTCTGCCAGCATTCCCTAGGGTTCTGGAGGTGATGAACATGAAATTACCCAGCACTTACCTCCTTACAGAAGAGAAAACACGTGGTTGCATGGCCACTGGCAATGAAATGTCAGTATGAATTAGTGTCAGCTGTTTTTGTAGAGATTTTTGAGTGAAAGGGTGAGGAGAGGATTGGGTGGAAACGCTCTGTCATTATGGTTTGGGCTGAGAGTGTATGGACGCAAGCACAGAGCTCATTATTCATCATATAAAATACTCCATATGAGAAATAACAATACAAGAAATAGAACCATCACAGCTCTCTTTATGGTGGTGCGTGCACTTTTTGTTACCTAAACTAAAAATATCCATAAAGGAACTTGAAGACAGAGGAAGAAAAGCTCCATTCGGGGTAACTTAAAAATCATTTGTCAGGCTTAGGGCTAAAAGAGGGGGGGAATAAAAAGCACAGACTGATCTGCCTGAAGTTTTGCATAAGATGATTCTGGGTTTGCAGGATGAAATCAAACAAACACATCACATCATCACCACTTGGGACTTGGAAACACCCTGAACGTCCCTGGAGCTCTGTTGATACCACCTGCCATGAAGGAAAGGTGTCTCTCGTGTCTCCAGCCCAGCTGAGGTAAATCAGCACTTAAAGAGATTCCTTTTTGGCTTGTTGGATGCAAATACATCCCATACATCCTTGAAAATACAGCCCATACAAACTGACCTTATTTTCTGTGAATGCTATTGAACACAGCAGTAGAGGACATCTCTGGGGGGGGAAACATCAGTTCTGCTGGACAGTGAGCAACCTTCACTGGGAAAATAGCTTACCTCCTCGCTTCAGTGTTTCAGCACTTCTTAATTAGATGCTTTTTTCCCCTTCAGTTCTTATACAGAGCTCAGCCAGTGCAGATGCAATTTATTCCTGTGCAATATTCAAATAAATTACTCCTGAGTATGAAAACATGATTGTTGCAGGGATATTTTGAGCATTTGGGAGGCTATTTAAATTCTGGTCAAGATCTGGCTCTTCTTAAGTATTTTCCTTCTTTTTCCTACAGCATTTTCAAACTATTGTCTTTATCGTTTCCCTTATGTTTTTAAAAAAAATGTGGTTTTTTTTTTCATTTCTCTAGATATAAATAGTCACTCAACTTATTAGACACCTTAGTGTTCAGTTGTGTTTCTGGCTTTATTTGAAATACTGGTACCTTCAGTATGAAAAATCTGTAGTTTCAGCTATCAGTTAGTAAATAAAGACTTAAGCAAGAAAGAAATAGCATTCAGACAGGGTGCATTTCTACTTAAAATTGCCTTTTGTGTGGAGCCCAGGTCAGCAAGTCACACACAGGCAGAGTGTGTAGGGGTGACACCACCCGCTCCGTCCCAGGAAAACCTCACCTGCTCACGAGCAGTCTGGGCAGTGACTCAGTGGGAAATTATAGTGGAATTTAGCTCTGGATAGACTCTACAAAGCACATTTATTCAAACCATTTCATATTGAAAAGCCTGATTACCATTTACCATATGATGCCTTTCTATCACTTCAGCGGTATCAAAAGGCTTTATTGTAGACAAGATGAAAAAAATATAGCGAAAACGCGGAAAAAGAGCCCAGTCATATCCTGACTGATAGCATGCTCCTACAGACTGTTGCCACCAGTTGAGAGGACATGCCAATATTTTTATGAACCATCATTACAAAACATAACTGAAGCAGGCTGGAAGAAAACAGCAACCTCGAAGTGGTGTTTAAGAAAGCCCTGGGAAAGGAAAAGAACAGAAGAGGAGAGCTGCGGAGCTGAATCAGCATGTGGGCTGTAGCTGGAACAAAAGGATTCTTCAGTTCATGCCAAAAATACTCATCAGTGCTGCTGCTTTTTAAAGCTTAACATTCATAGGTGACTTTTCTTTTTTCTGAACAGTCCTGTGGGAAACCGCGCGGGCTCAAGTATGGGTGGCTGTCAGAGCCCTCACTTCCTGCTAACTTGAAGCCTTTCCTTGGGAGAGGAGCTTGCCCCTCAGTGAGCGGAGCGAGGTGGTGCCCCCCAAGGCTCTGTCCTGCCTCAGGACCACCCTGGGGCTCTTCTCCAAGGGACTCCTTGCTTTTAAATACGGTCCAGCTCTTTTCCTTCCTCTCTCGTCTCCCTTCACAGTGCTGGCAGATCCTCAAAGACAGCTCAGCAAGATCAGCTTTTACTGAAGACCCCAGCTGCAGAAGTAGCTTCCACCTAGGTGGGGCATGACCACAGCCTTGTTGTGTTTTAGGTGACTCATTATGCAACATAAAATATGATGAAAATGACTAAAAAGATCAGAAGTGACCAAAAGAATACTTTTCTTGTCACATAGTTAGGCTGTGGGACTCATTATCACAGCAACTCACTGAGCCCAGAAATCCAACAAGCTTCAGAAAGGACTGGGAATACGTATCACTGAAGAGGGAAAACTGAAATCATCAGACTGAAGAAATGCAAAGAATCTTCTCAAGTTTCAGGTTTAAATGAACATTTCAGAATTAGGGACTAGAAAGAGGTTTTCCGCGGAGGCAAACCTGACACCCACCTACCCCAGAAGCCTCGGCAGGATGGTTGGCGCAGAGCTGGAGAAACGGGTCTGCTATCCAAACTGTGCTGCTGCTCTCTGCAAGCGTTATGTTTTGTCCACTAGAGAAGTTCCTGGTGTCAGTAAACCAAGGAAAAAGAATGAACAAAATGTGGGAAGTCTACAAGTAAGTGCTTATTTTTATGGTATACATAGGAAAGTGTGCAAGTCTGAAGACCTCACAGAAGGAGGATTGCACCCACATTTCATAGAAGAGAAGTCATAGAATCACCCAGGTTGGAAGGGACCTTTAAGATCATCAAGTCCAACCATCAGCTGAACACTGACAAAACCTCCCCTAAACCACGTCCCTCAGCACCACGTCCACCCAGCTTTTGAAGACCTCCAGGGGTGGCGATGCCACCACTTCCCTGTGCAGCCTGTTGCAATGCTTGACAAGCCTTTCTGTGAAGAAGTTTTTCCTCATATCCAATCTAAACCTCCCCTGGCATAACTTGAGGCCATTTCCTCTTGTCCTATCGCTTGTTACTTGGGAGAAGAGACTGACCCCCACCTGGCTACACCCTCCTCTCGGGTAGTTGTAGAGAGCGAGGAGGTCTCCCCTCAGCCTCCTTTTCTCCAGACTAAGGCCATTTCGCAGGGGAAGCNTATATATATAGGTGGCTCCATGCCACATTTGTTTGTGTTTTCCTTAGCTGCGGTAAGCAGACCTTATTTACAAAGCTGAAGCTAAGCTCGCTTTTTTCAGGCCTTCAAAGAACATCACCAATAACAACCTTTTAGAAACCGAACATGTTTGATATCTCGCTAATCCTAAAGCAAATAGATCTAAGAAACCAGTAAGCTGAACCATGCAAAAAATGCAGTACATACGCTTGCAAAAATCAAGGCGTTCTTTTTGTCTTAGGCTAGAAAACCAGTTTTTGCATCTGAGCAAAGTAATAATAATAGGACAGCGATTTTGGCCTCAAAATGTATTCGCTTTTAAAAAAATGAAACCAGCTTTTTAGTTAAGTAACACGGTTCCCTGGGAACAGGCACAAGCTTTGGTGTTAAAATGGCATTTACATGAAGCGTTTCCACATTTAGGGACATTTAATTACCTCAGGAGTACGAAATGTAAAAATTAATATACCCATACATAAAAGTTGAGAGAATATAATGTCCTTTACTCTTTGCTTTGCTGATAATGGGTCAGTAGCAAATTAGATTGAGCTCTAATTCTTCTCCAACGTGGAAAGGATTCAATCAGTTACACCATGAAATGATATTATTAATGCAATCATGGCTTAAAAGAAACTGGCCCTAAAGGGAGATGCCAAAATGAATTCTTCATGTAGTAACAAAGGAAGTCAGAAGACTCCTTCACAGTGAGTCACGTCTGCACTAAAGACAAGCCTGACATTTCATAAGCTTCTAAATAAGTATGCTGTAAATATTACAGTTTCTATTTGTATATCCAACGCTTGCTAAAGGCTCCAAAGGCATTCAGAGCAGCACTAAAGGAATGTATTAGGTTTGGTATGACACCAAGTTACAAATATAAACCGGGAAAGTATAAAATAGTACATTATTTCATAATATAGCCACTGCTCAGGCATTTAGGTATTTTTCTGTCTTAATTAAGAGGCAAGAAATTGTAAAAGGCTTCACGAAAACATTTACGTTTTCCTAATCAAAGCATAAAATTAATCTATGGAACACATTACTGCCTGGTAAACTAGTGATCTTTTCAGAAGAAATCACTGAGAGGGTCTGGAAAAAAACCAATTTAGGTTTTCTGTCCCTCCCTCTCCCCTTGAAAATGTGGGTTTTGTGAACCCAGTCCCACTTCCGAAGGTGGAAGAGGGTAGCACATCCCCCGGCAACC
Source organism: Chionis minor (assembly GCA_013398295.1). Taxonomy (NCBI): domain Eukaryota; kingdom Metazoa; phylum Chordata; class Aves; order Charadriiformes; family Chionidae; genus Chionis; species Chionis minor. The sequence goes on along the minus strand of VZSF01007115.1, from coordinate 323,201 downwards.
CCAGCTCTCGGGCTGGCACAAATGCTGCCAAAGCCCCTTTTTCCACTGCGGCACTTCCCAAATCTAATCAATTCCCAAGTGTAACGAAGCGGTCCCAGAAGCAGTAGGCAGCTGTGGAAAGGAGGCGTGCCAGGGCCATGGAGAGGATGGCCGGCCGTCCCGTCCCCAGGCAGACCTGGGCTCCCCGGGCTCCGGGGACCGGCCTTGGCAGTGGCAGGGACACGCGCCCGCGTTACCCGTGTACACAGCACTGTGTCGGGTTCTGAAACTGTGATTTATAGGCAAGGTGGTTTAGGTCACAGTAGAGGTTTCTAAAGTGTATTTGTAGTCATTTATTTTCCTCCTCGTGCTCAGTTCCGTCGAGCTACGCTCAAAGCATTAATGGAGCAGGATTTTTATTATCGTAAGATATGAAAATCAATAGAACTGGCCGATCCTCATTTATGCTTTAAAAATAAGATGAATAATGCCTTATTGCATAATAAGAAAGCACTAATGATCATAAGCATTTTCCAGGCATTCACTTAGCATGCCACACGCGAACTGCCAGCAGCTGCCTGATAACGTCACATTACAGGATCGCCTGAGTCCAGGGGTCCGGGGCCTCCTGCTCCAACGCGCTATTTCAGGACAAGGAAGGCATTTGCTCTCTGTCCTTATTTTTATTGCGAAATTGCTTACGACTAGATTACCACAATAATGAATTGGTTATAATCCTGGTCATGGAGCCTTTGAAAGCAATGGCAAGGCTTCTGCTGACTTGAACTGAAAAAACTCCAGGTTTTGAGACACCGTCATCGTATGATCTGTAGAGCACAGGCTAAAAATACATATGAAAGGATTACAAAGTATTTGTGCTAATTTTAAAATGTGTGGAAAATGACCTTAATGCAAGGAGTCAGCAAAATGTATGTGTATCACCTTACCAAAAATCAAGGTTAACTTGCATTTAGGAGATTTGTATAAGCTAAGGCTCCAGACAGGGACAAATCTCTCCACTGTGCAAAGGTTATGGTTCCTTTGTCGGTTCCTTTTCCTGTTTATTCAGGATTTGAAACAGATATACAAGTACTTTTTTCCATTCATGATTCAACTCTTGTTCATACACAAAATATACAGACATAATTTTTTTTTAATTTACTTTTTTAGCTGTATTTAACAAAAACCAGCTGATCTACATATTTTGAATGGAGTCTAACCTGTTGCCTCTGAAAGACATGGGAAGTTTCCCCTTGGCTTCAGGCAATTCCAGACACCTATCATTTTGTGCTGAGTACTAATTCTTCTGTGTAGGGTGGGTCCCCATTTGGGGGTAATATGTACCATAAACGTGGTATATATTTGTTAAGTACTTCTTTGAAATAAAATACGATTTCCCTATTAAATTTCAAAAAAGTTAAAATGGTAACGCTTCTAGCTTGCTGTGCTGAACCACCGAAAGAGATTAGAGCATAAATATACGCGACATCCACATTATTGCCAAATACGTTCATTAGCAGCAGTGCTATCATGGTAAATACCAAATGAATTAACAGTGACAGGGCAGTAAATGAAAGTGTTTATACATTTCTTTCTCACAGCTTACAAGCTCCAGATTTATTCCTGGCCTTTGGTGTAAAACTTGATGATCGCTGGTAAATCAAAGACGATACCGTCAGTATACAGTGCCACAACAGAGACCTTTTCACCCTGGAGATATAACAGACAATTTTCTAAGAATTTCTTTGTGGACTAACATTAATTATCATGCATACTTCACGAAGAATTAACATCAGTGGGAAATAAGCTCATTTCCATTCAGGACACTTCCCAGTTTATTCTTGCCATGTCTGCGATGACAAGTTTACATAATATAAGCTGTCTGTTGAGAAGCTCACCACTTTCTCCTTGTTCTTGGCCAGTCGTAGCAAGGATCTGCCACCAAACATCTCCTCTGGGCTCTTTGGGTCCCCAGGTAGGCTCCAATGGACCGAAGACACCTGAAGGAGGGATTTAGAGGTGAAACAGGGACCGGTTTCCAGCCTTTATACTTTTGTGTGTGCGTGCGTGTATTTAATCTCGTAGAGGAAAAGGCATTGTGTATACCAGTCAGGTTGCAAGCTTGGTCCTTTTCATTTTGTTAGTTGAACTTACTGTCTCACTCTGGGTCAGCAAGGAGTTATTTTTCCAAAGAAGCAGATCTCAGCTTTTTTCTGATAGAAAATCCTGCAACAGAGGTGCTAACCCCTATTTAACAGTTCTGATATTCTGAAAACAGGCTGGCTTCACTTCATTAGCTGCCCCGTACCTTGAAACAAGTCCACAGACAGAGTAAAAAGCAGAGGTTGGGGTCATTAAAGCTTCCCATTTTTGGACACAAACAACAAACAACGAATCTTGGCTAGTGATAACTGTGAGACCAACAGTGAAATATGCAGGTGTGGGAGTCGTTTCAGGTCAGACGTACTCTAATGAGAGGGGAGAAACTGGGCCGTTTCTTCCACGCTGGGCTAGTGTAACAGTTCTATAATGAACACTGGGGTAAAAAACCATCACAACTCTGTGGCACTGAGTCTTGTAGCACAATAAAAACAACCTTGAGCTGCCTAACTAGGAACGAAAAACCAATCCCAAATTATGTATCCATGCCTTGCGCTCCTGTAAGCCCAACACTGCCACCACCTATGTGCCAAGTCCTGCAAGAAGCACCAGCAACACCTTCACCAGCAGCTGTGGGCTTCCTGAGAGCAGGAATACTGTGGGAGGAGGAGGAGGACCCAGCTCGCCCATCTTAGTCATTCAGCTGTTAGGTCTCTAGTACGAGGCGACCATTTAGAGGAATCGCTATTTATTTTTCCTGTCTTCTTGTCTTTGAGTTTGTTATAATCTGGCTAAATCAGAACTCCTCTCTAATCCCAAACAGCCTGCCAAAGCCCGAGCTTCAGTCCACCTGGTCACGGAAGCAAAACCTGATGGTGGCCAGGGATGTTCCTGGTGACATTTATTTTTATATCTTTATTCTAGAATTGTTGAACAGTCACACCTCAAGCGAGGTGTTTCCAGGAGGGGAGGCAGTGCACAGCAAACCCCAGGAGTTCACACCTCGCCGCTGCAGAGGTGAGCTCTGCTGCCTGACAAGCCACCAGCCCGATGACGGCGGCTTTCAGCGCTGCCCTCCAGGTCTGAGCTGAGCAGCACAGCAAGGTCACCCCAAAGCTCTTCTCGCACGCCGCATCAAGCGGCGTCAGGCAGAGGACCCAGGGGCTGCAGGAGACCTTCCTCTGCCCGGCGCTCCCATGCGTTTGTTCGCGTGCTGGAGGGGAGCCAGACCTCAGCTGTGCCCAGGTCACTCCGAGTGGCAAACCCTGACGGCAGCGCGTGGGCAGGGAGCGGGACAGGGTCTTTGCCTGCCTCTCTGCTGCTGCTTTGTCCCCCACCCACCTCGGACTCTCTGTAACAGCAGGACTTACACACGGCAGCACGAGGGAAACACACCAAGGTAGCATGGGGCAGAGCGGAAACAGAGTGAGGTTTTATAGCTACATCATACCTGGTCCACTGGAGCTCTGCTTTCTCCATAGAAATGAGATATGAAAGAACCCATCTATTAAATATGTGAAAAACCTGAATTCTCTTGTTAGTTAGGGGATTTTTATCTTTCTTTACCTGTTTGTAACTTCATAGACCCTTCAGGCTGTGTGTGCTGGGCTGCGAGTCTCCATGCTGCCACAGGTATGTTTCTGGGTCACCATGATGTCCTCGGGAAGCTCCCAGGCAGAACAGCCTCACCAACATCCTTCTGGGGTGCGGAGGTGAGTACAGGGGACAACAGGACTTCTGAAGCGAGGGCACCTCTCTATGCAGAGGAGAGAATTATTCAAGCTCTCAAGGATCAATTTGGGTTCAGTTCAAGTTTTATGTTTTGGTTTGGCTCCATTTTTTCTTTTTCCCTAGCTAGCTTGGCCCGAGGAATAAAATGATATGTGTTCAGTGACCTTGATCACCCAACCTGTGTTTTAATTCCTGCCCTAGGAGGACAGCAGATATAACTGGTAGGTGATCTGTAGAAGTCTCCTGTAAATATTTTAAAATATTTGCCAAGGCCAGCCCAAACTTCCTAGGGTGGTTTTGCTCTAATGCTTTTCTTTATATCTCTTGGTTTCAGATAAAATGTCAGCTCATGAACTGTAATAATAGCCTTTCCCTTCAGATTTATTTCCACCCCCCAAGGTTTTGATCTAAAAAATCCCAGCGCTCAATAGGAAATTTCTCACAGGGAAACTTCCTGTGATGGCTACAAATTCTTACGCTATCTCTCCAGCACGGTACCTGTAGCGAGGAACGCTGCAGCCTCTCAGCAGCTCTTCCCGGACTCGCGGAGCAGCTGCGATCTCTCCTGAATTTTGCATTGCCAGACTGAGCCTGGCGATGGCAGAGTTGCTTAGCTCCAGGCCGGCTCGCTGTAGACATCACTTATGGAACTGCTTCCAGATGAATTGGTAACGCTGATGCTGTTTGAGCTCCTTCTCCTTTACAGCAGAGACTCTAATCCGCAGCGGTATTAAACACACTGAAAAAGAGGGAGAAAGGAAAAGAAAGAACTAAAAAGGGGGGGAGAGAGAGAGAGAAAATTAAAACTCCTTCAATGTCATTTCAGTAGAGCAAGGTCACGGCGGGGCCAGATGCTGGTCACGGCTCAGCTCAAGGAGCGAAGGTCTCTGGAGGGCTGATGGCAGCAGCGCCGGCTGCTCCAGCCTCCACGGGCGGCTCACCGAGGGCGGAACCGCTCCCGGGGACACCGCCAGCATCGGGGCAGCCAAATCGCATTTCTTCCTCTGCAGCCTTCATGTTCTCAGCACAGGGGCTTGCTCCTGCACCACGTCTATCCCAGGAGCTGGGGGATGATTTTTTTTTTAAGTATGAAGGTACTGAATTTACATAAAATGTAGCTAGTAAACATAAATGTGGGTACAAAAGATGCCACATTTTTGAGAGGGATATAACAGTAAGGAACTGCAGAGGATCTTCCCTCCAAAGGCAAGGGCCTTGAGATACAGAAATGCCCTGGCTGTCCCTGGAGGGTACGTGAAGCATGACGTGAATTGAAGACCTGCAGAAGCCACTGCTGGTTTCAGATGACTTCAGGCACTGCTTGATGTCTAAAGAGAAGAGGATGAGGAAGGTGGAAGGACGCTACTTTAAGACCAGCGCTGACCTGCAGTATCACACCTGGCCACGGGGCTCACTCTTCTCACCAAGGTCCATGCTGTCACTTACTGTTTGTGTGCCACGACTTGCGGTCTGTTCCCTCCCAAGAGATGTGCTAATTTTTTCTTGACAGACAGGCATCTCCTGTAGCATGTGAAAGGTCTTGATCAGGAGCTCGACGCCAAAACCAGGAGGAGGCTAGAGAAAACCATGGGTCTGTGCCTAGAACCGATTCGGGTTTGGGGCAGTTAGTATTTCTGGGTCTGCACTACACAGCACCCCTTGAAGTGTGGGATCTCTATCCATTGAAAATAAATACATAGTGTTAATCTGTGATGTCAGCTTCAGTTCTAAGGGAAGCTACTACCATTGCAATATACTTCTTGCTTGAGATGCAACTGGATCTGCACCCATGCTCCCTTTGCTGGGCTATGTAGTTTGCTTTCCAGCTTCCACAGATGCTAAAGAGAGCGAATGAGCAGACCTTAAATCTCTCTCTAAACTGACCCCCCCCCCCCCACACACACGCATACATACACCGGGCTTCAGACTGTGCTCCTGCTTACTTACATTTAGCTTCCAGGCCAGGAACTCTTCAAGTATTCCCAACACTGGGTTGCAAACGCTGCAAATATTTATTTTTTTTTCCCTTTGAAAACGCATTTAACTCCAACAAGACACAGTTGCAACCATGAATGACTGGAACTCACTTTACTGAATATGTTTCGCAGTCAGAAACAAAATTGGCAGCGCAACCCCTCCACCCCCCAAAATTACTTGGCTAAAGCAGTAGCCAGCTGAACAAGCAAAAAAGCAGAAGAGAATTAAACCAAATACGCAGCTCAAACAGAAGAGCAGTTGAACCCTTGAGTGTTTCAGTGCACAGCTGATTCAGCAAAACAGATACACGTTCAAACGAAGAATGTCACTGAAAGAGCAAACCAGGCACCGTAATCGATAAAGTGTGCAGCCTGTCCTGGTGCAGGAAAAGCAGCAGCTTAACAAGCCAAACAGAAAGATGAACTGGAAAGAAAAAGAGTCAGAGCAAGGAAAAAACTGTGAAATCAAAATATGTGAGTCTGAACAGTTTCATCCTGTACAACCCCATTAGAAATGCTCAAACGTGGCACTGTAAAAATGGCCGACACAAAATATTCCCATTTTTCCTAACTGGAGCCACAATTTCCCCAAGGAAGAGTCATACTGCTTTTGCTGAGACCTTGAAGCCCCAGTGGGAGCCATGTCCAGGAGACGTAACTCACAGAGATAGGCCACTGCCACATGCCTTCTTGGGACTCATCCCTGCAGTGTGTCACTACAAGAGCTCACAAAAGCTTTTTTTTTTTCCCCTCAATCGCACAGTTTATAGGAAGTAGGGTATTATTTAATTCAAGACTGCAATTTTATTATTTTTACCTAGATACAAGTTATTATAGTACGCAGACTTACTAGTCTCTGTAAACTATGCAAGAAGTGGATTTGATTCACAAAAATATTTTTACTTCACTGAATGCTTTGAAAAATGGTATGCCCACCTAGCTGGCCTGGATATTGGACACTTTGCAAGGAGAGGAGGGCTTGCTTGGGAGGCGCAATGTTTGTCAGGACCCATGTCCTTGAGGTCTGAACACAGACAGAAGCTGCTGCTCCATCACCTCCCTGCCACCAGAGAGATCTGCTCAGAGAAACCTTCTCACAAGAGCAAACCTTCTTCACAGAAAAGCAAACAGGAAAGGCTGGGAGAGCAGCTGATTGAAGGACACGCCAGTGCACATTAAAATATTTGCTAATTGCAAATTGCATTGTCCCACTGTGCTGCCAGCTCCAGCTCTGACTCACATGAAATGTCAATTGGCTCCAGATTGAATTTTGCGGTTAATAACCTCGTCATTCGCCTACCCAGTCTGCCCAGAAGAGGAGACTGCAGTAACGCTGAACGCTGCTTCCTGGTCCTTCTTTCTTCCCTACCCCATTCCCACATTATATTGAGGTAATTATGAGCTGCATAAAGCAGGCTACAGTGCTGAGTACGACCTGAAAACCTAAAGAGCCAATTAATATTTAGATTTCACTTGCAATGTTCGGGAAGAGCCTTGTTGAAGTCAATTAGACAAAGATCACGTGCAAGAGTGTGTCATTTCCTGCAAGTTTCCTGATGGGCACAGCGGTGCCGTGAATGAAGAGGCTGGACATCGCCCAGCAGCCTGGCAGCAGATAAATCTTTCCAAGCAAAGACAAAATAAAGTTAATAACTTGAACATGTCAGACAGAAGAACTTCTGCCGTGAGAAAAAAATGTTCACTCGTATGACTTAAACTCTCAGGACTGGTTAAAAATCACAGTGTGAAAATAAGCAGAATGAACACTGGCTTCTGATGCATGGGTTTGGGTTGCAGTGTTTATAGGGATAAAGGAACATAAATTCCCACCTGCTGATTGAAACCGCTTCCCTTACTGGGTTTGGATTAGTCTTGGTTCAAGCCCTGGAGAGATGTTAAAAGAGAAATATTTATAAAAAATAAAAGGGGAAAAAATGTTGGAAGCAACGCGCCAGAGAAATGAGGCTGCCTCTTCAAGAACAAGGAACTTGCAATTATTGTTCAAATCAGGTTCATACTTGGAATCGTGGTTCTAATCCAATAAAATGTGTAATTTCAGGCACATAAATAATCCTCATTTTTAAGCGGATTTACATTTCACTGCTTGGTTGGGCTGGTGATAACAGGAAAGTGGTAAAACTAAATGACTGCTATCATTAAGTGGTCTGTAGTTATTTGACTTCAAAGTTTAAAAGGCTGCGTTTGTCATAGTACTTATCTAACCACCCACTAATTTTTTTTCTGTCTGTGAATCGAAGGTGGGCGCTTACCTGCAGCGGGATAGGAATGTTGTTTCAAAAGAGCTGATCAATATTAACATTGCACGGTGCCACATATTGCCTCTATTTTGCATAAACTACAACGGAGAACCAGCTAATGTGAAAATTATGCACAAGAACATATCTGTATCCTTTCTGAATATGGGTTTACAAATCCTCCTCTGTTTTTAATCTTCAAACCACTAAAACTGTTCATTAAATATATTGTCTATACACCATTTTCCATAGAGATTTGTCAGCGTGTGTAAATTATACATAAAGCCCATGGCGAGATAAATGCATAAAACCACAGTTGCGCTAGGTAGACATAAACATTCAGCAAACTTTGTTTAATTAGTCACTAAATCAGTATTTATACCTTTGTTGACTGACTGATGTTTTTAAAGTATTACTGAGTCTTAAAATGTCTGCCCTTGTTATTTGTTATTTCAACAAATATTTGACGCAGTAATCTGGTGCTTAAATACCCACTGCTGCAATTCAGAGCTAATAGCAACGCTGAGATGACAGAACTATTAAACTGGGTACAGAATTGTCAAATTTTAAGACAGCAAAATACTCACCTGTGACACACAGCATATGGAAGAAACCTGAGAAAATCATCAGAAGAGGTAAGAATAAATAGAAGCTGTGTTCCCTACAAAATACAATCTGATATGCAAGCATGGGTAATCTTGAAATGTACTTGACAGTCTGTGATTTGAGTCAACAGATTATAAAATCAGACGTATGCACCCCGCGTTTTCAAATAACAAATCACGGCATAGCTCTTAATGCTGAACTCAGTGTGTAAACACGCTGCTCTTTCTACGTATTATGTAAAGAGTTTGTTAAAGTACTACAGCTAATTATGCTTCAAGCATTTACAGTCACATATACTTACCCGATTTTGACTTTTTGATGCCCGTCTCCTAGTTAAGCAATTGTGATGTGCAGTGCTTAAAATGACAGTGTGTGTTAGACGCTTTAGTGAAGCAGCACAGAACCAGTCACTGTCTGTACCAATAAGTCATCAGGAGCTGCATCGCACTTCCCAGCCCATGATGTGTGCACCTTGGTTATCTACTCCAGTGATCTCTCGGGGTTCGAAAGGCTCCGTATGGCAACAGGGCAACAACTAGGGATCTAAAACCACTCCATCGCCTTTACCTTGCATTCGGGTCAGGGACCATGTCCCAGTAGGCCACATACAAAACGTCAGTGTCACCATCTGCACAGGTAGGACTGTTACTATCGTCCAACTTGGCTCAAGAAGACAAGGAGCAGTTTCAGCTCTTCATTGAGACACTTTTAAGAAGGCAGGATTTATAGTTTCCTTATCTGACATTTCGTTTTACCATTAAATTTCAAGACTCATCATAGCAGTACACGTTATCCATGAGTTACGTAGTTTTACACGCAGAATCAAAGCAAAGAAGGATTTGGGAGATTTTAAAAGAAATCTGATTATATAGTTTCTTGCCAAGAAGAATCACAAGAACCACTCTGGAGCAGCTGCTTGTTCCAGCTGAGACTCCAGCAGGAGCCTCTTCCCTGCTCTGCTTTTATTCCCTGCTGGCTCTGAGCAGACCTGGACACGCAGCAAACCCTGTTGGCCAAAGCTGACCGACGTCTTCGTCCGATGAACGCAGCAAATCTGGTTTGGTACCTTGGTTCTGTGCTGTAGATTCAGTCCAGTCCCACGATATCCCTCCTGCCTTGCAGTGAACGACGCGAGACGACACAGACTCGCACGACACACCGCTCCCCACTCCAGAAGAGGGAAACCATTTCACTAGTGCTTAATCCAATACCAATTGGACTCGCTCCAATATCAATTAATAATTTAACTGGAGACTTTCCAACACGAGAAGGAAATGTTCTGCCTCCCGCCATGCACTTCTTAGCAAACCCAGATTAGAAACGGGATCTACCTGCGTTGGCCTTCCCAAAGGCCACTCTGGACCTTCCAGCGGTGCTGGAAGCGACGGACCTGGTCCAGCAGCCGCCGCGTCTCCCCGCCTCCCGTACAGTGGTTTGTGTCTCCTAACAGGGAAGTCTACTCGCACTTACACTAAAGCCTTTACCACTGTTCTGGGAGCATAAAAGCATCTTAAAATGAGTAGGTATCACCGTTCCACCAATTTAAAACCACTTTTGAACGTCAGAGTGGTATAAAGGAGTTTTAGTGTAAATAAGAGTGCGGTAGTAATCTGATCTCATATCCGTAGGGGGGCTGATTCTCTTCTCATTTACATCAGTTTTATTTTCATATAACTCCATTAGTTTCAGTATTTATTTTTGCATGAGTGACAGCAGAATTATGCCCAGCATAATCACACATGAAGTGTAAAAATCCAACTTGACTAATTTAAAAGTATTAGCCACAAATGCTAGAAGCCAAAGCAGAATCTCAATGAAGTAGTCTCCCAGTCCGCTCTTACTCTTTTTTTCCCCTCCATATCCAAGTTGGACATGCCTCCAAGTTACAGAAGGAAGTATGAGGAGAGAGCCAAGGAAAAATAGTTAAGACAACCTGGCTTCTACTCAAATTTAGTGTTCAAATAAAGCTAGATTTGAAGAGACTGCTTGGGAAATTAGATATTCTCTGCAGAGTTCCACGTTATTCAGAATGAGAAGGAATAATTTAAGGCCAGGCTGGATGGGGCTTTGAGCAACCTGCTCTAGTGAGAGGTGTCCCTGCCCATGGCAGGGGCGTTGGAACTTGATGATCTTTAAGGTCCCTTCCAACTCTAACCATTCGATGATTCTATGATTCTATGAATAACCTCCGCATGGTCTGAGAGCACCTTGGTAAGGCGAGGAATTGGCAACAGTTGTTCGACCTCTCAAATGATGAAAGACAGGCAGGCAACGTTTCGTCCATCTCTGGTTGCTGTTGGTTGGGTTGAGTTTTTATAGCTCCGTACACGATGACAAAAGCTCAGGAAAGGGTGAAGCTCCAGGTTCTATTATCATCCACGGCTGCAGGTGATGGAGCTAGTGGTTGGCAGTAAGAGAAACAGCCACAGGCACATTTTGTACTGCTCCTGGGAATACGAGGGGACGGGGAGCCATGGTGTGCCACCCACGGCAGCGCTCTGACCTGTCCCCAGACCACAGCTTTGTAAGTGCCAGTCTCAGTCTGAACTAGCACAAGCAGCAATTTCTCATTTCCCTTCACCTAAACTTTTAGAAAGCAGGTAAATCTGGAGAAAGTTGGCTTGTACCACAGATATAACCTTGCGCTGCTTACTCAAGTAATGACACGTTGCCTTCAATAAAGTTTTGTTGTTTCTTTCTGCCTTCAGTTTTTAAAGAAAAAGCAGGAAGATCTCTCCCCACCCCACAGACAGCAGTTACTGTGGGCCACAGAGCACAGGTCCAGGACAGAGTTTATGGGCTTTACTTTCCACAACCTGCTTTCCTCGCTTCCACTTGCGAAAGAACCGTCCCGCCACCGTAGTATTCCTGAGCTGGTACGTGTCTGAATCGTGCTGTCTGATGAGGTATCCAGCAGTCTGTATGTCTGACAGTGTTTACTGCTTTCAAAAGCCTGCCCTGCTAAAAAATAGATAAAAGAGATGAACCATGGTGTGGTTTCAGTTTGGAGTGCTTGATACGCTGGAGCAACAAGCATTACATTTTCAAGGGTGTCAGAAAGAAGCAGGGAATAAAAAACAGAAATGAAGGAAAGCGGCAAGAAGAGGTAAAAAAGACGAGGGGAAAGAGCCTGGCCAAGCAGAAGGCATGGAATGGAAACCATGGAAAGTATTAAATTGCATCGGTACACACGGGTGCTCTGCAAAGCAACAAATATTTCTGCAATGAGTGCAGAATCCCAGTGACTCACCTGATGGGAATAACTGAATCCGCATCCCCTCCACCTATCTCAGCACTTCCTTCCAGCTCCCATTTGTATTCCTTGTAAGTGCGATCACTGGACATCCTTGAAGTGTTACAAATTACATGGCGCTTCTTAAATCAATGCATTAGGATATTAGCATTTTCCCTGCCAAGGCAGTAACGAGCAGCACCTCGCTGTCTTGGTCAAATTTGTCGTATAACTGCCTTGTAGCACTTATTAATACAGCTCTTTGACAATTTGTCATTATCTTTTTATAACAAAAAACCAGCTATTTCTCTAAAATCAGGGGTTTAATTAAACATTAATTTTCTCAATAGCTCAAGTGGGGGGCTGAATGCGGAACGTTCTATTTCATTTTTCATCACTTTCATTTTCCATTCACTTTTCCCATTTTAATCATAATAATCAGAATCTGGCAGGATTTCTAAAACCACACATAATGAAAATTAATTACTAAAATACCTGTTTGATTACAAACTTGAAAAATTCCCATAGCTGTTTTATGGAATTTTTAATAATGCTGAATGACTATATTTTTTTAAAGTATGTAAATTGAAATTTAAATTAACAATTAAAGAAATTTTAATGACCTTTTTTCTCTTTCTCAGATTCACAATCTTTAGATAGATAGATAGATAGATAGACAGATAGACACACAGATAGATAGATAGATAGAAAGAATATATAGGTGGTAGGAAATATGGATTTATTTCAGAAAGATTGGCAAAGCACACATGTATTTGGTGAGTCCTTCAAACATCTTGACATTCCATTCTTTGGTTTGCCTCTTCTCTCCTGCCGATATGTTCTCTTACGTTTTTGAGAACAGTAACAAAAATAGAATTACTCTTTAAAAATGTCTAGCTATTTTTAATGGGGTTTTCTTCAATATTTACCAACTCCTGTCTTGTCTTTCTGCCATCTGATGTGCCAAGATTGCTCTGCATACCTCTGCTGGCAGGCATGCTTTTCTCCAGCACATGACTGGGTTGGGTCACCAGCAAAGACGAGCCTTTATGATACCCGTGAAAGATTCAGAATGGTACATTTCATCAGCCTTTGAAACCAAATGTATGCAAAATGCTGCAACAGGCATGGGAACAAAGACTCACTTCTTGTTCAGATAAGAGATTTCAATTTTTCCTTTTAGAAAACGTTGCATGAAGTATCTAGGTCAGAGCTATGCTAAACCCACACTTCGTTTATCTGATGTGCGTGCTGCATAACAGTTCTGTTTAGTAGTTTAGATTTGACCTGAATTAAATATGAAGCTCAAAAAATATGATAAAACAATAATAAGAGATCTGACTTACCACGAAGCCAAAGCTTCCACCCTAATTATCTGGCCGTCTTCTCCTTGCTGTTCGGTTCAACACAGCTCGTGGTACTCGTGTCCAGAGGTGCCGCAGTGGCTGGAGTCCTTCCCTCAGCTGCACAGACCTGCGGCTGGAAAACGGCTGGGACAAACATGTCGTGTTCGTGAACGCCGTGTTCCCATCTGTTCTCATCTCTTGCCACGCACGAGGAACGGTTATGCAGGGATCTCAGCATACGGGCTAAGCAGCCTGGCAGCAGCCGCACAACGGCTATGAGCTCACGCATGGCGGTGCCGTCAGTGCCTGTCTGAAGTCACATATGAAAAAAGGAGCCACGTGTGGACACACCATCCCAATGGAGAGCTGGAAGACACTTGGGTCGGCAAATGCAGGTGTGTCCTGAGTGCGGTCAGCATGTAAGGGGTGTCCAGCCCCCAGGAGGCCACCCATCCTCTCCACTGGGACGGGATCCCCAAACTCAATCACTATAAGGAGCTGTTGTTACCCAGAGCCCACTCTCCTGCTGAAGAAATAGCACTTAGACTTGTAATTTCCAAAGGAATCTAAGGATGCTTGGTGGAGAATTATAACCCTCTCTTTTGACCAAGATACAAACAGGGACTCACCTGAGGTACGCAGCTCTTACAGAAAATTCTTGAGGTAGATTCACAACAAAGGTGAAAAGTAAATTTCAGTTGAAAGTCTCCTAAGATGGATCATTTCTGAATGCATATGCGTATTTACAATACCCAGAAAAGCTGCCAATTCTTTGCTTTCTACAGTACCGTGAGAGGCAACCAACCCTGAGGAAAAAAAGAGAAGAACAAATCCTTTTCTCTGGAGGGAGATTGGGAAATCTTTAACAGCAAGTAAAAAATGTTTTGCTATACATAGAAGTAGTCTGAAAAAAATGTGTGTAAATAGTTGATCACATGAATTATAATACATTGTATACTAGGAAGTTATGTGTTTCCTTGGTTTAGTACCTGCAATAAAACTTTTCTGTGCCTTGTAGACAGTTCCATGAACCATCTCCTTACAAGGTGGTTCCTTCCCAGCATCTCTCTTGAACCTACTGCTCCCGGTCCCAGACCAGAAAAGACTCAACAGACTTTTTGTAATCAATACCTTTGTGCGAGAGGATAAATGGGGTGGCTTTTGGCTGTCAAACCGGACCTTCCATGCCACCAATTTTTTTTATTTCCTCTGCATTTTAAGGCTCTTTCAGCGACGTGCAGACAAAGAGTAGGGTGGCCGCATGCCCTGACTGCTTGCATTAACATATCTCTGCTTTGCAGAAGGAACAGGAGAGAGAACAGCTTTGCCTGTTGACCTGAAGCGAATTACCATTGAATAAAAGACCTGTGCAAACTGCCTCCACTTTGTTCCTGCCAGGCCACGTGAACGACGCTGGGACTGGAGCCCACCAGGCTCCTTATGTGCCACCTTTATTTGTCTGCTTGGCCACACTGCCCCAGGACCTCTTGCAGTGGCCTTCAATAAAAAGCAAAGAATTCTCCTTGTCAGGAAGCAGGATTTGCTCCTCCAGTGCACCAGCCTTGAAGAGCAGAGCGCAGGCACTGCGGACACAAATCTGCTTTATGTAAGAAGAAAACTGCAGTAGTGACACTTTCACTTAATGCATCATCTCCAAAATGAGTAAATAAGTCAAGTTGCTAACGTCCTTTTAAATGATATGTGCTTATGTGTTATATAACAGATAAGCATTAAAAAGTACTTTTTTTTTCCCCATTTTTACACGGAGGCAGACAGTTTTGCTTGTAATTCAAACAAGTTTATGGTTTCTTCCCTAACAATCAAAGTAGGAATCTACGGCCGAGAGAAGGGGAAAAAGTGTTTTTCATATTCTGTGATAAGGCATTTTTGAATTAGTCAATCTCCATTGTGGTTTTGGGGGTCTGGTTTGTTGCTTTCTTGATTGCAATTAGCTGATGGTCTGCCAATTAATTATCTGAGTCCTAATCTACCAGTCTCCCAAAAGGAGACTAATCAAATACCTGGGAACCGAAATTCAGCATTCTCCCAGACAGTAAAACCCATGGAGCCAGAACACAGTGGTTTTGTGGTATAGCTTTCCCACCCGCCTTTTCCCAGGAGCTCACTCCAAGCTTCCCCTTCCCTCTCCTGGCCTGCAGGGGCTCATTAGCTGAGGACCTTTTGTTGGCACCCCCGGATGCTCCTCTATAGCTAAGGAGTTAACGTCGTCTCTGCCTAATTACCTAGATGATTATCATAAATTAAGTTAAACACTAGAGTAATTTGTTCACACATTGGGCTAAACTTGAAGTTTATTGTTTTCTTTGCCAGTCCTGCAGAAAGACGTCTATATTTGAAAGCATGTCGTGTTTCCCAAGCTCTATTATCTGGCTGCATAAAAGATATTAGCTGTCTCTTCAAATCTGGCCTTACTGTCTTATTTTCTCTGACAATTCAGGCTACATCCAGTGGTCTGAGTATCAGCTTTTGTCCACTGCTTCCTCTTTCTTGCCTTAAGGTGGCTTCCTGCTTGCTGACTTTAGCAGACCTGCTGAACTGCTATTCTGAGACCTTCAGAAGTTTCTGCGTTGGTTGATAAAACCTGGATTGAAAGCAGACCTCCCGAATACGGCCTCTGAAGCCCAGAAGTAGATTCAGCTTCCATTATGATGTATGACTATGAGCAGGTGATGGTAGTAGCATTCAAGCTGCTGACATGTCATGACTTCTTTCCATTTCGTAGTGACTATTCAAAGTGGATAGTTCAATGAGATCGTATACGCTGTGAAAGTATTTGCTTCTTCACTGAATAAGCACCATCTTAATTAGATCAAATCCCTAAGGAATTACCTCAGCAAATTTCTTAATTAAATAATCATGGGAATCTCCTTTCTGCAACAGGAATCAAGAAGGAGTTGTAAAACTGATGGGTTGTTAGACCTCAAAGACTCAACCACCCACAACCCCTACTCTGCGGGCCCCCCAGAAATAGTTTTTTTCCTTTAAAGAGAAAACACCAGGAAACAAGAATTTTTACATATGTCAATAGGTGGTTAACCATCGGCACAACTGACCAACAGGAAAAGGTGATGTCTCTCTGGAAACCCTACCATAATCAAACACAAGAAGGTTCACTAAACGCAGTAGTGCTGGGATGAAACAGGTATGATTATATGAACCTATGGTTCTTTCTAGCTATAAATGCAATTCATTTTCTTATATAAGATTTATCTGAGGCATCATCCCAGAAAAATATGTCACTGTCAAATTACCCTGGTTCAGCACTAGAATTTAATATTCTTGTCCTCAGGATAAGTGTGATTCTCAACATGTGGGAGTACTCCAGAAATTCCTAAATCAGTGCTTGAGTGACAAAAATGGTGAACGCTTATAATGTATACAAGGTTTTTCATCAGGAAACACCAAATGGTATTCATGAAGGAAATGTGCATGGTTAACTCCGTCTCAGAGCTGGGGAAAAAAGAGGCCCCGAGAATTCTAGTGGCTTTTTAATGGCTACCCCCACCCCACCAGAGCTACTGACAGACCCACTCCCTGCCCACTGCTCATTTTAGTCTCAGAAGATCATTCTTTAAGTTCACAAAAAAATAAGAACAGTCATTGCCCAGTGATGTCAAAAGACAGCAGAGAACCACAGTGAAATGAAGATGTGTGAAGCTGAACAGCAAGCCAGTGCTAAGGAAAGGTCAGCACAGGCTTTCTCATTATACTTTTGCCAAGAGAGAAAACCAGCTGCCTACTCCCCTAGTCCTTAAGTCTGATACTACTTGTCCCCAGTTCAAACTTCTTCCAGGATATTTGATTCAAACACAATTGGCGCACTGTTGCATTGCTTGAAGCACATCCACTTCCCAGCTCCCACTCTTCAGATTCCTTCAGTGCAAATGAAATTCATTAACAACGGACATTCCAGTTTGTATTTTTTTCCGCATAATCGTTTTACTCCAAGATGAATGGTTGACATCTGGCATACTTCTCAGTGGAGATGCTCTCTGTTGTGGTGGTCTCCAGATGTGCTCACGTACCATCACCAGGCACAATGTCCAGGTACCCAAACATTCATAAGCTGGGAACCCCAGTTATAATCTGTTTCTCTTCTGGATGTGAGACAAGGGGAACCATTTATGGATCTCTGGGATCTGTGAGTTGTAAGGTTGTCTACGGAAAAGTCACCCTGCTCTGCCCCGCCACTTTGGTTTCTATCTCTGGAGGCAACGATGCCTCCAGGAGTTTCTCTGGTTCATGCTGTAAGTCTGACTGCATAAGAAAACAGACTTCTGTTGGCTTTGCACCCTGTTTATCACAAAACCTAGAGCTGGATAGTCAACTCAAGTTGAAATGTAAAACCTTTTCTTCTATAGAAGCCAGCAGCTCCCTGTGTCTGTTTGCGCTTATCATGCTGCTGTAGCAGATTATTTCACCAGCATGAGCGAGGGAGTTTCAAAAGCAGGGAAGAATAGACTAAAATAAAGCAGAACAGGGATTCTGGTTGGGAAGCTGTGCACGTGAAAAACAGGGAAAGAGATACATGCAATAAAATAGCTATTTATCCATCATAAATATACCTTAAAACATCAATTAGAGCTCGTCATTACGGGACTCCTGCATCTGATGCATTTCAGGCAACTAATAATTATTAAAAACCTGCTTATTGAGTTAAGTTACTTTTCATTAAAATGTTCTCACCTATTGGACATTTGATTAGCACACAATAAATTATCCATTTAAACAGCAATTACTTTCCTGAGTCAAGTGCATTAGCAGCAGGTATTTATGGACTCTTGCTTATAAGAGATCCAAAAAACTCATGAAACTACAGCCCTTGCATGCATGTGTGTATATCACCACTAAAGTGACTAAAGTAACTGCAACTACGGGAGGCCAGTCAGCAACATCCGAACGCTGGGCTGACAGCTACAAGAGCGAGCGTGGTGGAAAGTGGCTGGCTCAGGTTTGCTGCAGGACTAAGGAGGGACCAGCCACTGAGATCCTGGTGAGGGGTAAGTCAAATAATCTGGGTCAGACACAGCATTAAAAGGCAATGGTTATGGGGAGTTCGCTGGAAAAATACGATGAAACTGTATAAAAAGATTTCTAAGTACACTGCCAGTGATTCTTCACTAATCTACATCTACCCATGCCTGTGGATTTTTGGAAGAAAAAACATAGGAACCATCACCTTCCTGCCAGAACTCTCCCAAAGAGTGGTGCGTGTGATACCAGCACCTCTGCTCTTGTGGGACGCGAGTCCTTCGACGTCAGTAGGTTTGTGAGCAGCTGCCATCATCACCTGGCTTTCAACTGACCTCCAAGCACAGACCTGCACAGCCTCAGCTGGTGTGCTTCTGCTGGGAGGAGCTGCCAGACACGCTGGGATGCCAGCAGGGGAGGTGGCATCCTTGCCCCAGAAGCCAACCTGCTTGTTGGGAGCCCCACTGCTTGCTGCCTCCAGCGCCCAGAAAGTGCCGGTAGCTGTGCTAGGCTCAGCTAGCTCCCCTGCCACTGCTCACCTCACCGCGCCAGCCTCTCTTCCCCTCCCTTGGGAAGCCAAGGGAGGCTGTGCCAAGGAGCACTGCCCAGCCAAAATTTCACTCTTGCTGTCATTTTATTCTTGTCATCCTCTTCTGCAGCCCTCTACAAAAAAGAGTAAAGTGCTTATTTATTAATTTATGAGGAAAAGCTGAGGCTATTATTACCCTTATCTACAGCTCTGCTCCAAGCTGAAACATGACAGGCTCTCAGCAGGTTGTATCTTAGAATCATAGAATCATCGAATGGATAGAGTTGGAAGGGACCTTAAAGATCATCCAGTTCCAACCCCCCTGCCATGGGCAGGGACACCTCTGACTAGAGCAGGTTGCTCAAAGCCCCATCCAGCCTGGCCTTGAACACTTCCAGGGATGGGGCCTCCACAACTTCCCTGGGTAACCTGTTCCAGTGCCTCACCACCCTCACAGTGAAGAACTTCTTCCTAATATCTACTCTAAATCTCCCCTCTTCCAATTTAAAACCATTACCCCTTGTCCTATCACTAGACTTCCTGACCAAGAGTCCCTCTCCAGCTCTCCTGTAGGCTCCCTTCAGGTACTGAAAGGCTGCCATCAGGTCTCCCCGGAGCCTTCTCTTCTCCAGGCTGAACAGCCCCAGCTCTCTCAGCCTGTCCTCATAGGAGAGGTGCTCCATCCCTCTAATCATCTTAGTGGCCCTTCGCTGGACCTGCTCCAACAGTTCCATGTCCTTTCTATGTTGAGGACTCCAGAACTGGACACAGTAGTCCAGGTGGGGTCTCACAAGCACAGAGTAGAGGAGGAGAATCTTCTCGTGCTCTGTTCAGCAGACGCAGAGCGGGAAGCACTTTGAAGCATGGGAGACCACCAAACACCTGAGGAGAAGAGATTATGTGAGCAGAGGTGGGCAGATGGCACTACGGGCTGGGGAGGTGGAGGACAGGTGACACTGGCAGCCTGGACAAGGAGGGAGCATCCTACAGCAGCCTCACCCAACGCGAGTGAAACGCAGCCAGGCCACCCATTTGGAAGGACTCTGCTGGTTTTGTGGCTGTAGCAGAGCCTCTCCCAGCAGGGAGGCAAGGGGAGGCGGCAGGAGAGCTGTCTGCTCTATTCCAAGATGGGTGCACCAAGCGGCGGGAGGAAACCCCCAGCCCACCGACAGCACCGGGGTACAGGGAAGCCTCACGGCGCAGGATCCAGCGCGCCTGTTTGCAGGCAGCTCGGAGACTCCTGACATCTCCGCAGGGATGAGTGTCATCCTCAGAGGTGGAAAGCTTCAAGTGAGGACTCCTGAAGTTTCATTCCTAGAGCACGGCATCAGGCAGAAAACCTCAACAGCTTATGTAAGGAACAGTTCAACGTACAGCAGAGATGATAACAACAAGTCCCCGTAGATCAGGGGGTCTCACAGAGACCCTCTTTTTTTTCTCCCTTGCTCAAGTTTGAAAAGCTGTCGTGATGCTCAGAAGATAAAATAAGAATATTTAAACCAGTGGAACATTCACTGGCGCTAGTGAAGTTCGACAGGTTTATACCTCTCTACCTTGTTCCCATCTCCATCCTCCACGCTTCAAAGGCTGAAGTTCAGTGTATGCCCTATCGTCACCCGCAGGGACAGCGTGTGTCTCGTGTCTCCTCCTTTAACCTAACACCCACCCAGCCAGTCCTGAGCCATCAGCGACCGGTGGCTGATGGCACACGTGCCCGTACGCTCTCCCGGGCCTGCAGGGAGCAGGGGTGATGCTTTTACCTGCAGATGGGAAGACCCTTGTGTCTTAGTTGTCTGCCCATGCTTACTTGATGAAGTTGTAAAATTTGATCAGACTAAAACAGCCCCCTCTAACAAACGCAAAGTACAAAAGAGGACAACAGCCAAGCGCTGTATAACCAACGAACAAACACATTTGCATGTAAGCAATTTGGGAAAGAGGAGGATTTGGAGATCTATAACAATAAACAGGCTCAGAACAAGCCGCAGACATAATTAAATCAGTGAAATGAAATATCAAATGCTGGCAGCCCACAAACACTTTAATGATGATAATAATAATAGGGACTCAAGTGGATGAAAAGCCAGAGAGAAAATTGGTCCATTAAAAATAATAGTGAACAAAATGAGGACCGTGCGATGGAGAGGGGGGCACGTTAGGCAGGAATTTTAAAATGTTGTCTTTTTGTGAAAGGGAGAGGGACTTAGAAGGAGACTTTCTAAGGCAGTCATTTCTTCTGCATCAGTGAAGGGTAAAGTGCCAGCCTTAGAAACTCACCGTCTCCAGACAACAAGCCAGACTGCCAGCCAGGCTCTGAATTTGGCACATCTCCTTCACTCTCTTTCAAAGAGGTACGTTAATTTGAAACAACTGGGGAGCTGGATTAGTCTATAAACATCCAGAGTATGGATCATGTACTACAATACCTATTTATCCACTGAACAAGCGGTTCATGGGCATTTTCCCAGCTAGGAATAAGTACGGATTGAAGTATAAATTTTATTCCCATTATAAATATGCTGGGAAAAGTATAAATGTGTATAACATAAGGTAGGGATAGGAACAATGTATACTTCCTAGCAGGGCCAATTAAAAAATCTGCAAGTCCGAAAATATAAACTTTGTATGAAATTTATCCCAGTGAAGCGCATAACTAAATGGAAATATCTCTACGAGGAAGTACTGACCTTTGGAAATCTGATTGATTGAAGACTGATGGTGGAGTCAGGCTATCTTGCTTGCCTAACACACATACATATCCTTGGCGTACGCTAGCTAGCACTTCCTGATATTCCATAATATTCCTCTTTCCATTCACAGGCTTTTAGCAGCTGCTTGACACGCTGCCCTGGGAAGCAGCTTCAGCAGCAGCCACGGGACCACAAGTGGGGCAGGGTAGGAGGATTTTACTGCAAGGGATGCACTGTGCACACACACCTCTCCGAAATCGAGTACCGTGATCAAGAGCATGAAAACATGATGCATGAACAGCTTTCAAAGTTGACAAGGAATATACATCATTTAACCTGATGCTTTGTTTTATTCAGCTCATCTACCATTTGGGATTTGCTCGGTGTTTCTGGTAACACAGAAAGTAAATACAAAAGAGATTCTGGTTTCCCTGCTAACGTACTCAAAATGCCACGAGATATCATCGCCAGCGCACGCGGGTGAAGGCGGTTGTTAAGGGGTCAGGATGGAGATGAACGACTCCGACTGCCGTTGTCAGCTGCAGCAGAAAGGCAAAAGGCAGCTCTGACTTCTGCATCCCTGCTCGTTTCTGCTCCTCCTTGTCTTTCTCCTCCCACTCGCAGCTCTGGGTATGTAAATCCCAGCCTCCCGCCTGACACCTGCAGCTGAAATGTCAGCCAGCGTGAACTGCTGTGGCTCCCCTGGGCCCAGTGGGGACGCACTGATTGACACTCATTTAGGATCTGGGGTTCGGCTGCGGAGGCTCCTCCGCTGTGCTAATCGCCTGTGCTGAGCCTCCTACAACGGAGCACGGAGCGTTGATCCTCGCTTAGGGAAGTACCAACGTACTAAAAATGTGAGTAATGTTAATGGAGATGACATGTTATTGTGGAATGCTCGAAATCAGCAAAAAGATGAAACAACATCTGCTTTATCGAAGAATGAAGGAGCTCTGTGCGAAGCAGCTGTTTAATTATCTAGCACTATGTCATGTAACGATTTATACACCGTACTCATAAATCCCAAGTCAGCTCAGGGAGAGGAGTTGCTTTTAGGAACTAGGAGGCAGAACCAGCATAGACATATCTTGAATTGTCAGCTTTAACATTATTAAATAAATCAATAAATCTAAATAACAGCCCCATTTCCTTCTCTACCTTCCACTCATCCTGAAAACTCCAACATGCAGCATTTTTACTCAAGCTCGTCAAACCAAAGCAGCGTGTTTGGGATACGAACTTGCCGTGAATGTATTTATCACAACTTAATGAAGGCTACAGCATTAAACTACCCTTTTCAAAGTTCATCACAGTAATTGCTCTAGCTCTGGGTACAAGCTTCTGAGCTGATGATGAAAAGACTCGCTGAGTCTGACTCTGGAACACCCTCGGAGGTTTTTAAATCATCTTTGGTACAAGGAAGAAAGTATCATTGATTAACCTTTCGAGGAATTTCCAAGTAGAGTTAAGTGTTAAGAATCATAATATTTTTACCACTTTTCAAAATATTTTCTTAAATTTCAGTGACAGTAAATGGGAGAATAGGTCCATACAGCAGGTTTTAAGTGGCTGA
Organism: Chionis minor; assembly: GCA_013398295.1. Lineage (NCBI taxonomy): Eukaryota > Metazoa > Chordata > Aves > Charadriiformes > Chionidae > Chionis > Chionis minor. The sequence continues at coordinate 300,192 of VZSF01007115.1, read as the reverse complement.
TGTAAATGCAAGATGGTTATTTTTCATGTTCTGAAATATCACATATGGTCAGTTAGGAAAGGTCAGAAACTTACCTGAGGAAATAGTTTTGTTGAAAATCATGCTCAGAGAGTCCAAAATATTTCAGTCGGAGTCAGAGATTTCTAGGTGCACACACTGTTGTGGGATCCAAAACAGGTAAAAGGGGGTTCTGCATCTCTCCAGCAGACCGGCCAAAAGGCCCAGCCTGTTAATGCAGGAACACAGAGAGCTCGGGGCTGGTGCCCAGGAATGTTCCTTGGCACTATTTATTAGCAGAAGACAACCTTTGAGTCCAAGAACGGTGTCACACTGGATTTTCCCAGCTTATCCATAAACACTTAGCGGTTGCCATTCATCCTGTATTTGACTCCAGGTAGCTGAGAATTGGTTTGGGATATAAATCAAGTAGCAATTTGAAATGCAACTGCTTTTGGCTTCTGTGAAGTCGTGTGAGCTCAGTGAAATGAAGTCTTATCCAGGAGGCTGCAAAGCAAAGCAGTGACCCATCAGGAAGCCTAATGCGTTTCAGTCTCTCTCCTTGCAGACTTCCCAGCCTGACTGAACCAGGAGGTGTCGGACACAGAACCATATTTACAAAGCTAAGGCAGGCTGTGGAGCCAAGTCCCTCAGCATCACATTTACCATATTACCTTTAAAAATACCTGCCTGCTTTCGTCTAGCTGCAAAATGCTGCATTTTGCAGGTTCTACAAATCTGTGGACTATTTTTCCCTTTAGTGCGCTGACTCTGTTGCCCAATGGTGTTTCCCCCTAGACCTTACAGTCTTCTCATTTCAGCCCCTCTGCACTCTTTTTCCTGCCCTGTCCCCCACTGCAATTACTCTTATTCCACTTATTGTCATTTGTACCCTCCTTATCTAAAGCCATGTGACAATAGCACGGAACTAATACGTTCTGCCTGAAAATATTTGCTACAAATATGCCGAAAAGATCCTATTCCCTGTTCTGTCTATTCCCTTGAAGAAACGTACTCATTAATTTGATTTCCAGCTTTCATTTTTTTAAAGGGAACAAATGACAATTATTGTTTACTTTGAAGTGTGATCTTTAGCATGAATAATTCCCCAAAAGAAACATCTGCTTCGCAGATGAGTTGTGACAGCAGGCAATATGCTTCCAGGTTTTGCATTCACACTTGAGTGGCAAAAGCTGGGACTCAGTGTCCAGCATTGCAGTGCGGTCCCAAGAGGCCAGAATCACATCTCAGGAGGGTTTTTTGGGGATATTTTGTAGCATTCCCTGGTGTTTTGTGTCCAACTGTGGCTGGCCCCAACACTTGTGGGGGGCCTCAAGGAGGACACATGCACATGCCACCTGCCAAATATTTCTTGGCCTTTTGGGAGGTGCCCAGCCCCAAAACGACCTGCTTGTGTTTCCAGGGTCCCTGCACATCAATGTTTTCATGCATTTTGTCTTTAGCTACGTCATGCACTTCCTATTGAGCACGTGAAACAGGTTTCTGCCTGTCCCCGGCAAAGCTTGGCTGGCGGCCCATCGGTCCAGGGTGTTAAACCTGCTGTCTGCACTCCAGAATGGATCTGAGCAACAGCTGAACCCGAGCCAAAACTCACCGCCTAAATTCAAGTCCAAACTTCTGGGCCTTTTAGCATCCTTGGGCTGACGCTTTCCGAGCTGGCTGGTAGGTTCAGACTCTGTTTCCATATCCTTGTCGGAAGGAAAGGAAAGAAAGGAAGGAAAGGAAGGATCTTTTTCTTTCGTATGTCAAATAGATTACTAGTACACTGAACATTCACACAGAAATGGATACAGAAGAAATAGTTTTCCTGAAGGCAGAGTGGTCTCCATCACTGGAGATCTCTGAAGACAGGTTAGACAGACAGCTGTCAGGACTGGTGCAGTTGTTCCCTTTGGAGGAGGAGGACTTGATGACCTCTCGAGCCTGGAATTTTATGATTTTATCTTTTCTAGCAGCAGCTTACCCCGTGCTGGCACTGGAGGGAGAAGCTCATACTGGAAACATCCTCCTGCAGGAAACTCCTCAACTTTCCTCCCTTTTGCTTTACCATAAACCCACTGCTGGCCCTTGGAAGCCGTTGCTGTCTCATGACTGAATAGATAAGGAAGATTTGTCATCATCTACTGCAAAAGTGAGAGTTGACCTTCAGCAGCCCAGCAGCCCCCAAGCCATACGACCTTCCCATCCCACCCACCAACTCCCCAGTCCCACCTTTCCCAATCCCAATCCCACCTTTCCCATCCCCCACCAATTTTACAGTTACAAATTTCAATTTGAGAGAGCGAATAGATGGCATCTCTCATATGCTCTTTCCTTTCCATTCATACTCTTCCAAAAGGAAGCAATGGATATTTTACTCAAATCCCAAGCTGAACTATCTTAGCCCACCTTTATGCAAAGCGTTGTAGTTATGGTTAGGAGGTTAGATTCCTTACACAGCTATTTTCCTTGCTGTTCCCCAGCACTCCATATGTAAGTGTCAGCAGCCACGGCACATCTACAGGACTGTGCTGTACAGGAGCCACCCAGCTCTCCGGGCTGCGCTGAGAATGTGTGAGAGCTGGAAAGCCTTTGGCTCCCATGGAATTTGAACGGGAGTTTGCAACACAACCTGCTTCTCCACCAAATGGTCAACAGTTTTTGTGATCGTTTTAATTCTTCTTATTTTTCCCCTCACTGTTACTGAGAAATGGCTATGTTTATGTCCTATTACATAAGAAAAACAGCAATGTTTAAACATAGAAAGTAAATAAAATGAGAGCCATTCAATATACAAAACCACATTCTTACCCTTTAATTAACAAGATGGAAATTGTGCACTAGGAAGTATTCCTTATTGCCCATAACAGGGTGCAAATCTTCCAAATATTTTTGGCTGCATTTTTTTTTTTTTTTTTTTTTTTTTGTTTAAGAAACTAAGAAGAAAATCTAAATCTTGGCGGTTTGTGAAGTGTCCTACCAGCACAGGGAATTGCAATGCTATTGGAAATACACATGAGCAATTAGAAAGCTGGTGAACATATAGATATGAAAATGTGTTCTTTTTAATGCTCCCCGTGACCCACAAAAGCCTGTTTTCAATACAAAGCCACCGTTACCTAGGTATTTCAATATACTCAGTGCATTGTTAGAAGGTGTGTCATGGAGCTGGATGTTTATTAAACTATGAAAATTATCCTCTCTCTGAGGAAATCCCAAGCAGCACCAGAAAAACAGAAACCTTGTTTACAACCTAATAGCAGTGCACTGTATCAGATTCATCTTTATCAGATTTTGAAATTCAGAAACTGTTGAGCTGTCTGCATATTGATGTTACAGGCAGATTCTGCAGGAATAAATCCTCATCTTATGTAGCTGCTGTAACTCTACAGACTCTAACGTACTTATTTACTAGCTAAATTATTTGCTTATTTACATATTAGCCAAAGATCTCACAATCTGGTATATAAGACGACTAGCACTGTTCACATGAAAACTGAATTAATTTCCTATTGATTTCCATGGGAACTGAATCAAAGGCAACTGGCAAACCCCTCTGTTCATATCATCATCTCTCCATGAATTCATTGTCCTGGTTGTACTTTTCTTGCATTTTTTAAGCTTAGTTTGCAGAGGCTTATTTATTTATTTAGCTATTCAATGGAAGAAGTACACATTCAAAACAGAAAGGAAATTACATTGAAAACATTTTGTATCTTTAACTACACGCAAGGGGTTTACCCGTAGTGAAAGCTAGTCCGAATTGTTCAGCGATGTGCACCCAACAACAAAAGATCTAGTCCAAGGCTCAGTGAAGTCACTGGAAATCTTTCTAATGTCTTTTGCAAGGTTCAGATCGGGCTGTGCAGGAACTACACTGTCCTCTGCGTCTTATCACATTTTGTTCCCCAGAGAAAGAAAGGGAAATGTGAGCTGATCAGAACATGTTTGTATAATTATGTACATTTGTATCCATATGTCCTTTTTTACAACTTTATGTTCTTCATTTTTATCTGTAAGAGGAACATAACTTCGGGTTTGCTATTCCTTTTGAAAAAAATCTAAGCTGGAAGACTACAGAGAATTAAATGTTCTTTGAGGACATTTGCATTTGTACAAGAAATAGAGAAACTGTCTTTGCAATGTGACTAAGTTTTCGAGACTGTTATAGATACCCTGAGCCACAACAGCCTCCCAGAACCTAATGGCATCAAAAAAACCTATGACGAAATTCCACTAGGTTTTAGGGGGGTAAAAAATTGCATTTACAACTCTAATAGAAAGTACTGGGACACTCTGTGCCTTTAAGCAAAGTAATCTTTTAAAACCAGAAGTGAGATCAGCAGTCACGTCTTTACCAGTGATAAATCTAGTAAGGATTCCACCATCTTCCAGGGTGAACCGTACTTAGGGCACTACTGCCAAGTAATTGTGCTGAGGGGCTGACTCTGGTCCTTACACACCCACTTTATTTGCTCGCTATGCAAATAAAACAGGGCTCCGTCACAGAACAGATCGACTGTGATTAAAGATACGCTTCACAAAAGGGACAGAAAAGCATCGCAGTCAACTGGACAAGAACTAGTGCAGACCAGTCCCGAGTTTTATCAATTATCATACCCTGGGAAAATCAGATCTGGGGCAATACATGTTACCTTTCTGCGTTTCAGTGTTCTGGTCCGTAAATCGAAGATGGCAATTCTCACTTCTGCACCGCAGCTCCATGGCTCCTGGGCAAGAGCTGCCCCAGGACTGGGCAGCTCAGGAGACAAGAGGAGCAAACGGGAAGGTGTGCGTCTGCCTGCTGCCTCTGCAGGGGGAAACAAGACACTTGGTCATACTCCTACCACGGAAATAGCTCAGTCTTTTTAGGGTGAGAGTAACAGATACAACAGCAAGAAACACAGTGATGTAATTCCACCCCCCCCATAACCATTTTGCTTCTTCTTCAGCTATAACACTGAGTTACGCCACTCGTTCGGGGTTTATTTGTTCACTCTGATTCCCCAGCGTATTCAGCTTTCAGGTATTTCCTTGGGACTGCGACAGTACCACAAGAGATTGCAGACAATCATGAGCTGATTTTCAAACAGCCAGCTCTAGCACCTATTACAGGCTGAAGTGGCACGGGGAGCTCAGCAACTTAATACCAAGTACATTTTATTTTGCCTCTTGAGCAGCTTTTGTCACCCACGTTGAACTCCACATGGCCATGGCTTCAATTATCCAACCTAGCTAATTTATAGCACATTGCTGCAATACAGAGATACCCCGTGGGAGCTACAGACTAATGATCATTAAAACTCTCTCACTCATGTTTTAAGCAGAAACGACAACTCTTTTCCTCTTCCAGTCTTCCTAATTCTCTAAGGCTGTGTTTGAAAAAATATTTAAGTAAAACTGGTCACTTAGTAAATGGGGCGTTCTCAAATTTATGAGGCTGAACCTCAGCTAAAACTGTCCAAGTAGTTTGTTACCAGCTTTGAATTCATTCTTGCAAACAAAATAAGTTGCTTGTGGCAGTGACACATTTGGAAAGGCGGTCAGAGCTGACTTAAGACGAGGGTTATAAAAGTCTTTATTAATGATTACATGCCAGAACTGCTTTTGGCCCTTGTTCCCATAGCGTACTTCCAGCAAAATCAAATGTAGACTTCTGCAAGCGTAAGCTGGAAACCACCCTGCCTCACCAAGCTTGGACCTCTCGCGTAAGTAGGACAGGACTCTGCTGAGACCTCGTGCCTGGAAACGACTGTGGGCGATACTTTCAAAGAACCTTCAGAGATTTACTTGTATAGTTAGTGTCTCTTAAAAGACGTGAAGTTAATTGCTACAATTGCTTCATTTATGAATTTTAGAATGCATTTAAATCCCTGCTTTTAACAAGTGTTCAGGGCATTTTATTTGATGGTTTTCAGGTCTAGATCCCTAGAGAAAAAGAACTATTTTTAACCCCTATCACTTCAGTCATTTTATAATCGGAAGTTAATGATACAACTTGAGCAGGTAATCGGTGGAAGTAACAGTTAACAGCTCATGGTAAATCCCAGCAGCACTTCCTGAAAAACAAATAATGCAACACAAAGACAAGGGTAGTCAGGTAAATAAAGGTGACTTGAAATTAACTTGGGGAAAAAAAAGTGTTTCAGTATAGTGAAATCGCAGTGCTCTGTAAGACTTAAAGCCCAGTCTGTCATAAAAAAGTCAACTGATATTATTGCTGGTGAATAGCAGTACAACTTCACAAGGACCAAATTCTGTCCTCTAGCATCAACGCTGTAAAAACATGTTTAAATGGCCATTTACTGAAATTTTCACTATTTTTACTACGTTCAAATTGGAAGAACTACAAAGCTAAAGACTAAAAAAACCTGAAAGGGTAAAATATTTTGCAATATTGAAATATTTCATGTATCGAAGCTTTAATATCTTTTATTACCCCTGCAATCTGCAAATATCTTCTTTCGTTAACAGACTGAAGTAATCACTCTTTCAATCAACTCTAATATAAAGCATCCACGGGCATTGAGATGCAAGTAAAATGCATATGATATAAATTGGTTTTCTCTGTACCAGGTATCCCTCCAGTGGGGTCTCCTTTTCTGAAGCATCATAAACTTGTCTTGCTGGCAATAGCTGGGCACGGACCGTCCTGAATCAGCTGAAGTTCAGATCCACACTTGATCTTTTGGAGCTGAATTTGCAAGAAAAACTGTGAAGCCCCCACTGCCTCTTAGACAGGAGTAGCAGCTCACCAGACCCAAGGAATATTTTCATTTAAGAAATGTTCTGGAGATTTTTAAATTGTACCACACATGCAAAATAAATTACGAGAAAGGACAATGAGATGAGTAACAGAAACAAGAGCAGATTATTTATTATTTGGGAAAGTATTAGCAAAGGTGGCAATGGACCACCAAAGAGGTCCTTGGTAGGATGGAGGACGGGGACTGCTCCAGACAAGGGCAGAAGAGGAGCAATGAGGCCAGACAAGGGAGGGGATGGAGGAAGCTGCTGCAGGTCAAGAGAACTTGCCAATGTCAAGTGGGAATAAGAGCCTGTCTGTGTGTGAGGCAAAACCCTGCAGAAGGAAAGCACTGGGTGGCATTTTTAAGGTGAGAGAAAGGTGTGTGAAACAGGTGACAAGATAGGAAGCTGCAGAGGACTGAGAATATACGTGTGGAAGATACGATCAGAGCACCAAGGAAGATAATCTGAGCTGGGGGAGATGAAAAGCGCAGAGCTGGCAACTGGCTCTCACTTCATTCTGCACTTAAAGTGAAATACATGCTTAAGTGCTTCGATGAACTGAGCCTTCTGGAGGTTCTGGAATCTTCTAAGTGGCTAGTAAGGAACACTGATTTCCCTTTTATTATAGATATACGCACAATCCCAGAAGGATAAAGAAACGAACAGTTCTTTCCAAGACTAATTTTCCTCTCCTCTTGAACATTTCGGTGAAGTAGTTGCAGCTGTTCTGTTCAAGCCAGAGGAAAGTGGAAGGTGAACACAGTGCCAGGGCATTAGTGTGGAAAGGGCTTAGGCAGACACAGAAAGAAATCCTGACAAACAAAGAAAGGGCTGGTTTTGATCACGCCTACTCTCACCTGTAGGTACGCCTCAGAGACCAAGAATCACGTAGGAAGATGAGATGCTCTTTTACTGCAGCTAAAGCTTTTGAACTTTTTCTCCTTTTCTTTAATATTTTCCAGACGTTATCCTTTGTGTTTCGATAGCCTCAGATGTTGCTTTCAGAACATCTCATCCTGTTCAAGTCAGAGTGATTCCGAGTCAATTAAATGGTATCCAATTAAAATTTGTTTAAAACGTCAGAGATTTGGATTCAAACTCTTGCTCTGCACACAGCCTTCCAGAGCATATCGCTCAGGTAGAAGGAGGAATTTAGCCAAGACCAACGTGTGCCTCTCCAGCATGGGGGGAGAATCTATGAGAGGTGGCACAGGACCAGAATGACACCCTGCGCTGGGCATACGCTGCTCCGGCCGTGCCACCCACACAGACCGGAGAGCTGGCCCTGCTGGCACCGTCAGCCTGGGGCGTAGGGACAGCGCAGTGAAATACTGCGTTTAGACACTCTTTCTTCACTGGACGTTTTCCAGTCCAGTCTCTCACAGCATCTCGGGACAGGCTCTTCAGCAGCTGCCAGCAACAGGCAAGAGCAGTATTGCCATTTGGCTTCGCAGCCGCCGTGTGCCCGAGAAGCGCCTCTCCCCTCCGCTGCCGCGTCCTGCCACTCAGCTGCCGCAGGCTCTGCCAACGCGCCTGACCCACAGCCAAACCTGTGACCACGCTGGTTGTTCAGGAGTTGTCTTCACTGGGCTGCTCGAGCAGGTCACGCTGCATGGAGCACACCTGACCCCTACACTAACTCTATTAACTGTCGTATTCTCTTGAAACAGTGCTGTTAATTCTTCCCTCACAGATATCACTCCAGTAACGCACTCTCTGCCTGACCTCCACTCTTAAGCAATTCAATGATTTGTTTTAATCCTTTCGCATCCCCACTGAGGGCATTTATAAATTAACCCGGCGTTGTGTTTACAGTACATGGGTTGATTTATAAAGATGCCTACAAAATAAACATTCTCGCAGAGAAAGTTTTTTTTACATATTTTCATATATCAAAGAAATTATTTGTGATGCTTCAGAAAACACAGCAGTGAAACTCCAATCAAAAGCAATAATGGAGAATAAAAGAAGAGACCCATTTACCAGACAGCTCAGATGTACAGAAGATTTACTTTTGTAGATTAAAAATATAGATGAAACCTTGAGTTCTAGGCTTTCTATCCTGTAATACCTTGTGATGTGGATATACCTTGTGTGTGCTAGCTGCATGCAATATACACATTATAAAAAAAGTGCTTTTTAAAACCTTTCAAGATCTGAGACCCAATCAGAAAGGGTTTATTTGTGCATTTAATGGAAGGTCTCGCTCAGGTTGGGCAGGTTGCACCTCAGAAAGCAACTGGTTTTTGCAAAGATGAAAAAATACAGAAATGTGTAAATGGGTATGACTTTAGAAACACGACTACCACAACATCGCTGAGTTTCTCATGAATGACAGCACTATGGGACTGACATTTCATCTGCTTCTGCAATGTATGCTACGTTTCTATTTAGAGCCCTTATAGAAGTTAGTGATGGAGGAAATGATCCAGAAACTATCCCCACTCCCCCACCATTCTCTTCGGCTTTAATATACCAGAGCATGGAATCAAGTGGAAGAAATGAGCTGAAGTGAACAGGACTGCATGGGCAGAACGTCAAAATGTTGTTAATGATTCACTGGCTAATGCTGCATATAGAAGAGGGTTCAAGTGACAGCACTCAGGTGCACACTCAAATTTCCCCAAAGTTTGAGAATTAGTTTCTGTCAGCTTCAACTTACAACATGCACTCGCTTCCCTGCAATGTATTAACAGGTAAATAGCATAACCACTGAAAGCCCCTTTCCTCCCGCTGCGTCCTGCCTCCCAGCCCCCACTTTCTTAAATCACACAAATCCATTGGCGACTCCTTTATATACTGAGTGTATAATCAGCCCCAAAAGGGAACTGCCGCATCGTCTGAACGCATTACCCCATCGTGGGACCATTCATCAGTCTGACGCCTGGTGAAACACTAGGAGAGGAAGAGATTTGGACGCCTAAAAGTATAAGGAGGACTCCGAGCTCTCCAGTTATTTTTCACTGGTGGCGTCTATAGTAGCAGGCAGAAGAGAAGAGGGAGGAATTGGAGGCAGGGCAGCCATGGGGCAACTCTATTCTGGACTTTAACAAAACCGAAGCACACGGAGAGCAGCGTGGTTAGTACCCGGCATATTGAAATACATCTGTTCTTGTGTGGCGAATCCATAGTAACCACTTCCCTCTCTCCGTAGGAGGCGGGAGGGCTGAGCATTTTTGGAAGTCAGGCCGCTGCTTTAAGGAATCTGATCTATATTGGGCATGAGGGATGAGAGAGGGAGAGAAACCAGCAGAGATAAAAGGAGCCATTGCTCAGGTTTGCCTTTGCAGTAACCCACCGCAACACACCTCCACGACCTGCTCCACAAAGGTCAGCCTCTCCGAAAGCGGTGTTGTCTGAAAGTGCCTACTCGTGACACCAACGTTCCTAAAAAGAGATAAATGCTCACCCCATATGAGGGAGGACCTTGTGTACACACGGGGAGGTACCGCATGTGCGAGGGCTTGGCTGGGGCTCCCTCTGTAGCTGGGTGTTCTGTAAGAGACATCCCTGGTGTTCAAGCTCTAGGTCCCTGGGCAGTGGTTTCCTGATGCTCTTCCAGCTGGGCTTCTTTTCCAGATTTTGTCTTCCAAGACGGCTCTACAGAAAACTTGAGAGAGGAGGTTTCTATTAAAAGCAACTCTCTTCGGTTCAGTTTAAAGATCTATTACCATTTATTCTGCTAAGGACTCACGTTCCAATCAATTAGGAAGTCTGCTGTAGCTTGACTTAAAAAGATACTTTTTAAAAGGAAGTCCCTATGACAAATAGGATTAAAACACCAAAATATTTCAATATATATATATGTGTTTCATTAACGAGCAATATAACATGTCTTACTTTCTTCTCCGATACCAGCTAAACCAGTGGAGATGATTAAACAGAAAGCAGACAGAGATTAAACCAGCAATGAAATGTTTCATAAAAACCTAGACCAAACAGACATTCATTAGTTTTTTTAGGAGCACAAGTTACTTTTTGACTCTAATCAATGCTTGATGTATAAAAACTATGCTTCCTACTACATCAATAATACCTAGCAAAAACATGCGTAATAATTAAACTTCTAGTTAAAGACTGCTGCCTGGATAACCGCAGCTTCAACTGGTTACTAATACAAAAATTCAGGCACAGTTATTTCTAAGTGTTGGAAGCTATCCACAAACAGATTGAGGTTTGAGGAAACACAGGAAGAAGCATCCAGAGGCTCACAGAATTATACTCCGCTTCCAGGGAAGCACTTGCTAACATGGACTTAAGCATATGGACATTTCTGTGTCATCTCACCACAAATTCTACGTTGGGATTTCCCAGATTCCACATTTTACCCGGTTCTGAGGAAGCATTCTAAGACACCACTACATGGACCGCTATATTCTAAAATATAATTTGCTATAGGTGATTAGCAGACCTTTTTTTTCAGTCATGCAGCTCTGCCACAACCCCAAATACTCTGTCATTAGCTATTCACAAGACCAAGACAGCGCACATTAGACCAAACGGTGGGTTTAAATGGGTAAAACGCATCTCAGTCCATGCTTTTAACTTGTAAAGGAATACAGCAGGGGCATCTCGGGAAAAAACATCTTTCTCGCACTGCTCGTCAAGAATATACTTAAATGAAGTCCCATTTTGAGAGAGAGAGCTAGAAACAAAGAGTGTCTTAAAGTATAACCACTACCTGGTACTTACTCAATAACCTAGAAATATCATTCATTCTTTTATCTTAAATCCACAGATTGAAGGAGAGCCTTGTTAATGACCAGGATCTGGCAGTTTAGTTTCTTTGCAAGTTGGGTACCTTGGAAAAATAAAAACCCCCTCGCTGACTTGCAAGCTTGCAAAATTTATGTTCAAAATAGCTCTAGAAGCTTGTAAGCTCAGGGCAAATATAATTAATGCAGCAAGTTTAGCTGGAGCATCAGTGTGGCCACATGGATAAATTGATTGTTTGGGACAAGCGAGTAGGACTGAACACTGGGTCTGCCACCGGCTTCGCATGGAAGGGCAGCGCCCTCAGCACGCACAGGCTGCAGCACCGGAGCGTGCAGCTCCTGCAGACTCAAGGGACTAGGGTTCCTGTTCAGTTAAATCATGATATATTTGTGTATTTGGCATAAGACAAATGTTACTGAATGTTTACCCTACTCTGACCCCAGGAATATTTAAAAAATGCTATATGGAACTCATTTCCACTGGAAAATGTGGAGAGCCAAAGCAGAAATTTTTTAAAACATAAATTTCCTCCAGCCCAATATCGTGTCTTGGGTCACAGGCAGCACCGAGTACCATGAAGAAATCATCTCTAGTCTATGCAATAAGTGAGCATTGCGTGAGGAAAACCGGAGAACTATTTCTTGGACAAAAAGCTATATAAATTGGATTCAATTTAATTGTATTTTCTTTTTCATTTAAATGTTTCTGTTGCCATCATAGATGAGCTAGAGAAACAAGCATACAGCATTGTTCACTTACTTCCTCATTTTAGCAACTTTCTACATAATTCTGTCTCCTTAATTCAGCCTTTTCCCTCATTTTGTAGCTATTTTTTATTATTCTTTTACTTCAGCTGCTTATTCAGCCAACACAATTAAGTGGTCCACAGCAACATGACAAGTTTTTCTCAAGGTTTGTAACGATTTTGAACACATCCTTATGCACCAGCATTGTACAACTCTTTCTTCCAATTTGCATTGCTTTGGGTTTGCCCGTCTGGTATTTCATCTAGCGTCAAAAAAGATGTATTTCCTCTCTGCAGCCTGCACTAACCTGCATCTTCCACACTTAAACTCAGTCCAGCCTCAGTAGGCTTATCCGTTCTATAGAGTCCGTGTTGTTATCTCTATTCAATGAACAGGCAGCAGGGAATGCGTACTATTCCTGTTCCCTACAAAGTATTTGTTTTCTAATTTGAACCATTAATAGTATTTCTCTAACTTTTACAGTCTCTGTGGTTTCTCTACAGAGCCAGTCATGGTCTATTATTAAGATTTTCATTAGAACTGAATTCCTAAACTAATAAAAGCTAGCAATTGTCAAAACATTTCGTGCTACCATTTTTAAAATATAACATAAAAATGTAATTTCCTTCACACTCTTCTTCCCCCAAATGTAATTTCATGCCAGCGTAAGCTTCTACCCATAACACAATCAAAATCTAAACCCAAATATCTTGAAGTTCAGGAAGTTAAGTAATTTAATTAACCCATTCTATAAATATTATTGAGGTTACAAAGGCATTCAAGATTTCCATTCTCAGATATTTAAAAAAAAAAGGCAAATAAATCAGAGTATGGAAATCCTTTTGCCACTGCTCACTGCCCCTCCGCTTCAAGTTTCTTCAACATCTCCACATGTTTTCAATATGCTCCTGCACGTTGAGAACAGGTTGCAGTTAGAATTTCATACAGATCTCCTGGATCTTACTTGATGGCAGATGTTTCCAGGCTTTCACATCACATTAGTGTGCTCAGGTGTAAATCCATCTTTCAGTACAAGGTTTTCAGAGTCTTTTCCCCCTCTGGAGACCTTCTGCTTGGCATGCAATTCATAGTAAACTGTCAGATTTATATTTTAACAACCCTACATTAGGATTTATGGGTTTTGATTGACTGTCTGTGAAACGATGAAACACAGAATACAAAATCACAGGACAAAAGGGACTTCAAAAAAAATTACTAGGCCTTTTCCAAGTCCGAGTCAACTCTACCTTGCCATTCCCAATAGAAATTTGTCTGGTTTTTCCTCTAGCAGGAGATCTGTAATCTCTTCCACAGTAATGTAGTCCATGGTTATGATACCAACACTGTAAGAAAGACAGTCTTACTGTCCAACCTCAATTTCCAACCTGATAGTTTTAGGGGTAACCCTGAGTAGTAAAGACATATTCACAAGTGTTGGTATTTGATTTCTTCCAAGCACAGCTACGTGCTTGGTCTTGGTAGCAGTGTCCATGGGAACACGAACATCAAGGAGCTATTGGGGGAAGAGGCTGTAGGATGTTCCTCTAAGGGATTCCGTTCAGACACATCCATGCCCACTTTAAGGACTCAGTACAATGATGGGGAACATTTTAAACAAGTAAGAGCGATATGACAGGGATTATCTTCAGCAAAGTTACAGTTTGATGATACTTTTAAGGCTTTTTGTCACAGAAAGAACTTCATCTTCATGGCATTAAAGAACAACCAACCCTCAACCATGGGATCATGAGAAAACAAAGCATGAGAGGATGACAAGAAGAATCTGAGAAAGTGCCTGGTCACCAGGAAGCAAGCAGAAGACACAAATAAGCATCTCTCAGGGACTCATGGGTATTTATATGGCAGTAGCTTCATACCGTTAATGTATCACGTACAGTTAGAAAGGATAACATTAAATCAGGCAGACTTCTTAACTGCAACAACCTTGCTCCTGAGACACGTTGTCTAGTATCATCCATTTAAGGTGATCCATACCATAGATAACAACAGCAGACAAAGCAGGATGGAGATGACAACAGCAGCACAGTAGGTGTACATGAAAGATACGTACCAGAAGGAAAGTATGATTTTCCGGCAAGTCTCACTTGTCAGTAGCATCCTGTGAAAGAGACCTGAGAGTGTCTGGTTGCAAAATGACATAAGAGTTAGGAAAGGCTCAGGCTGCACTGAGCCTTCATTTGTTTGAGGCTTCCCAAAGCTTCGTTTGCTGAGACAACCGGATAACATGGAGTCCACTCGAGGAGCCAAAGAGAAAAACAAAATTTCACTTTCTCAGAAGTGGCAGGCACTTCTGCTCTCAGTTACAGAGTCGACGTAAGTGCAAATATCCAGGTACAGCCCTTTCCTTGCTGGCGCTGGGAACGCCACCTGCCGAGGCTCCCCAGGGCTCCGGGCAGCCGGCTCGTGCTCCCACAGCTCCCAGCCCTGCCTCTGCCTGTGCTCCCATTGCCCAGCCCACACATCCAGCCACCTCTGCTCTACCACCTGAGGCCCCAGACCCACCAGTTAAACATGTTAAGTATAACCAGAATGGTTAAACTTGAGCTTTTCAGCAGTTTTTTCATCACTCTTTCCTGCTCCCACTTTCAGCGCTGCCCAACAGCCTGGCGTCCATGATCCTGAGTCTCACACACACGTGCCTCGGTGTCATCCCTTCCCATCTCTCTTCTCCTTGCAACAGACTATCCTCCTTTTAGCCCACTGACAACAGGACGAGCCACGAAATCCTCAGAGCACCAAAGCCCAGACAGCCCAAATGCCCCATGTGCCACCTCTCTGGAGCATCCATCAGCTCTCATTTGTCATCCCACAGCTTTTACAGGGGCAGCACAAAGCCGGGCGGAAGCGGGGGCCTCTGAAGCCTCAGAGTTTCCCAGAGAACATCACCGGGGTGCCAGGCAGGTCAGTAAGCGTGGCCAGCGGAGGAGCCAGCCGGGTCATTGCAGCTGGCAGAGAGTTGGCTGCCAAGGGCCATGGCTCTACGGAGCACAGGGACCATTGCTACCTTCAAACCATGCAGTTGCTGCTTTGACTTGAACCATCCATTTCTATAAGGGCATGATTATGTAAATGCTCTGCAGCAGGAAGCATATAACACAGCACCTTCCCTTCACGCTGTATTGCTTAGCATTTTAGAGGAGCCAGTGCTCTTCTGGGGGACAGCAAGGGTGAGCTCACGGAGGAGCTGGGGTCAGTAGTGCTATGCAGTCTGCAGGAATTTCATTGTCTTCTTGTCTGGGATGGTGTTTGAGCTACACAAGGTACCTAAGAGTGCACAGAAACGGGAAAAAGAATTTTCCTCAGTAGCAAGTGAAGTCACTTCACTAACAAAGCATGTACTGCTGGAAAAATACTTCTGAGGTATCCAGATTTTATATTGGGTAGCCCCTGAATGCCAGCCACTATGGGAAAAGCATACGTAATCCTCTTCTCTATATCACTTATTCCAACACTTGTTGGAGGTAGAGTTGTAGAGTTACCAAAAGAAGCGGACACACAGAATGTTTAAATATATGTAATAACCAGGAAATACAAAGCACTGGCTTTGCCAATTATCTTGATATTTTATCTATCTATGTATGTATCTATATATCTATAGCTATATTATCCATATATAGATGTATAATTATACAGCTCATCTGTGATGCTAGAATGAGTGAGATAAGCTTAGAAAATTACAGGTGAGAATCTTTATTTATGGTTAATATAATCCCAATAAAAATTACTGGCATGGTAAGTTGGTCCTGCAGACCAAGAGTTTGTCTAATCACTTACATGCTAATGTTTTACTTCCAGCCCACCTTCTACGTCTCTTACGTGGGGAACTTCTATGGAAAGGCAGATGCACTGCAGACTTCACCAGGACACTGTGCAAGTTCTCTCCAGGTGGGGAATTTGAGGGATCTGCTGCAATTGTTTGAATATTTGAATGGCTAAATACTAAATAGGTTGTTTCTTCGGAAATGCTTTACAGACAATAAACACAACGTTTGGCTTTTTAAAAACAAGTTTTCCAAACATTTTTCCAGGGTTCTTTATATAGCAAGAAGGTTATTTATTCCATATTCTTTGCGCAGTCTGACAGATAAGTGTGATGTATGACAGCAGAAATAGATACTTTCAGCAATGATAAATTTATAATGGCATACAAGAGTTTTGACTGCTTGTGAAGTTCCCTAATTAATTCTTATATAGAGTTCCATTGGCAACAAAATTTATGCTTTGAGATAAAATGAAGCTCAGTGGAGTTACTGAACACTGTTTCTTTTTGCGGATTTTGTGTTTCATGTCATGTATTGTTAATCTCTTTGCTTACTAAGGGGGGTATTGTTTATCACTCTGGTGACACAAACTGCCTTTTGTTATCGGAAGGAATAACCCTCAATAAGGTTTACAGCTGTCAAGGGGCTGCACGCATTTTAGATATGTCCTGGGGCAGCAACCTAAAGGTTGTCATTAACCCCTGCATGGATCTTATTTCAGAAAAATCACATCTAATGGATTTGCTTTATTCTTCTTTGAAATTGGCCTGGAAAATACCGTGGCCTTGATTTCGCAGGAGACCGAGGTCTAGCGCAGACTGAGTTGTGTGTAATTCCTGATATCACTCTATAAATCAAGACAATGAACATCTGGTCTATAATATTTACGGAATGTAAGCGACCCAATTGCACTCGGTAAATAAAAGATCTAACACTGACCTTTGACAAGGCTTGCTGCAATGACACCCATAATGCCTGTACCACACTCTGAAAATGCAGATCAATAGGATTCCAGCTTAAAATCTTAAAAGTTTCTTAAATTGGTATTTTAAGCATTTAATCTGATCTATAGAAATTCTGCCTTTTCTAACTTTCTCCTATAAGCCATAAAAAATTGCACAGAAAATTGGTGTCCCAATCACTTTGCTCACGGAAATTCTAGCTAAGATTGACATACAAAAAAGATATTAATATCACACACATTTAACGGGAATTGTATCCTGCAATGATCAAAGCTATTTTTGGTGCAAAGAGATTAAGAGCTTGACGAGTTTTTAGCGCTCAGTTGTAAGACAGAAAAAAAGTATTCATGGCTGCTAATTCACGAGGGGATACCAAATGCAAAGACTTGACTCTGCAAATGTGTCAAAGGCGGTTGTTGTCGAAAGGGAAATGATCAGACTAGCATGTCCCTGCTGAAGAGCTACGATTCTTCTTTAAGCTTTCAGCAATTTGAGCGGTTTCAAGCCCAAATCTATCAAATTAAAACTTGGAAAACAAATTCTGAACCTGTCAGCAATGCCACGCTTCAGTAAGCCTGTTTCTATGGACTACTCCATTTTATTTTTCAAAGCTCAATCCCCTTCCAGCAAAGCATTTCGTTTGCAATACAGAAGCAAACAAAGCTTACAAGTTTAAAGTGACTGGGAACTACGGCCTGATCTAAACTACACTGAAATCAGAGACTTTCCATCAACTTTAATGGAGAGGCTATCAGAGCAGATAGCCCCTCTTCTCTGGCTCCCAGAAACAGCTCTGGGGTTTGTGAGCTGGCTTGAAGAAAGGGAAATACCTCCAGACACAGAGCAGGGGGAGGCAGAAAGGTTTGGGGGAAAAGGCTAGCAATTTCTTGATCAGTTTGTGGTTTTTCTCTTCTATTTTTGATGAGTGGATTTAAACGTGATGTGGAAAGGTTTCATCAGAAACTGGTACAGATATAAACTCGAATATGGGAGGTTCCATCTCAACATGAGGAGGAACTTCTTTCCTTTGAGGGTGGCAGAGCGCTGGCACAGGCTGCCCAGAGAGGTGGTGGAGTCTCCGACTCTGGAGACATTCCCAACCCGCCTGGACGCCATCCTGTGCCCCCTGCTGTAGGTGGACCTGCTCTGGCAGGGGGCTGGACCAGATGATCTCAGGAGGTCCCTTCCAACCCTTAACTTTCTGTGATTCTGTGAAAACTGGTAGTGGCCGTTGCCAGTAACGAACACTGATAGCCCAGGGAAGAGCACAACAGAGAAAACACCTGGTAATACAACCGCTGGATACCCACCCAGAGTCCAGCAGTCTGCAGCTAAACCCCCTTGAACCAGAAATGGCTATAAATGAAGAAAAATTAGCAGGGAGCTAACCAATCCATTTTGAAACTCATGTAAATTTTTAGCATTCACAAAGCATAGGGCAAGAACCGTAAACTTGGAAAGTTTAAGAGCAGAAAAGTAAGCAGCTGAAGTCTCAGAAATATTGTTAAATGACCTCTAATGCTAAATTTAAATGTCCACATTCACTCAAAAAGTTTTTTTTTAAAAATGGAGCAATTTGATGACTGAAGCAATGAACACAAAGATGAAATCCAGCAGAATGCCAAGTTTCATATAAGATGATGATGCAAATATCAAGATAACATCCTCTTTATACTATTTTATCCTCATTGCCTATGCTGTTCAGCCTGCTTGACCCAACCTATAAAATCAGCCCAAAATATCTGTATACATTTACATAGAAAAAGTTAAGGAAAACCTAATACAAGAAAATGAAAAAGACCCGCGGGTGGCACAGCTAATTCTCAAACTGCAGCCTGGGGTTTGGGTTTGTTTTTTGGCAGGGTTTTTCTTTTCTTCTACCAAAGACATTGGGGTCAGTTCTAAACTTCTGCCGCTGCTGTGCGAAAGAAGAGCAGAGCTAATAAACTTACATTTCCTATAGGTTTTGCCCTCTATCAATTTGTTTTGCCATTTTTGCACCACAGTTATCCCAGTTCCTTCTGATTATGATGTTCTCTAATAAATCTAGTTGTCTCATGTTCTTCCCCTAGCAACAATGCTGTCATCTGCTTTGCGCATCCCCTAGCCAGCAGCCAGGCAAGTGCTGCACATCCTATAGACCATTCCAAGCTACCTATATACACTGACCAGTTGGATGTACATGTTTGCTTATTAACCAGCTGGAGAGTTCTCCAAGCCATTTAAATGTTGCAAGGCACTAAAAAAAATTAAAAAAAAAAAAAGTTTCCCCAAGAAGCCGTAATCTTCATATAGAAAATAGAGAGAGAGGAGATAAAGAAAGGTACTTTCAAATGAGGGAGGTAATGGAGAGAATCATCCGGTGCCTGATATTGGTATGGGTGGCATTTATCCCCATCTTTTCCTTAGACAGAGGAATAAGGTCCCACCACTTCCACATCCTCCATCAAACTTCGCACTAAAATGAACAGAAGCAAGTGAGATGTTTGGCAGGGAAGAACCTTAAACCCAGTGAAGCACCTCCAGGTGTCGGACCTCCCACCTTCTAGCACAGTGCCTGAAACTGAACTCAAGGCCGGTCCATCGATGTGTCACCTGCTGGTGCAGAGATTTCAATAGGTGTGCAGAGCAGTGAACTGCTCCTTCCATCTGCCGTACCCTCAAAAGTTATTTTGATAGGGAACAACAGGGTATGGTTGATCCTGTTATGTCCCTGTACTACACTGTACAAAATGTGAAAGCTCCCATCAGAACCTGCATGGGATTTATCACCAGTAATCTTCCTTGAATAATTAATCTAGAGATCTGTCTCTACAGGAGTAATAGCAAAACTCCACAGCCATGGGAACTCTCACGGCACCGGGCTGTGCCTGACGGCACTCAGTGCAGCTGGTCCTGAGAGCAGGCAGCGAAGGAGCAGTTTCTGCAAGCGGGCGAAACCAGGGTATACAAGCCACGCTGGGTTTTGTAGCCCTGTCACAGCTCCCATTCTTATGAGCTTAAATAAGGTCTCCTGGGCAGCACAGGTTAGACCTGCTCAGACCATGCCTGCCCGGGGAAGGAGACATGACCTGTGCTGCAGTGTACTCGGGCAGGAGGAACGCACCTCTCTCTCCCAGGCCAGGCACTCTTCCGAAGCACATCTCCCATTTCCAGCCTGAGAAAGAAGCCCAGTTTCACATGGTGCTGGAGAATAAACTTTCCATGGGCCTTTCTTTGATACCTACACCCTACTGAAGCCTCCCATCATACCTCATGTGCACAGTGAGGCCAGTAACACCTTCTTACTGCAAAGGGGACACAATATTTCATAAATCTGTTCAAGGCTGATTCACCAGTGGTGGTGAAGATGGAAGATGCCCAAGACAAACAAACCTGACACCTAGCCACAGAACTCTCCCACTGACAGCAGTATGTTCTTAGGAAGTTACTTCAGGCTTGTCCTTCACTTTCCTCATGCCGCAGAAGTAGAACATTACTCACATCTCTTTGCAAGGTACATCGAGATCTCCAGATGGAAAACATTTTACAGGTGAGAACTATATTATGCAGACACACGTCTTTACCTGCCATTGTTCGTTTATAAAGTGAAATGCATTTGCTGTTAACCAGCTTTCTTTGAACTGAGATTGTCCCATTAGCTTTTCTGCCTGCTCAAGACTCATTGGCAGCGTTTATAATGTAAGTGCAATTTGAAGGATTTGTCTCATCTTGTTAAGTTGCTTGGAAAATGGAAGCCGAGGAGATGAGACTAATTGAATGGTTATTATGGGGGAATGGGGTTTGCTTTTCAATGCAGGAGACATAACAGGCATTTGCTGCAGCGCAAAAACCAACAGACAAAAATAGTGTGACTATTTCAAATTCTACTTTCCCTACTAAAGAAGTTAGAACACCAAATTGTACAATGTAAGCCCACATTAGTCCTTCTTACAACTCCTAATACTTTTCCACAACAAGAATGTCAAAAACGCAGCTCATGAGCCAGACTGATCCTTCCAAGTACTTTAATCTGGCCGGCGAAGTCTGCAGAGCGCTGTAATCCAGCTCTGTCCCGCCAGTCAGCCCCGGGGCCGCCGCACTTGGGCGACTTGAGGGAGAGCAGGAGATGAGGGTGCGTTTGAAATGGGTGAGTACCCGCGGGAGCAGCACATGGAGCACCACGACACCATCTCCATGCAGCACCCGGGCACACGGCGGGGGGGTCCCAAAGGGCTTCCCAAGGGAGCCCTGCCTCCCACCACCCCTATTCCCTGGGAGCGATTGGGGGAGATTGCCTGGGTCATACAGCAGTCCAGCTGCCTTCCTCACGCAGCTTTACTGTGGAACAACTGACCAGCAAAACTATATATATACTTTTTTTTTTAAAAAAAAGGACCATCAATGCTTTCACAGAACTCCTCACTTGATAGAGATTTCACAGCTCCTGATTAAGTCCAGTGCTGCACGAACAAACACATACCAGCAAAAGCTGTGCTCGGCAATAACATAATCACTGCAGGAATAAGCACTTCCACCCTTGAAAGGGTGTCACTACATAATGTTAATTGCCACTGGTACTTCTCTAAATTAGCAGGCTATTAATAGATCGCTGCTGAAGATAGTTACACTGAAAAAGCTTCGAAAGGAATCCTTGTGCCTACCGGCTATTTAAAGAGTCAGCATTCCCACTTCAGACACCTAAATTTGCCATTTCTCATGCGGCCATGGCAGATCTAAGACCAGGGTGCTGCAGAACCAGCACGCCCGCCCCACCACCCCGGGCAGGAGGAACCTGCAGAGCGTCACCTCTTCCCTCTCACAGGGGCGACCGACCGCTGGAACTAAACCCAAAGCATGGGCTTCTTTTCAGCCAGACCATTGAGCTGCCCTGACCCGCTGCAGAATAATCGGGTCGCTAAAGCAACACAGATGACAGGATAGAGTAATGGCCAGCACAGAGCTGTACTGGACTGTCCCCATCCACAGTGGTGCACCTTTAGACCAGCTTAAGCTGACTGGTAAATCCTGCTCCAGGTTAGAAGGTGATGTGGGACCACACATTTTTCTCTCCCTAAGGTAAACAAAGCGTTGATGGACACGGAGCTCAGAACCTTTGCTCTCATCGCAGGTACAGGTTCAGCATGCACGTCCAAAACACAGCAGAAAGCTTCTAGATCCAGCAATGCCATATTTCTACTTCCCCAAGTACTTGGGCAACATTATTTAGCCTTTCCTCCCCTCTCTCGTTTAGAGGATGCAAAGTTAGGACTGAAAAGTAAGGTAGAAGCAAGTGAAGTCATCTGACTTTACCAGCCCTTGATTTCACAAAATATGTCTCAGAGAGAGTGGGCTATAACTAACAATAGGCCTTCTCCCCCCCACGCCGAGGTCTCAGGAGGCGTCATTTGGATGCGGTTAAAAGAAATAAAATAGGTTGTCTCTCCATGGGCAAAGTAGGAAAAGTAGGTTTTCGGGGGGGGGGGGGGGGGGGAG
>VZSF01007115.1:29016-277751 GCA_013398295.1 Chionis minor | reverse complement strand
GGGGGGGGGGGGGGGGAGGAATGCTGCAAAAAGAACAAAGGCAGAATATCTGCTGAATCACCACAGTCTATCCGCTACATGCAAACAGCTCCAATTCTCCTGAATTTGCAGTACCCAGCAATCAGGCAATAGTGCTGCTGAGAGGAATTTTAACCTCGGCGATCAAACAAAAGCAACTCCGCTGCAAACTAGCTCTTCCGGATAACATCTACTGCTATCGTTCAACCCCAAATAAATTTGTTGGCGTGCAATAATAATGATGACATGCATCTGCTAAATGTCAACACAGGGGTCTTTCTGCTGATGGAGTCAAATGATTAATTCCACAATAATCACTGTGGGAAGTCACTTGGGAGAGATATCAATCAAGAGAAAGCTCCTTGGTCAGCATTTTTAAGAAGATAAAAACGAATACAAGTAATCAGAGTGGTCAGGAAAACAACTGTGATGGGGAAAGAAGAAAACAGAGGGACTAAAGGGAGAGATTTGCCGTTAGTTACAAGGAGGTGATGCTTTAGATACCAGCCATGCAAAGCTCGCTGCAAAGCACCAAGGGATCTCACAAGTTCCATCCCATCTGCCAGAGTGAGTTGCACTTTCTTCAGACTTTACAACTAGCACAAAACCCAAAAGTGACAAAAACATCCAGTTTATTTCGTTAACCTTCAGGATTAAGGCAAATGTTTGTATTGCAATACTTAAAGACATGTTTTTCCTCCCTCTGGCTACAGAATGACAGGCATCAAGGAATTTTATTTTTTTTTTTTAAGAGGATGATATTGGTAATTAATTATGTTCTCTTTTTTTTAAGAGGAGGAAAAAGTCTTGCAGGCCCCAGGAACGAGTACTCACATACCAAACTTTTTGGAAATAATTACTGCTAATTCCTTGCACCTCATAAAGGTCTTGGTCTTGCAAGGTGCGACTCGAGTTTAACTTCCATTGGCTTCAGGTGACTTTACACTCAGCATCACACAAGTGAAAACATTTTATTACCAGACAGGAATAACACATACATAACAGACTGCTGAATGTAATGATGCAAGAGAATCTCATTCTTGGGAATTATCACATTTACCTACACAAGGGCGTCAGATCTTTGTCCCCCTTCCCCAACTTCAACAGGAGACACACCTGTTCTCAACTTCGTTGTGTGTCACGGCTGTCACTGCTACCCGTGTGCAGCCACATCCACGTGGATACGCAGTTGTTCCGTGCTTGCGTTTTCCACACTGGAATCAGAGCTGATGTGCAGGCACACTAAGACTGACTTCAACTAAGTTGGAGAACGACGGCAAGTTCAGCCTACCCTTTATAAGGATATTCAAGACTTAAATGCAGATTCATTCTTCCAGCTTGAAACATCTGAGCAGAATACCTAATTTAGGAGAACAGTCATTTTGTACTCCCTCAATAGTAAATGCAGATAGGCAGACACCTCCAGAAAATTAGCAGATTGGAGACTGAGTCATACTCCGGGGGTGTTTGTCTCTCCAGTGTCATAAAGGAAACCAAGGGTTTCATTCCTAAGCGGCACGGCAGCGACTACCTGAGTGACACCCTCCAGAAAGGCAGGAGAGGCAACGCTCCGGGTCAAGATGACCTCAACCCCAGCGGGCAGGGACTCGGCTCTCTTCCTGCTGGTGGTGCCTGAGCTATCAGCATCAGCCTGTCCTGGACGGGTCTGCAATCACGGTGCCAGCTGGGGGATGCTCTCTCAGAGACACAAATGGCATAAAAAGCTACATTTTCATAATGTCCCTGCGATGGAGTTTCAGAGAAAATGATTAAGCAGCCTACGAAACAGAGAAAATACTTTGTGAGAAGTTCTTAGTTGTTTTTATTTCCTACCTTCAGCACCACCTACATTTGTTTTCTTAGTATTTTAGTTGACAGTTTTATGGAGTTCTACAGAAATTGTTGTACATGGGAAATGAAGTAGCTGCGAGCAGTGATAAGGAAATACATCTTTATCTTAAGGTACCAAGCCCAGCCTGGGAGAAACTGGCTTTTACTGTTCTGTTGTGTTTGTGAAGAAAAAGTTGAATTCTGCTGTTCAGTTCTCCACAGGGAAGCTTCCACCAGAGTTGGCCCAGATCCAGCCAAAACCTCAAAAATATCTACCCACATTTGCAGGCAGACACTCTGCTGAGGGATCCTTGCATCCTGGTTTCTGGGGGCTTTTATAATGGTAAAGTCGCAGCATTCACTAACTCCACTTCCACGTTGTCGTTATTGGTGTTTAATACAGAAAACATCTTTTTCTGTTACTACAGCAGGGCCATTCCCAACACACTCCTGTGATCACACACAGATATCGCACACAAGGGGAATTTTTAGTGACTACCAGTTGCGTTGATGACATGCTACTCATTGTAACGGAGTCAAAAGGTCCCTGCCTAATGCTACACCTTACAAAATAGCACCAAAAAACCCTCAAGATCCCCACCAGACCGCCAAGGTAAGCACACTATTCATACTATACACACCTATCCCAGCTCTGCTAGGACACATTTTTTTATACTTTCCCAGACCTGAGCTTGAAAGAATAACAACCCCCCTAGGAGAATAAAATTGATTCTCTTCCTATCTTTCTTCAGTACTGAAGGCAATATTTTCTTTTCTAGAGGGCGAAAACCAGAAAACATGGAGTTTGGTGTCTCTCTTGCACGTTTCCCAGCTTCTCTCCCAGTCGTTGTCCAGCCGTGTGTGAGCACGTCCAGCAGCCTGTGCCCGCCAGGTACGATGCGCACACAATAGTGTTTTCATCAGCATTTGAATAAAAACCCTCTCATACTACACAGCTGGCAACTTGCCACCAAAGAAGAACAGAAGCTTCTGCATCTTGTTTCAAGGAGCTAAACAGTCATGGCAGCAGTGCACCTATAGATCACGTATAATAAATAATACATCATAAATAATTAGCGATACAGGAAAACAGTAGCGAAGTCCAGGGGGATCTGAAGTACTGCTAACGAAGCAATACGCTTTGTGATTCAGCAAGAAGGAATTAATGACTTCAAGCCTGAAATAGAAATCTGGTCAGCTGGCATTAAGTTTGATGCTCCTTTTTGCATAATGGCAAATGCTCTATAAATGCACAAAAACTTCAATAGTATAAAACTTTCTCTGCTGCATCACATAGCAAACCAAAGTTTAAAACCTTTGTGAACATTACTGAAAATTTTACACGTTACTTTGCAAATCAATTCCTAGCCAGTGCCACATTTCCATTCACAGAAGCAGTGTAGTCTAACTCAAGACATTTGTGAGAGGTCACGTCTGCAAAGCCAATGGAAGCCAGAGACAATTATTTGTCCTGTACATTGGATGACAGCTCCTGTGTTGAGGCTTTTACATACTACAACAATACAAATAGTAAATAATAGATCCAGCCTGATATAAGTAAACTATTTTCCTAGATTTTATTCTTCAATAACTAATTGAAGTGTTACTACAACAACAACCTTAATATTTGTTTCATCCATTTCCAGTTTTGGAACGTTCATAACTATATTAAACACTGTTTTCCATTTGGCATATTCCAGAAGATGTGTAATACATTTGCAGCATAATTTAGTAAATAAATTAATTATGCATTTCATTAAAGCCTACTAAGGGGAAAAGGGAACCTTTGTCTATTATTGATTCTCGTGAGCAGTCTAGCACAAAATTTTGATGTAGTTTTTTTGAGGATTAAAAAGTTGAGCATAAAAATGTATTATTGATTGTGCACTGCAAAGTACAGTATACTGCTCATCCAACTCATATATTATTGATTAAAACACTCAACAGTTCTAACCTTTCACCCAGCTGCTCCAAGGTAATTTTTTTCATGAGTATATCAAGGTACTGTGCTTACAGACTGCGCCTCCCAGGGAGTTTGGAAAACTCATGGAGCAGCTACTGGAGTTGTTTAAAATATTTTGTTGATAATCTTAGAGTACATACATTCAAAAAAGGGACTAGCTGAGGCGCAAAGACACTTTGCATGTCACTTGCATGGTATGTGGAAGATGTAGCTGGTGGAGCACCCAATCTGTATTAGCAGAACCTTGGTAACTGGTTAGGCACGCTGGTGTCAAACATGGGTCCCCAAATACCAGTCTGGATGCTAAATACAAAAGCAAGTGACTTTGCCACCGCTATGCCTAGAACAAGAGATGAAAGAAAAGGGGATTTATGACTCAGGAAGCATCTCTGGAATCAGCACTTCATTGGCTTTTCCCAAAGTCTGGGGCATGTTACGCACTAGCAATTTGCCAGAGCTGAAATTGAAAGTATGATCAGCACAAATAAAGTCAGACCCGGTGGTTGTCTACACGTTGCTGGACTCTGACACCTCATGGATTTGTCTTCTGAGCCATGGTTACATTTTGCACACTGCATTTATCTCCTTCACAGAAGTATTTCAAATAAAGTATATATATATGTATTACATTTGGTACAAGGAGATAAAATACTGGATGATGAAGTTTAAAACATAGACTTGCTACAGAGAATCCCTTCCTCAACTGCTCTGAGGCTTAGAAGAGGAAGTGGGTGGAAATGTGACCTTTCCATCCCATGATCTGTAAGCAGAAAAAGCATCTTTCTGTGATTACTCACAGAAATCCTACTGGAATATTCTAGTCTTCTGTCATAATAAAAATCTAGCTCTACACAAGGACAGAAAGTGACAAAAATAGGGTGATGGCTATTTGATGGATGAAAAAATCTGAACGTTGCAGTACTGACGAAGTCTCTTTCTTGAGTGTATCAATTCACAAATATCTCTAAATAACACAGGCTAGCAGCCCACTCACAAGAAGACTATAAAATATTTGTCATCATTTATTTCACGAATGATGTAAGCACTTTAAAATAAACTCAAAATTACTCTTTTCAATTCATTGGCCTCTGTAAGAATTCAAAGATAGGTCTATCATAAAAATCAAGTTAGAAATCCTTAAAGTGCAACTTTAAAAATGTCTTTTGTCTACATTTGGCATAATGACTTTTCTGTTAGTGGAACGGTGCCAAGATGAAAAACCGGGAAAAAACCACAGTTTCCAAAGTACCAGTGAGCACCACAAATCATCTCATCACAGACTCTTCAGTGGGGCTTGACCTGCACGGATGGCTGTGTTATTCAGAAAAGATTACTCAGATACAGGGCCAAATAGCAAACTGCTCTGCAGGTATAGTATAAAATAGAATTAGAAAATTCACTGAAGTTAATCTACTCCACAGCCTTCCTGCAGAACGATCACAACCAATCCTACATCTGGCAATGATTTTGGAGTGAGTGCTCTGGCATCCAGGGATCCTTCCTCCCTGCTTAGCACTGGTGAGGCACATCTGGCATGCTGGGCCCAGTTATGGGCTTCCCAGTACGAGAGACGTGGACATTCTAGAATGAGTCCAGCAAAGGCCACTAAGGTAATTAAGGGAGTGCAGCATCTCTCATACAAGGTCCAAGAGAGCTGGGACTGTTCAGCCTGGAGAAGAGGAGGGTTGGGAGGGTCTCAGTGTGCATAAATAGCTGACGTGAGAGAGTAAAGAGACTGAACCAGGCTCAGCTTGGTGGTGCCCAGTGAGAGGACAGGAAGCAACAGACAACTGAAACACAGGAGGTTCTGTTTAAACATGGGGAAAAAAAAACCCTTTTCACTGTGAAGGTTGTCAAACACTGGAATGGGCTGACCAGGTTGTGGAGTCTCCATCCTTGGAGATACTCAAAACCTGACTGGACCTTGCCCTGAACAACCTGCTCAAGCCATCCCTAGACAATCTCCCAAGATCCCTTCCAGCCTCGAGGATTTTGTTATCCTGGGATTTCACAGTTCAAGGAAGCAGCGCTGAAACTGCTGAGTCAGGCAGAATGTAAGGAGAGGGGCAAAAGGAGCATCAGGCAATGAAAATAAACCATTTAAGAGTCCATTTCTTCTTTTACACTGAGGGAAAACAGGGCAACCCCAGCGAGCGCAGGACAGCTGTACTGCTGCAGCAAGCAGAGCAGCAGCGAGCTCTAAAAGCTTAACCAGGTCCTGGAGCAGCACTTTAATATCTATACCGACTGGTCTGCAATTCTTGCTTGTTTCAAGAACCAGGTACTCAAAGACCCAGGTTCCCTCAGACTCTGTGTTTCTAGACATGCCCGGAGAGGCGGTGGAGGCACCTGAACAGAGAACACAGCGATCCAAGGCGTGGGCAACCCTGCTGCCCACGGCATGAGCAGTTCAGCTCAGAGGCTGCATTAAGCGTTGAGTGCAGAGGCACCAAGGAGGTAACCGTCTCAGCCAGCCAATTACCACTTTTCTTTTTCCACCTCTCAGGTTCTCATTTCTTTTTGCCCAAAATTATGCTTAAAGAAGCCCTCTGTGTCCTGCTTGGAAGCACGCCCTTGCACTGCAACAAGGGACCTATGTCACCGCTGCTGCTGGGCTCTGACCAAGTACCTATTTTAAAGCCAGGAGGGAATTTTGCCAGCCAGCAATGGCCACTGGCTTTTCACCTCTCCGTTTCTCGCCCATCAGAGGGGCACTGCTATGTCAGCAGCAGTGGGATCCTGTGGGTTGCCATAAGACGGGTAGGACAGTCACTGCTCACAGCCTGCAGCAGCGGAACCCTGAACGGGACGGCGGCCAGAGACAGGCAGGAGCTGGGCTGCTCTGGCAGCTGGAAGAAGGGGAAGCCCTGAGACATTTCCATGAGGAGATTTATCTCCTCTGGTTATTCTTGCCTCCTGAGCCCATTACACACAGAGGGAGTCAACAGGGGAAGGGCAAAGGGGATCCATCTCTTGCAACTTGCTGAAATTGGCTTTTAACCTCACCAGAACTAATTGAATCACTGGGCTTAGCACACGCATATACATTAAAATAATAATACAAATGATGTAACTAGAATGGCAGGAAGCACACATGGCTTATCTGCCAGGTGGCTCTTACCCCTGCTCAGTTCCAGATGAGCTATGGGGACGCAGGAGCTGCATGCAACTGGATAAACTGGGACCAACTAGCCATACTATGACACTGTGAGTTTATCTCCCAACCAACCAGGAAACTTCAGTGAAACATGGGCTGAGACAGCAAACAAAACTACCTACAGTGTTATTTCCTGTAGCAAGTTCAGACCATCTTCCCACTCCCTTTTCTCTCAGTCTTAATAAAGAGATGTCAGATTTACAGGATCGTTTCTCCTGCCTCTGCATCAGTGAAGCTGCACTAGATTCTGCAAGTGAATCTCCCAGATAAGAAATGCAAATCAATTTGTCTCTTTTTCTTTATTGTGCCAGTACTTAAAATATGTTCTCTAGGATTAAGCAAAGGATTGGCAGGCTGCATGAAGGCTGCAGGGGAGGAGGGAGAGGGCAGAAAGGCTGAAATAAGGGGTAAAGAGCATAGTCTGCAAACCCAAACCAGTTTGCTAGAATGAAAAGTGTTTCATTTCTTCACATTTCAATGTCTTGGAATGGAGATGAAAATGCAGCTGCTAGGTAAGCACTGACAGCAACATAAAGCAGCAGCCGCCACCTGAAATACCTGGGTGGCATTTGCACTGCTCTTAGTTTGTTTTTCAATAGTAAAATCTCCTCTTTATGACTCATTACTGCTCTTTGAAGTTTGAAGAAGTATTTTTACTCAGTCACCAATGAAATCTTCCATAAGAAGAAAGAGAACAGAATACAAAGGAAAAGCAGAGCAAGGATATTCACACATACTTCCCGATTACATTTTTCCAAATATATATGGTTTTTTTAAAAAAAAATCCCAAAGTTATCTTCTCTGAAACAGTTTCTGCTTCCTGCTCATTTGCCTTGCAAGACAGCAGGACATCTTCCTCTTACAGAAGGTGTTCAGTGGCTCCAGACATCTCAAAAATCAAGTGTGGTGCCCCAGCCCAGAGCACTGCTTTGCTTGTGTGCAGCCTGGTGTGGCCAAAGAAGTGGCATCACACAACACAAACCCGAGAACCCAGCTAAACAAGGCTGGAGTGATGCTTAAGTTGAACTGTGAAAGACACCCTCACTCTTCTCCTCACCGTTCCTTTCTTCTGGAACAAACCAGAACCAGCAAAGACCCTAAAAGCCTTATTTATGGTCAGTTATTCATTGCTATTGGACTGTAGCATCAAGAATTACCAGTCCAGAGTGTTATTTCATTACAACATTGAGTAAGTATATAACAGGAGAAAAATTATAGCTGAAAAAACCCACAAAAGATATTGGAATAGTTTTGATCATAATGAAAAGTATAGGCAAAGGTTTTGTCTGAGAAGAGGCTGGTAGAAGAGCAGGAAGACAGTGGGGTAGTATTCAGTTTGCACTGTGTGATATTCCCACGTATAACATCTCTTTTCCCTTCCTTTACTTTCTGTGAGAGTCACTGTAGCTTCTGCCTCTTCTGGAAACCCGTGCTCTGAGGACGTGACAGAAACTCCCAGAAAAACATGAAGCACACACCAGCAGCTTAGAAATGATCGCTGGGAAAATACAGATACAAAACAGTTTTTAGCATCCTCTACTTCTTTAAGCAAAATAAAATCCACCGATTTCTCATTGGCCTGCATGGTATGCATGAAACCCGATCTATATGTAGAAACTTGTCAAATTAAAGCTGTCGCTTCTTCCTTCTCCACAGCCTTCCCAAAATATCTGCTTTAGGGAATGGCTTGACCACCTCAGTCTACACGTCTAACCTGCTTCCATCATATCTAAATGCTGGGTACTCACAACTTCCATGAAAACTGGAGGAGAGGAGGAGGGTGGGAAGAGAGACAGAACTAAAAAAGCCCAGAACTACCTAGAGTAGCATTAGTATCACAATCACCTTAATGAGGTGATACAAAACGTAGGAGTTAAAAGGTAAACGCACCAACCAGAGCCATAGCTACAGCGGTAAATTGGCTTCCTTCTATCACAAACCATAAATTTGGAGAAAGTCTGGATGTTGGGGGAATAAGAAAACTCTCCTTTTATTTCCCAGCATAAATACCTGGGTGAAGTTTTACTGGCTACTGACAACCGCCCCATGGTTTGGAAGGGCCAGGAGCACTGCAGACAGCAGCCGCTGGGCAGGGAGAAGCTGAAGGACTGATCCGACTAGATCCACCTTCAGCTGCCAGCAACCAGAGACAGGAGCAAAGCAACACTCCGAGAGACCCTGAGCGTTCTACATGATCTGCCCTTGCACTTAGTGGCAAATTCATTCTACGACTCCTCCAGCCCGGTGGAAGAGCGGCTGCCGACTGCTTTGCATGCACGGCCACCCAGTCCGTGATTCCTGCTGCCAGGACATCACCTGCATGAAGGGCTCCTTCAGGAAAGGGTTGTGTAAGATGAATAAAGGCAGTTGGCTGCTACTCTAAAGAAAACGCTGTGCATCAAGTCTATTAGATTTGCATTGCACAAGAATTACACCAAATAATGACTGAGTCTTTAATGCCACTACTGAAAAAAAACCCAATATTTTTCTACCAAACAGGAAGGTAAGGCCAAGCAAGAGGGTAATGGAGGTTTATTTTTATTAATCAGGATTCAGAGGGGAAACCACAGGTTCTACTAAAGGCTGCTTATGAAAATAATTTTCCAGTCGAACAGTTCATTGTATTTACCCAGCACTGCAAAGGTGCCCGCTAGGTCAGCCCAGCCTAGAACAGAGGCGCTTTTAAATCTGCTAACTAGTCGAGGCTGACAAAAAGAGCTTTGTAAATTAGCATCTTTTGAAATAAGAGGGTACAACCCTGAAGTGGGTAGCAAAACCATTAGCCACACGGGGCCAGGATTTTCATGTTTTTAAACCCTACAGTAAGCAAATACTCCTGTTGGACACAGTACTCCAGAGACGCAGTAAGAATGAGCAGAGCTCCCTCTCAGCTCCACGTGCAACACGCTCTGGAGACAGCCCCAACCCCACAGCAAGGAACAAGTCAACCTTGACACAAAATGGTTAGCTCTTCAGCAGTCAAATTAAATAATGCAGATTTAGGGCTAATTTGGCAAACCCCCTAGACTGTAAAAGTCTATATGGGAGCTTTGACTCTGGAAGGGTTCTTCACACAGTTCACAGGCAAGAGAGACGTACAGAAATCTTAATGACTTAAAATGACCTTTTGACCACCAATCCACTGTCCTAGTCGTCCATTTTATAGGACAGCTTAAGAAACAAAAAAAAAAACCCTAAGCCCACAAGATATGCAAACCTTAACATTATCATCAAATCAGCAGTGGCATTTAAAATAAAAGCCACAGGATTTCCTGTGTTCCCTTCTCCCTGAGCTTTTAATTATTCATACCCAATGTCAGAGAATGGGGAGAGCTAAACATTTGGAAGCTGAAAAGGTCGACAGGGACAGTAGCCTGCAGGAAAATTAAAGGGATTTCTTGCTCTCCTTCAGCTGCAAATACAGACGCTGGGACCCCATCCAAGAGGAAGGACATCTGGGCTAAAGAGAACAGGCATATGGATTGATCTGTGCCAGAACAGGCACTGCCAGCGATGATAGACGGCTAAGGAGAAGGCAGAAGAGCACGAACTGGTTTGTTACTGTTCATAGAGATATATCCCAGGAAACCCTTGTTTTCTTGCAGTTGTCTCTCTTACCCAACACAGTAAGTACGAGAACGCAGGTACTTTTTTGCAGACTGGCACAAATGGGAGGCTTATGGTTCAGAGGCCTTGAGAGCTTCAGCACCAGCGAGCTCAGAAAACCCACGGAAAGCGAAGAGGAGACATCCAGCATATCATAGAATCATAGAATGATTAAAGTTGGAAGGGACCTTAAAGATCATCAAGTTCCAACCCCCCTGCCATGGGCAGGGACACCTCTGACTACAGCAGGTTGCTCAAAGCCCCATCCAGCCTGGCCTTAAACACTTCCAGGGATGGGGCCTCCAGAACTTCCCTGGGTAACCTGTTCCAGTGCCTCAGCACCCTCACAGCAAAGAACTTCTTCCTAAGAAGCATCATGGGCTTTAGCTTGACTGCCTGTCCAGAATTCAACCAAATTAAACAGAAGCAGAATTAAGACAGTATTCCTAGCAGTTCAATCTCTTCACAGTTTCCCTTGTGCATATTCTTCCTTTTCTAAAGGGAAAAAAAAATTTCACTCAAAAAAAAAAGCCCTTTGTTCGATGCTCAACACACCGCTACCCACTCTGCTACCGCATGCCACCTCCTGCACGCTCCCGAGAGTCTGTTCCACAATGCAGACAAGTGTCTGCTGGCAATCCCAACAGTCACAGAAACATGAGTCAGGCATTAAAACCTCTCAGATTTTTAATACTATATGCTAATGGATTTCTATTTGACATTTGCATATGGATTGATTTTATTTTGCTGTCAAACTGCTTAGAAAACATACTATTAACATCATTGCCTTAAATACAAGTCAGAAAACTGACCCACCGTTTGATACCAAGGCTGGCCAGACTAGAAAAGGACCCGTAAAACTCAATAAAAGTCACAGCAGTGAGTCACGATGGCTGGTTAGCATGAGAGGTGCTTGGCAGGCAGCTAGGTAGCTTCAGGCCTAACTTACAATCTTTTTGAAGTTGTAACATGCCTGTGCCTTTTGCCAAAGGACTTTCCTGCCTGTCTCACCATTAAGATAATGAAAAATTATATGTAGCCCATCAATTACTTATACATTCTCTATTAATATTTCAAGATTTGTGTGCATAAATAAACCAAATTATTTAGAAACTTGCAATCCTTTTTCCCCCCCTCAATATTTTTCCTTTAACACCAGTCCTACTTAGAGACCCTCACATATGGATCTTTACTTGTCTGCCATAAATCATTCAACATGATATTCCAGCAAATAGAACAGCTTTCTCCTTACATCCAGTGGCACTAAAATACACATGTTGAGAAATCAGGCATAGACTTCTGGCTTGGCAGAGCTGCCAGTGCAGGACCTGAGCTTCGGCAGAGAAAATTCAACACTTGGCCACCAGCACCCTCAGCAAAGCCCAAGCACCAAGTTCTGCCCGATACCACGCTGGGAAGCAGGCACAAAGCTGTGGCCATATGACACAGGCACCGCTTTGGTAATTGTGTACCTCTGTTTGGTACCTGGCATCTTTCACACATATACAGCTCACCACTATTTGATTCACAAAGACATAATTAAAGCATAATCTACCAGCAAAGAAAGAGCCAGATGAGTCACACAAGTGAAGGCATTTATGTTACTACCTTCTCTCTGCACTAACTATGCATGCTTGTTTCTTTTTTTATTCTCAAATAAAATTGGTTTTATTCTCTTACTTTATTTCTCTGCTGCCCCATGCTAATTTTTTCTTCTGATCTTCTTTTTCTTCTTTTACATCTTGTATCTGTAATTAGCAGTGCTGAATACCTTCATACAGATCAGTATCCAGCCGTGCATAGCACACTCACTGTGCTCTAACTCAAGTTGATAAGATTTGCTTGGACTCAGTACCTACTCCATAATTCTTACGAGCATCATCCTTCACCCCAGGACCTGTATTTTGTCCCACAAAAGCCTACTGGGAATTGCCTTATTGCTCTTCTCTAGGCTTCACACATATTCTCTGGTCTGTTCCCACACAGTCTTTTATGGTGCAGAAACACCAAGTTACTACTGTTTCAGCGAGAACTTTCAGCCCCCTTTCTGTCTCCATTTTGATAAGCCTTAGCTACTGGAGGGCCCTTTCCCAGCCCTCAGAAATCTCCTCACTTGGGTTATCAGTGGCTCTTTCTTCCCATTTGCTTTTCCCCAACAGATGAATATTTCTAGCTCTTTCTATTTCCTTTTGGTTTCTTTGGTTATCCTACCTATGCAGATAGAAAGAGGCTCTTTCCCTTCTCCTTTCCATTTATTTACACCCTTTGAGCCACCCTAGAAGCCCCCATTTCTGGCAGGTCACCTTCGTTGGGGTGCAGCCCCACTGCTGCTGCTCCCAGGGGTGACCCCGTACCGCCAGGCACAGTCCCCGCAGGACCCGAGGGGAGGTGACACAGCAGGGCCACCGACAGCCCCACACTCAGCAGATGCAGCGGGAGAATGAGCCACATCTCAGGTCAACCCAGGAAACCCACACAGCATCTCAGGAGAGCAGGATGGAAACAGGAGCCCCACAGCAGAGCATTAATCAAACCCTGAGCTCAACTGGAGCACCTGGGCCATGAGCTGGTGGATCCAGGTGAGGCTGCTTAGGCAATTCACACCTATTAGTGCACACAGGGCCCTGACAATCTCCTCCCCATTTACAAAGCAACCAAAGTGGTTTTGAAGTTGTTTCTGATACTATATATGACCAAGTACCATAGCCTTGCACAGTGGCAGTATGGATGGCAGTGACACCTGTGAGTTACACAGCTTGGGAAGAATTCATTTCTAAATTACAACCATTGATCACCAGCTGTAATGTTTCCTATTGAAAATTTAATCAATAAAAGGGGGAAGTACAAAGTTTGATTAAATTGGGTCAATAAAGGCAAACATCAACAGTTTCACTAAACTCTCTGCAAGAAGTGACATTTTGGAGAATATTATCTTTTCAGCAAGTTTGCCAAACAATTACTCTTTTTGACAACACATTTCAAAGGTGCATTACAAAAATGACTGCTTTATTACACCACGCTTTGAAGAGAACATAACTAGCCCCCTCTGGTGAGCCTTGTGACTGAGAATAAGTTGCAAAGTATTTAGATTATCTGCACAAGCATTCTGTCTACAGAAATGCCTGTCCACACTTTTTTTTCTTCCTTGTATAGGCTTTCACTGGAGCAACTGATTGAGGAGAACCAAAGATGCCAGCCTCTCCAACCGGAGTGGTGCACAGAGCACTCCTTACATCTCTAAGAGCTTGTTGCTGTCAGCATGATTAGTCTCTATGGCTCTGGAAAATTGCTATTGAATCATATGAACTATCATCCTTTTTAGAAGTTTATTAAATATTATCTCCATTTTTAAAGCATAAGAGTTAATATTACAATTAACTTTTTGTCAAAAAGACCCCAACCTTTGAATTCACTTCAAGGGGGAAAATCATGCTTAAGTATTTCTCAAGCCTTACTCTGTACTATTTATCTTCTTTTCTGCTTGCAGACTTATTCATTGACACCTGTAAGAGTTGTTCCCTTTTTTCCCCATTTGTCCCCCCCTGAAATACCATTAACTGCTGCTTCGTCCTTCTTTGTAAACGAACTCAGTCCAGAACTGCTCAATAACTCCAGGCTCCTTGTCTGTTAGCCTCTTCCTACCAACTGAAAACTTCTCTCCCATGATTTTCCCCAAAGTGATCCTTCTTACCTAAGCAATCTTCTAGAAAGCTCCCCTCCCTCCCCCACATATCCCCTGCCTTCCTTCTCACTTTGCTTTCTTTCCCTCATGTACTCTTCCCTACTGCATCCCTGGAGAGACATCAGCTCCCTCTGACATCTTTTCCAGGGGGAAATCAATGGTAGTATGCATGTAGAACAGTTGTTAACCATATTTTTTTCCATTAGAAAGACTAAAAATAGAGACTAAAGTCTTGTGAAGATAGAGCATACAGCTTTGTCTATCAGTAGAAATTATTTTTAACCCAAGAGGCTTGGTCATTCTCTGCAGAAAAATGTTCTGCGGTTCTCATGTTCAGGATGTCAATGTTTAATAACACTGTGCAGGAATGAATCTGAGATGAAGTTTTAATGGTTCTCTGAAGATTTTAGCAGTTTCCATCTAGAATAATTGCATAAATGGAGTTACGAAAGTCTTCTCAATGGAGAAACACAGAGTTTATGACTTTGCAGGAGGAAGATATTTTTCAACTTGTAAACATTCATCCTAAAGCCCTCCACTTTCATTTGCTCCATTTTTGTTCCAAGTAATTTACACCCAAGCAGTTTTACCTTCTGCCTCCAAAATATTTAATTGATCTAATGCAAATTTTGAGTACAAATAAGATGGGTGTGATGCACTATTACAACTCCGCCCTTTCCCTGAGCTAGGAGACTGAAATATAAGGATCAAAAAATCAGTGATATTTGATGTAAAAACAGTGGGTAATTATTTTAAATTACTGTTCCCTTTTTCAGACTCTTCAAAAGTGAATTTATAAGAAAAACAGGGTTTAAGTAAGATGTTTCTCTCATAGTGCTATCTGTCCAGGCACCTATGTGATTCACAGTCAGTTGCAGATCTTTAAATTTTCCTCTCTCCTTTTCCTCTCACAATCACAGCCTCATCCTGCATGAGCTCACGGCTTCTCCAAGACAGCGCATGAAGCAAGAGGACATAAAGGTAACTCAGCAGAAGAGTTTCTTCTAACCTGTATCTCTGCAAAATTCCTGCTTTGTTAAATCAAAAGGAACAAACAGAGCCACCACTACATCAAAATAGTTCTTAAGGCATATGCCCCCTCAAGATCTAGATTATTTGACCATGAACATCAGTCTCAAGGGGGAAAGCAGATGTTTTAAAAACGGAATTGGAGAGAATCCATCTGAGGAAGAGAGGTCTGTCAGCTAAATATAGAATATAGTCGACTAAGTATCATTAATATCTTTATAGCCTTCTGTTTAAACATCAATAGCCAGAGTGGCCTTTGCCCACAAGTAAGAAACGGAGAAAGTTGCATAGATATCCTAATGTAAATTTTGAGACTTCATTAAATATGAATGAGAAAGGAAATGTCTGAAAAAAAAACCTTCTCAAGCATTCTAAAAATTAATTTACTACGATTTACACTGCCAGAGCAGTAAAACATTGAAATTAACTACCGCATGGATTATCCCAGTGTAACTGCTTAAATGCTAATTCAGTTAGGGCAACCTCAGCTATCAGAAAATGCAAATTCTCATGGGGTTCGTTTTTTTTAGCTACTTTCTCTTACTAGTAGTAGACCTGTTATGCATGCTAACAACATTGGGTCCCTCCCAGGGAGCAAGGCTCCCGTATCCAGTGCACAGGATGATAGAACTCAACCGAAGAATCTCAAAGCTCCCAGTTCAAAACCAATCCCCACACCCTTCAGCTCCTGAGGGGGCTCCAGTTTAATCCTCTGCACCCTGGGAGCTGCACACCTGGGAAAAAATTGCAAATCCAAAGCAGGTCATTTTCAGCACACGGTCTAAGTGACCGTGGCTTGTTAAGAGTCATTAATTCCCACTGCTGACAGAGTGAATCCCTGTTCTGATGAATGTTCTCCCAAAAGCCCGCGCGCAGGAAGGGGCCGGCTCCCTGGGTGCCAGCACGCTGTCCCGTGCAGCCGATAACCAGGAACCTGGTCACGGCAGCGCTGTCGCAAGCTGCTTCTGTCGTCTCCCCCGCCTCTAGCCTCCGATTCCTGTCCCAGCCCACGCAAGTACGAGTCGATGAGCCAGATCAGGCTTATTTTTATCCTGGATCCGTTCCCCAGCTTCATTCACCATGTGGCCCTGCAAATGGCTGTCCTGGCAGAGCACCATGGCTGGAGCAGGGTCAGGGACAAGGCCAAGTTAGTGCCCGCACCAGAGCCACTACCAGCCCAGCCCAGCCTGCTGCCGGTGGGAGGCACAGCAGGAAGGCTGATCCCCTGGAGATGTTCCTGGAACTTCCCACTGTACAGCCCTCTGGCCACTAGATGCAGTGGCCACCAGAGAGAAGGTAGCCTAGGACTGGAGTAACCACTCAACGCTGCAGACACCTGAAGCTGGTAGCGTCAGGCTGCGTTCGGCACCTCTGCTCCCACGGAAACGGGGTGGGAAGAGGCGAGAAGCAGAGCCAGGAGCTGGTGCTGGTGAGTGCTGACACTGCCGGGCTCGAAGCTGGTTTTCTGAGCTCTTGTACAGGCAGCGCAGGCAGCAGCCTGCCCACGGCCCCTCTGCCCCGGCAGTCACGCTTGGACAACCTGCCCGCCCGTAGTGCTGGTGGCACTGCCCTCAGCCTGCGCCCGGACCCGTCCCCGTCCTGCTCTGTCTGCCAGGGCTGCGCTCACCTACTGCAGATGAGGCAGACAGACAGACAGACAGGGGACAGCGGAGGAGAATCATCCCCAGGAGAACGAGCAGGGGTTTTACACTTCGCTTAGACATTCAGCAACGTGTTGAAAACTAGAAAAATGGCATTTACAGCCTCGTTAATCATATTGTGTAATCTGAGTAGCATGAAGTGAATCAATAACAACATAGCTGGTTTATTCCTTTTTTTTTTGTTCTTACTGACAGAAACTTTTCAGTATTAAAAAGAACTTTAGCACCGAATATTCTTTTCCTTATTTGATATGTTTTTAGTCAATTGGTAAATGCACTAGAACTACCAGAGTCTAAGATTCACATCCACAAAGTTTGTATAATTATGTGAACCAATAACATCAGAGAGAAGCACCGTGAAGCCCATCAGCCCTTGGAGCATATGGTACCTGTTTATAGCCAAAACTGAGGAGATGTCAGTTGAATAAGGGAAACAAATAATGAACAATAAACCCTTAGCAGATTTAAAAGGAAAGCCTGTTGAGTAGTCCACAAATAGCTGTTATTCAACGTTCATACACCACCCCTATTTATCAGCACATATTTAAAACAGATACTTTCAATTCTTAGTTGCTTTGATTATGTCATTAATTAAACACACAAGTTGCAGATGAATGCCGGCAAGCATTCAATTGCAGTGTTCTACATTAAGTGGCATCTATTTACAGTTACCAGCAAGCCAAGGGTTTTTTTGACTGGCTCAGCTAAATTTTATTTTTCCAGCAAAATGCCAGCTCAAGCTGGAAACATTACAAATAAAAGCTAAAGGGCCTGGCTCACCACCGTACTATTTCCAAAATATACCACGATAACAGTACGAGCTAGGTCCCTGCCTTAGCTGCACATTCACAATATGTATTTATTACGGCACTCTTACAAGGTAAAATGGCTCTTGATGAGATTCAAAACACATGATGCCCTAGATGGAGGGGTCCTAAGGTGATGACTCGGTATCTGAATATCAGACATCTTAATAAAACAGTCCCACCTTATTCCCACATGTTACCACCTTTCCTGAGGTCCATCATGCATCATTAACACGGAAGTGGAAAGCAGCTGTCGGTGAAAGCTATTTTTACCTCCTGCTTCCCTGTGGGAGACTACCAGCGTAGAGAGCATCCTCGGGTACCCATGGCAGATGGCTTCAAGTCATCTGAACAACTGATCAGCGCTCGAGCTCCCGGGAGAGCCCAGATAATGCATGATGCAACAGGGTCTCTCTTCCCTGAGTTTAGAAGAGGCACGTTAATTTTAGCATGTATCCCTTCTGATGTACAGGGATCAGAGACGTTGGAGTATTCCGTTGTTATTTAACAGTCTCTGTTATTATGTAAGTTTGGCCTGTTTGCATTTTTCATCTGAATATTCAGGTATAACATTTCATTGACAGCAGTTTTTGTAGAGAGCAAACGCAGCTGTTGTATCAGTGGAAAGTTACCTAGACTAGATTTCACATTTCCACATGCAATATTTTTCCCTAAAAGTGCTATTTACACCCAATAAAGAAATGAAAATGACTGCCCTATTTTTAAACAGTAGCAACCATTCTGTTTTAAACTTGGATTTCAGACTAACCCTTTTCTAATCCATGGCAACCATCTCAAAAATCAGACAAAAGGGTTTGAATTTTTACTATTTCCACACAAAAAATTATGCTGGAATAGTATTACTTTAATATATTTGATTAACAAACCTCATTTTGTTGAAACTGTGACATTCTCATGCCTATTCAGCTAGCAGGAAAAAAAAAATCAAAATCCATCAGATAAAAAATTTAATGCATATCTCAAACCTAGAAGTTTAGGAGGTTTTTTTTAGAATTCCCATGAATAGAAGCTGTTAAATGCAAACAACTTCCCATGGAGTTCCCAGACAGATTCATCACTTAAATATACAGTTTCTTTCGTAAATTTTCCTTTTGCTAGCAAAATATGCTCGAGCCTTACAAAATCCACATGGAGAAGCGATGTGCATTTGTATGTCTTTGAACCTTCTACACTTTCCAAATGAGATGATGTGTATTTAATTTATGTTCTTGATTTTGAGTGATAATTTTTAAAGGGCCTAAAATAGCAACGGCCCTGATTGACTCCTGCCTGCCAAATCTGTGAATCACTCTCATTTCCAGGGATAAAAATAGAAAAACAAGAGATCAAGAAGTATCTCGGGAAATTCCAATTAGTCTCCAACATGCTACCACAAGTAAAGGTGTAGGAAAAGAGTCCTTTTCAGAGGTGGCAGCTTAACACTACTAATGCATTACACTCACTGTGACCATCAGTTCCTTTGCTCCACAGCTCGGAGAACACCATACCACACCAATGAGCACAGCATGATCAGCTCTAGCCCTAAATCCCATTTTCAGTTAGATGCTACACATTCCTTTTGACATCTCAACTGTCTTCCTACCAGGATCTCTCTCTCCTGCTACACCTCGCTGCTCCTGGAAGCAGAGCCGGAGGCATCCCGTGCATCCACACTGTTGGCTGTAGGGGATGGTGGCTGATGTCCCGCAGCCTGTTCACACTGGGAGATGGGGTTCAGCACGCACCACCCTGCAATGTCAACATCCTGCCTAGGTTTTTTGCACTCACTGGAGAAAAACGTGTGCTTCTGGTGAATAACTGTACACCCACTTTAGGCACATATTTTAGGCGAGATGCATGATTGTGTAGAAGAGCAAATTTCTTTCTGTCAACTGGAAAATTTGTTGTTCCTAAACTGATTGTGTCTTGTGGCGACATTATCCATCAACTGCTGGACTTCGCTGCGAGGACAAGTGGCATCTATGTGCACACCAACACATGGTTCCCAGTGGAAGGCTGGTGTTCCCAATATACCAGGCTGACTTTACTGACCACTGGTACGGTTTTGTAGGGGGGTCCTAGTGCCTTTCTGCTGCCTTTCACTGTTCCAACAGGTACAGACAGTTTGAAGGGGTGTAGCTGGTTTTTCCAGTGTCTTTTTGAAATCTCTTTTGCCTTTAGACTACCCAAAGCAAACAACAGCACAGAGATAATATTTTTCTTTGTAGGACTTTTTCTGCATTTGTAACTTGCAGGTGACAGACAGTTTATACACAACCTTTTTAGAGTTCCTCCCCTCAGACACTTCAGATATACAAAATATATATAAGTATATATATATATACAAAATCAGTAGCCCAGAGCTCTGATTGCAGTGGAGCACAAGTGAGAGCAGACCCCACACGGCAACTCTCAAATGTCTTAAAAATCTCTGTACCTCTTCTCTCTTCACCAGATATTAGGTCCAGATTCAACACAGTGCCTCTTCTCTTGAAAAGTTATACGTGATCCAAGAAAGGCATTTAAGATCTGACCAGAAAAGCAGATAACTCTATTTCCCTTAAGAATTTGCAGCTGGCATTTCCAACCACTCATCTCTTAATGCATGCAACAGACAATCTGTAGTTTCTGTAGTTCTGGGCACTATATTGATAAAATCTGCTTGTCCACATCAAGATGTTCCAATCAGTTACACTATTTTTTTTAAATGAAAATCCAAATGTGCATAGGAGACCTGAATTACAGCCTTAACCTCAGATGTCATCAGCAGCTGAGCACAGAGTCCCAGTGAGCCCCAGGAATGGGCTCCCAAAGGGCCAAACTGAAGGCTTCAGCCTGAATCACAGCCCCTGGGGAGCCCCTGGAGTTGTAGTCCAGGTTTAAATTTCAGGAGGCTGAAAAAAGCACAAGTTGAGGGAATATTTGCTGATCAAAGACAGAATCCTGGTCATCTAACTGCTCTTAAGTCTTTTAAATAGTAATATACTTAAATTAATTTTACCCTGAATCCAAATGGCCAAGAGATTATTTTCCTTTCTAGGGACTCTGGCAGATTCAGATCTGGCTGCAGGTGTGCAAACCTGCCTGGGGTAAATGGTGTTTTACAGACAGTTCAGAAAGAGAAATGGTTCGAAGCGTCAACCCACAGGGCTCAGTTTTGACTTACACGGCAGAAGTGGACAGCTGCTGCTCCTCGAATATAAGTGGGCTGCTTCGATAAGACACCTCACCTGGAGGTCTCCCAACACCCATAAACCTTGCAGCAATAATAATCAAAGAAAACAACAATGAAATAGTGAACCATTAAGCAGGAAATTCTTTCAGTACTGCTGAAGATGTTTCTGCTACTTATAATGGCCAAAATAATTTCTAGTAGCAACCCTAGTTGCCTTTTTTTTTTTTTTTTTTTTTGCATCTGTAACCATTTCCTCCCTCAATCCTTTCCGTAGTTTTCTCTTTCAGAGCTTCTTGACAACAAAACCTCATTGGGGAACAACAGTAGTTTTTATTCATGGCAGCGCTACGCTTTTGCCTGCCGTAGTTCCACTATTTTGAAAGCAATGTCAGGCTATGAAGTTCACCAGACCATGAAAGAGAAGATAAGCAAGTTCCATTTAAGTTTATAGAGCCCTAATTTAGAGGTTTTATTGAAATATTTAACTATATTTGAAAGTCTACCTTTCTGTCAACACTAACTTCACTCATGTGGAAATAGGCATTATAAACCATAAACTCCTAACAGAACAATATATTTTGCCTGGTTAATTCCTGAGAAATAGAAATGTTTACTTCTATATTTATTTCCCAGTTTAATGACTGCCGTTGCTTTACTGGCTTACATTTCAGTTTGCAAACAAGTGTAGGGGAGTGCATTATTCTCATGTGTACTATTTCAGTGCAAAATTCAAATGCAGGTTACCCGGTGTCCACATTAGAGAAGCACACACAGTCCTCGCTCCCAGGATCCTGCCCATGTAAAAAGCCAGCTATCAGGAGAGAGAAAATCTCATTGACCCAGGGCGGCACAGCAAGCCAGTGGCAGAGATAGGAAAAGGACCACCTTTTCTACTGCATTATTCCTTATGCTAGACATCATTCATGGATTTTTCTTTTCTTTAATACTGTCATATAAACAAGAAAAAGTCAATAGGCAAGGTCTATAGTTGGTGCACGATGTGTGAAAACAGACAAATTAAACTTTGCAATCTATAGTCATCCTACCACAGCCTCCAGCACAGCCCTCAGCTACATCCTGCACAGAACTCGGCTTCTGCAAATATTGGAGGAGCCTCCTGAGCCCTTTGCACAAGCTACTTCGTTGCTTTCCAAAATTGTCAGTGGCAGGCAACAAATATCACACAAAGCATGAATAAAATCATCGTGTTAAATTAGATCCAAGTCCTATACTCACAGAAGTTCCTCAGAAATCTTATTTAGTCCTATAACCTAACTAGCCTTATCTATACAAAACTAAAAATGAGAAATGACAGCAATCAGCATTACTATCGCTAACCCATTTGTGGTTCCAGCACAGAGAGCCCAATCCAAATCCCACTACAGATAATACAAATAAATACACACTTGGCCAATAGTACAACCACTGTGGTTAAGCACTGGCCACAATTTCTCCAGCTGCCCTCCACCATTGTACCCCCGGGGGAACCACCACTATCTGTTGAAGCACATCATCTTTTATGGTTGTGTTCCTAT
This sequence comes from Chionis minor, assembly GCA_013398295.1. NCBI lineage: Eukaryota > Metazoa > Chordata > Aves > Charadriiformes > Chionidae > Chionis > Chionis minor. Next base: position 255,289 of record VZSF01007115.1, on the reverse strand, counting down.
TAGCTAGATATGTTTAACTAACTGACTGTTTAGCTCTACTGACGCCCTTTTTTCACGACTGAGGTGATGTTCTGGCATGAGAAGACCTTACTACTGGCTAGGGAAGGAAGGGTGATTTCATATATGTAATTTCCTATTTGAAATTCCCCAATACGAACAATGTGAGGTTTACTAGTAAGACCCCATGGGTCCCCTCTCAGCTGCAATTCACTCAGGGACCTTCACATCCCCTTCCCCAGAGCATCTGCTTAATCTGCTACCCCCCACCCTGTTGCACAGCTAATCGTTCGTACCCAAGTCCAGCTCTTGTTATTTGTCCTTACAGAATCGCAAACTAGTTCTCCCACTCATCAAGTTTCTTCTAAGTGTTAAACCTTTTTCATACAACCCCTCACACTAATACCACCTGCAGATTTAATGAACAGACTCTCTCTTTTTTGCTCCAGGCTGCTAATGAGAACATGGGGTAGTACCTGAGCAACCTACCGGGGAATTCGCATGTTACAGCCTTTCCATTCTGACAGTCAGTCATTTATAATTGTTCCCTGAGACTCATTTCACAATAAGTTTTGATCCCATATAACTTCATTGTTACCAAACTGTATTTCTCTGCCTTGCTTACAAGAAGTCACAGGAGACAATATCAAAACGCTTAAGTCAAGATATGTGACATCTCCTGTCTTCTTGTTATAGTAGGAAGTTAAAGAGGTTTGAAGACCCGTTGTTCTGGGAATATCTATGTTGACTTTTACTCAAGTTCTTATTGACTTTCATGTGCTTTGCAAATAGTTCATATGTTCCCCTGTTCAAATAAAATATTTTGCAAGCATCTGGGAACACTACAGAGCTGTGTACTGAATCACCTCAATTTTTATTCTGTGTATTAGAAAACACAACTGACATGCACTCCAGAGTCATGAAACACCAGACCTCAAAAAGAAAAGCTTTGCAGGTGCAGTCTGACAGCCATCCTCTCCAGTCAGAGATAACTTACATTCTTTAAACTTCCAATACCATTGTCAATAATGAATCATCTTACATTGCTGTTTATTTTCCCCGTTCATCTCTCTCATTTTCACACAGTAATCCTCTCAGCCTCTCTTAGAATATTACCAATTTTCTTAGCAGTGAAGAACAGAAAAACCACAAATGACTTTGTTTCATTATAATCAAATAAATGTCAGCTTCTCAAAACAGGTTGTTCCTAGCTCTGTTAATATAATCCTTATCATAGTAAAACACTATGGGTTTGCTATCCAAAAAGAAAGTTTTATACTCAATCATTCAGAAAGCCACTAGGTAGTGTAACAAATCACAATATTCAGGCCAATTAGATAATACATCATCATACCGATACCAATGTTTTTCACATCAAGAAAGATTAGATCCAGTTGTTACTGTTACAGAGGACAGCATCAGTGGCAACCAGGAGAAAGGAGACCCTCGCTGACATGAACAGCAGAGCTGGTAAAACAAAGGCTACAAAGGTGATAGCAGCCAGAGGAGAATACTGGCAGAGGAACAAAGGTCTAAGTCATTTAGCTTGGACACCTGACATAGCTTTCTAACCAGCAGGATGGTATGGCTTCAGAAATAGTGACAGTGAAAAGAAAAAACAGCTTAAGATGGGGCTGGAGAAATTTGTTAACATTGAGATGTGCCAAGCACGCCTATAAAAGCGGGGGCTTAGGCTGGTAACAGAAACACTCAGCCCACATTCCTCACATCCAACATTCTTTTCCTTAGGATATATACTTGGCCTCCCTGCATTTACACAGGCTTAAGATCCAGAACAAGAAGAGTTGTTATGAAGGAAAGGTGGTATTTTTTATTTATGTCGACAACTCAGGCCAAATCCCCATGAAGAGAATTACAGTTCTGCTAACCTAACTGCGTTTACCCCAAACGCAAATGATGGTCTTTCTGCTGAAACAGTTACTTGACATGAGCTGGATATACTAGTTACAGCCAACCAGCTAACTGCCTGAACTCTTATTTTGCATACAACTATGCCTTAATTTATATCATACTGAATTTAATTAATTTGACAGTTATATCATTTGCTAATATTTTTTACACTACAGCTACCACTGTACCCTGCCTTTGCTCATTACATTTAACATCTTTTATAAAACATTCACCACACACAAACAGCAACTTTACCTCTTCGCTACTCAGTACACATAGGATCTTACCTTGTAGCAGAAACTTAAAAATTGCTTCAGAAAAGATTAAGTGATGAAGAGGAAGTCATGGAAATACAAACTTCAGGAACCAGCTCATTCTTCATGTTAACTGTTTCAGGAGCATTTATTTTCTAAATGTATTAAAAAACACTAATGGAGATCAGATAAACTGGTTACGTGTTTAGATGCAAAATTATGTGACAAAGTTCTTGTCGTTAAATGCACATGTGCACACGTGCATCGCACGTCACCTTTGCAAAGACATCACAGGCATATTCTGCTCCTCCACTTGCTCATTACTACAGCACTATTAGGAACATTAATCCTACCATTCTTACAATTAACACTTTCAACTCCAGCAAAACACAACTTATCACTGTGTGAACAGGAGGCAGAATATGTCATGTTCTTGAATATAGTCGTCTTTGAGTTAAAAGAATCGTTAACTGTGGAAAAAAGGTTCAGCCCTCAGATGCTATAAGGGAGAAGGCAAACTAAGAACCTGCATAAACGGAATTTCTTCAAGAAATCACTAAACAAATTGCATCAACTGTTTCCTTGGGACACATCAAGCATCCAATTTGCTAATAAACAGGAACCCGAGTCAATCATACCTCTCAGAGATATACAGTCAGCCTCAGTGGGTGCATTTCAGGAAAATCAGAATTTTGGCTTCTTTTCCTGAGAAATAAGAAAAATTTAAGAAAAAGTAAAATTAGAGACAATATTTTTTTCAGCATTATTCTCCATTTAAAGAGCCAGCTTATCAGACTGATGATTAAAGTTAACCACAATGCAAGCCTAAAACTTTATTTTCTCATCATTTGCAATTCTTCTTTCTCAGCAGTAATCAATGAAGTATAATTAAAGGCTACCAAACATTGCTTGAGATTTCGGTATGATTTAAATAAAGTTGAAGTGCTGATCAGTTTTCACGTCAGTGCAACTTAAAACCCTGGAGGATTTGCGCAAGACTATATTGCCAATTAGTATATAGAGATGCACCGACGAAGCACATCAGCTCATTTCTGAAATCCCCAGGTACCTGGGAGGAGGAAAAGAAATACCACTATTTATGGAATCACAGAATGGCTGGGGTCGGAAAGGTTCTCTAGAGATCATCTAGACCAACCTGAGGAGATCCCTCCTCAGTCTTCTCTTCCCCAGGCTAAGCAGTCCCGGGCCTCTCAGCCTTTCCCAAACCAAAGCAAGCACACTACTCAAATATGTCCCTGTCTCTGCCATGTCACGTACCAGCGAATCCAACGAAACACGGGAGACGCAGCCAGAGGTGGGAACCTCATCTAAAGGAAGAGCTGGAGTTGGAAACACTTGAGCTACAACCGCCTGTGGTAAAACAAAATCAAAACTTCATCATTTTATGACTAATTTCAGGAGGGTAAAAACAAAGGAATTTCTATATATGCATATGTACTTATATACACATATTTGTATATACAAATATGCATATTTTTGAGGAAAAGAGGATCCTGGAGTTTTGGTCAGATCATGTTTAAAATACTAGAGAAGGGAAGATAAGGGGTATCCCAGATAAGAAGTTTCTGCCTGATAAGATACTGGAAGACAAACTATGTGAGTGCACATCTTCCTTCTGCATAACTCCTTGGAAGGAACATTGGTGAGTGTCAGCTGAAGGAAGAAAGCTGTTCTTTTTAGTGAAATATTTTCATATTTATTCTGCCTATTTGCCCAGGGTGCTTTAAAGGGGCAAATTTCATCTTTCTCACTACATATACGTCCACCTAACCGCCTGAAGGGTAGCTGTGGCTGCAGCAACACCCAGGTTTACAGGCAGCGGCAATATCCCTGTATACATCCAGCACATAAAAAATCTCCGGTCGCTTTGGGGAGGTGCCAAGTTCCGCTCCCTGCAACCCTACAGCGAGGCTGACCTTGGTTCAAAGGCTTCTCTCCAAGAGATATTCCACATTGCTAGGGCAGCTGTTTTTACAGAGCTTGTTCTTTAATTTGTCCAGAGTATACAGAGTAGGTTTTCCACGGGATTTGAGCTGCTAATGCTCTTAGACTCCCTGGAAAATTCCAGTCCAATGTCTTGACATTTACAAAATTGATTTCACGCCATGACTGTTTTAGAGCCCAGCGTGCTGGGTTTTTCCCCCCTCCCACTTTTTTTTTTTTTTCTTTTCCCTTCTTCTTCAGGAAAAACATGATATATGCTAAACTGGAAGAATCAGCTTCGTGGAGTTTGCAGGAATGGCTGGAGCAGACGCGGTACCCTGTAATGTTGTATCCGAGAGTAACAAAGCCAGGAGCTAGGGGGAATTTTAGTCTACAATTAAAACTTCCCAAACACTATCGATTCAGTAGATTAAATTGATGCTACTAAGCTCATCTCTTTCTACAAAAATCAAATCTGTGCTAAGTGAGTATGGCACTTTTGTTGTGAAAAAACACATTTCCTCTCCTGGGTGTCTGTTGAGACTTGTGGACCGTAAAAATAGACAGTACTTTGAAGCATTTTATTGAAATAGTCTTTCAGAACATTTAATACAAATGCACACAGATGTACCCAGCTCAGACTGCACCCTGCTAATTATCATCTTTTTTCCACAAATTTGCAGATGGTGGAAACTGTCCTTGTATTTTTTTACATCCTGCCTGTTTGCCCAGGATGCTGATATAAAGTAAATAACATCTTTTCTCTTATGACGTTATCACTATCCTTGCAGCACAAGCTTTAATCAACTTTTCTTAATTAAGCAAGGGACCAAATTTTCTGACTAGTAACATTGCTTCGAAGTCTGTGATCAAAAACACACAATGACTTAAAAGATCAGAGAAAAAGCTAATAACTAACACTTCTGCATACAAATACAATTTAAAATTTCCAGAGGAAGTCTCTCATGGTAGGAACCACAAGAGTCAGTTTGCTGTTGCTGGGGTTTCTGCATTTGTTTTATTTTTGTCCAAGGCTGATTTTTAAATCTTAGCATGTCTGGTCATCAGGGACATATCTTAGTGGAGACAAACTAGAAAGGTTTTGGAATTGAATGCCACACGTTGGAGGCATGCTGAGGATGGTAGCCGGGGTCTGGATGAATTTCAATAAGCCTTCCTACAAGACAGGCCCTCCTAGATGTGAACAGCACTCTCAGCTTAGGTTTTCCTTACGGATATTTAATTGATCAAGCTTGCCCAGGATAACCTTGATACTGATCCTCAAACTTACTGTTGAAAGCAAGCTGAAAAGCAGCATTCACTGATGCATTTCAGTAAATTCAAAAAGTTTTTACATAATCGGTCTCTAAATAATACATTATTTTTCAATCAGTTCTTTCACATATCAAATCATTTTCCTGATTACCAAAATGTCTCATGAGGGTATTTTCTGTACATTTACAAAAGTCTTAACTGACACAATGAGACAGCTGACACAACTAACCAAATTTTGAGTTTGCAAGTGTTAATAACCATTTTCTACTTGAAATGCAGTACTTAAGACGTTAAGTTTCTTTTTTGGTCATTTAAAGACTAGAGGCCTCATACCAAAGGTTATTGCTATACATGTAGTACAAAACACCTCTACCTTTAGCTACCTCTATTCTAACAATCAATAAGTCGGATATGCTAATCTTCTCATTATTTGTTACTCACCTTATGCCAGCTATGTGTTTATATAGTAATACTCCATTCTTAATGGCTCTCCAGTATTTTGTCCCACGAGATTTAGCCTCACACTTTATTCATGCCATAGGCAATGCAAAAGATGTCCTTTCCCCCAGTCAGTCTAGCCAGAAGTGGTTCTGTAGCTTTGTATCCCCTCTTTAAAATCACTCTCCCTGACATTTCGGTGTCCTCTACTGTAGCTGTCTCAGGAAAATATCCTCCCTGGAACATGGTCTGAAACTTACGTTATTTTACACCTTTTCATTAAAAACTGATGGTAGATCTAGTGTAATGTGGTATCCAACCATGACATATGCACCACAGTAGTAATTTGTATTTGAACAATATCCAGCGATATTACAATTTTCAGTAGAAAAATTCCAAGGCTAGAAGACATACTCTGTTAAATCACCTGGTCTTTCTCTTCCTAGATAAAAAGCCATGTTCCCTTAGTCTGCTGAGTTTCCTGGTAAACAGAATTCAAAGCTAACTGATCCTTTTCTGATTTGGAAGGCAAGAGGAAAAAGGAAATCCTCACAGTTCTCCCTAGTCTGCTCTGTCCCCATCCTGAGCCCCAGTCTTAGAGACACAGGGACACACACAGATGGAGATGACAAATGCTGATCCACTGACACCAATGTCAAAATTCACTTCTTCACAGGATCACAATCTGTATGTGGAGGTTCTGCAGGACAGAAAGTAATTTTGCTAGGACACGGGTCTTTCAAAGTACCTCTGTATCTTTCTCATTTGCCGTCTCACTCTCAGGAGAGCATCTCACCACCTCAGCTTGACTCTATGCCTGTTCTATTTTAACCTCCCTTTTTTAGGCTACACTATCTCACTAAGTTATCTTCATCTGTAAAGGCATTTTTATGAGGAAAGGCTTACAACAGACAAAAAAGAACCCATACCACACAAAGCTACATAATCGTACCTCTTCTCACACAGTGTAACCTCACCTTTGCTGAGAACAGTCAGGCTCCTGCCTTCAGATCTTCCGTATCTCCCCACCACGTGCTTTGTGGATGACTGAATTTAGCTGGCTGAAACTGCCATGTTTGGCAAATTGGCTCTAGAGAGAAAACATTTCAGTTCAAGGTAATGTTTTCAATTTCCTTTTGGTGCATGAAAATCATTAGGAAAAGGACATTTAAAATATCACTAATGAAATCACAGAGACATCATACAAAAAGTAAAATAAAGTTCCTTAATTAGTTATTAGATTAACAACTTTTAATAAACTTACATACAGTTAGTCAATCAATGCTGTTCTCTCTCAGTATCCCCAGAGCAATTAAAATTCAGTGCTCTGCAAGATCCATTTAATGATTTGACAAGGTCTCTTTTGGAACCACATGCGCAGTATTAGTAGCAGAACATTGAACAGGAGCCTATATACATTATACAAGAGTCCTTCCTACTGCAGCAGGTTTGTGGGTCCTTCAGACAAAATGACTCACCAAGAGCCCTGGCTATTAGTTCTCAGATGTTAATAGGAGTCACATCCAGCAGCTTTGAGGTCACTTCACACAAATGACATAATGTGAACGAGATCATTGGAATATCCAACTGTACGATCGGTCTGACAGTGTGGACATTGCGAGGAGTGTGGTTCTGGAAGGTAAAATAAGAATGGGATTTTTTTTAAACACAGATACATTCTCAGAGGTCACAGGGGGGCAACATGTCATTTTTCAGTTCTTTATCGGAAGGGGACAACATAATTCACAAACATGCTTATTTTATCTGTCCCTCCAGCAGCTGCTGTACGTGTAGAGCAATTACTTTTCAATATTAAAGTGCTTACAGCAGAATTCACCAGTACACACTGGTCCTTTTAAAAGCAGGTTTGAAGATAAATTCTTGAAATTGATGTAAAGCCATAATTAAAAACAAACTTAAAGACTAATGCAGTTTTAGAAAAATAATTTTTACCAACCTTATTCTTGCCAGGAGGTGTATTTGCGTATAGTCTTTGCTGTGACTGGATGACAGTGATTATTTTTTGTAATTTTGTTTACATTCATTTACTGCCTATTATAAGAAGTACTTGACAATTATTTAAAACCAAAAAGTAGGCTCTATATGAAGAACATCTTATCTGTCAGTTGAACTCACAGGAAGCCTGTGAAATTCTGCGATGGTTTCTGATGAAGGAACACTTTTCTAGCAGCCCAAGACAAAAGATGTCACGGCAAAGGAAACCTGAAGCTACCTTCTAAAATTTCTTCCTCCCTCTCAGGAAGCCAGAACTACCAAGAAATTTTCTAACAAAATAATTTGAAAAAACATGAAGGGCTTGAAAAGAAAACTCACCCCGTAATCTATCAGTGGGAAAGACAGTGGATGCAGAATTAAGTATTGCCCATGCCCCACAGTGCCACTGCAGCTCCATCATTTCCTGTCTGGGGAAGAAAGAACATCATGGTTATGAAGAAAATTTATTTACCACTGAGAACAATGACTCTGAACTGAAAATTAAGGTATGAATTTAGAGACAGTTCAAATTCCTCCATAGTAATATACATGGTCGTTTGGTTTTGTTGTTATTGGGGTTTGCTTTCTCTTTAAACAGAATAGTTGATGGTACCTGACAGCTTTTAACAGCTCTGAAACTCTGCCTTATTGAAGACTGAGTTCTGCGGAGAACGCGTTGCATCCCAGAATCCAATGGCTTCTAGGTGCAAGGGAAGAAAGAGACGTTGGCTATTTCCTAGCAATAAATCATGGTAAAATATTTCAGCATTTAGTCTAATCTCAAGAGATAAGCACAAATGCTGATTTCTTGATGCCTGACCCTTGGGCCACAGCAAGTATATTAGAACTTTTGGTTCTGCAAAATAAGCTACTAAAGCAATTTGGAGAATCACACATAATCATTTCGTGCTTTGTCAGATTCATTTGAGTAGTACTTTCATAAAGGCCGTGTTTTCCAAAGGGGCTGTTGTCCTAGTTCCAGAATTAACTGAAAAATGACTTCTTTTTGTCTATTGCTTATAGCCTAATTTAAATAGGAAGGCACTTCAGGTCTACCTATTGAAAACAGAGATGGTAAGCAGAGTCAGCAGTATTAAACACTGAGTCCATGGCAAAACCAGAAACTGATATTTTGGAAAACTATAGGAAAACTGTCCCTCTTGTAAACAGGTACGCCACCCGAACCGTCACTGTAAGGACTACTTCGTTGGTCTTCTGGAGCTTTGTCTCTTTAGCTGATTCAGACAAAGATCCACGAGTCCAGCTCCTCTTGTTTCATCTGTACCACATCCACCTAATCCCTTGAGCGCTCAGCCCACGCTCTCTGTCTGATCCAGCAAGAGCATTGTGATTTTGCAATCTTTAAAGCTATGTGGTTTTCAGTGATACAGAGTCTCTCTCCATGAAATAACAGCACAGGCGGACTTTCCTTAGGATCCAACACATCAAACCAAAGAAGGTATTTTAAACAACAGAGATCTAAAATTGCTGTGCACACAGCTAGAACTCCTTCATAAAAGCAGCAGTATAAAGCCCAGTACATTGCAGTTTGATATGTGCGTGCACAGTCACAAAAAATAAACGACAACTCAGATTATTTTCCATTACATTCAAATCACTCTGACAGATATAAATTAAAACACATTTTAGAAGATCTCTAAAACGATAGAACCTTTTTCTCCCTCTTTCAGGTAAAAATACAATCAATTTCTGCTATGAATCTTTGAATTTTCCCTAGATTTACTCAACTTATAAAAGACAGCCTTTTAACTTCAGGAAAGTTCCCACCATTCGTTCCCTCTACTTAAAACAAACTCTTTGGGACAAGGATGTTTCCCTCTGGTCCGTGATCAACATCTAGCATAACAGACCCAAGATCTCTACTGAGATCACAGAAGTATGAGGTGAGAATACCAACACCACGTGAGTGGGTTAGCGTACAAGCCATACAAGCAGGAATAATTTATATGACCTTCTCTTCTGCTGATACTGTTAGCTCAGTTCTCGCCCTTCTCTCTCTCTTCTCTGCAGGGAACTTCAGAAGTTATTCATCTCCTACAAGCTAAAAAACCTTGAGCTTCACTCCAATGCACCAGGGGATCTGTGGAAGTTTGTCACAGATTATGTGTCGATGTAGGCACTGTTACTTAGAGGGTACATTATTGATAAAAGCTAAATATTTCATCTTTCTTCACTGTCTCTAAACAAAACTGGCATTTACTTACCAGGAGGCTGAAAGTTCAGCCTTTTCAATATTATAACAAGGAAACACGCTGGTAATTTCTCTCTGAAGAAAACAGATACCAACGGCCTCTCTGCAGCTGTAGCAGAGGAAAGTCACAGCATTCACTCCCTTCCCAAAGACGGGTCTGGAAATCCCGAGGGATGTGCCGGCAGCCGTGCCTGGCGTCCAGGTAGGCCCAAGTGGCAGGAAGGGCAGTTTCAATTCTATGTTTCTATCTTATAGGCCAAGTCCAACCCACCCTATTAGCTGCATGCAGGTGTTTCTGACTGTGTTTGTGCTTCAATTATTCATAACATCAGCTTCATATTTTATGGATTATTCTGCATCAGTTCTGGTACTTGCCTCGTTCATTATGCATGCACCTGAATCTGTTCTGATGGTCGGCATAAGAGACACAAAGCATGTCTCTCGCCTGTACGCTTCTGATTAGAAAAGAGTGTTTCTAGCTCTGAGCCTGAACTGAATCCCAAATGTGTCCTCTTTTGTCCCGTAACTGCAAATCCTCCAATGAACAAAAGGTAGATTTTTTTTCTCTTCTCCCTCAAACAAACTATCCTAATTTTACTTTTTGGCTAATGTCAGCTTATACCAAAACAATTTCCTTTATAAAATGCACTTTTTTCTGAGTGCTGGTTCAGAAGTACTGTCTGCTAAAAATCACAGCAAAGACCTTTTTTAAAATAATATCTCTGAATGAACCAAAGCCATCAAGTCTGAAGTCTCAAAACACCACAGGCATTGCATAGTACAGCGTTGTTTTACCCTAACGTGCATCGGAAAAGACAAGGGGATACACTGTTTGGTTCATGCTAATGCAGCTTACTGCTTAAAAGATGTGACAAATGATTCATAAGCTTGAGTAGAAATCCAAATGAAAATTATTGGGGTTTTTTAACTGCTAATTGGTTCACTGTGCCACACACCTCCTTAGCAATGCTGCATTCCTTTCTTGCCTTTTTCAATGCAACTAAACAACAGATCTTCTTTCCCACAGGGTCTCAACTTAGCAAAGATCAAAGACGTTTTTCGAAGTTGTCCTAATCAATGAGGGAACTATTTTATGGCAGAAGGAATACTCAGGTTGGACAGGGGAGGCACTGGTGCGGAGGGACACAGACTGGCATTGCTCCCGCTCCGGTTGGTGCCCAGGGAAGGGCCCTTCCACCTTCGCTTCCCGGCCTCCAGGGAAGAGCTCTGACCTCCACCAGCCCCGTGCCACACAGGAGGTCCTTTGGTTTTTCCTTGAAAGCTAGCTTCCCAGTAAAATTGCCAAGGTAGCTCTAGCAAAGGATAACCCAGCAGAGAGTTCTTTTAATCACACAAAAATATTTTAAGAAAAACATAGCAAAATTATGGAAATAGATTTAAATAGCAGCCTCCTGCATTCTTGGTAATTGTTTTGCCTCCTACACTCAGAGCACTGAGTTTTGAGCATGGAGAAGAGCCTGAAGCTAATTATAACATATGGACAGTGGCCCTTGGTCCAAGCAGACATTAATCAGCATCCTGCATTCAAAATACTACGAGTGTTCAAAATGAAAAGAGCATTGTTGACTTGGGATGCTATTCTTTCCCACTATATTCAGCAGGACTGTCTGCACTGAGGTGCCCGACAGGTTTTCTCCACTATCCTAGCTGGTTTCCAAAGACCCTGGAGAGAATACAGCTGTTATGTGTCTGCAAACTATAAGGAAATTATGTCACCCAGCAAATTTCAAACCCTGTTTTTAATTCAGTTTCAATAAACTAAAAATAACTTACCTGCCTTCTCTACTTATGCTTCTCTATTCATCAGGTTGAAATGAACCTCAACATACTTTCATAAAACAATGATTTCTTTCCAATCACACACAGGAGAGAAAAAAATAAAAATCTGTGCTTTTATTCATGGCAGACTTGACTGAATACCCTCCTTGATCCCCCTGCCAGAACACAGCTGTGTGCTGTCACACTTCTGGTAGCTAATGTGCACAGTCACGCTCTAAAGGTGGCGGTTGTTTACATCAGTCTCCACCAAAGACAGCAGCTCTCTTCTCCATGTAGCCACACTTTGAGCTCACTGTCTGCAATGCCACAAGATGCAACTTGCCCTCCAGCCTTTCAAGGCAACCCTGGTCTTCTCTTACTGCACGTTACAATTTTTTTCCACTCCTGTATTCTGTAGTGTTCAGAAATTCCCACCCTACCGGTTTAGACTTTGGGCTGTCAGCTCCTGGTTTTAGCTGTAATCTTCTCTCCTGTCATTTTGGACTGGGCTTTATCAGGCTTCTAGATATTCACCAATCCAGACAATTTTGTGTCTGAAACCCCTACCCAAATGGCCACTGTGCTCTCGTTAAGCAACCTCACCATGTGGAGGAGGTTCATTGCACATACAACTTGATACAGACCTTATCTGTATCAGACCTGTTTTAAAACACATGCATACCTTTTCAGCAAAAGTTTCAGAAGAATTGGGGAGATTCATGCATAAACTCCGAGGTAAACATATATTTCAGTATTTTGCATAGTAGGTTTGGATACTGGTTTGCAAGTAGGATAATGTTTTTAAACAGAGAGTTTTAGGGAGAACATGACCTCTTCTAGATGGAAAAAGTCTAGAATCCTAGCAAATAAACATTCTCCCAGAATATATGAATTGGATATTTTCTCCCCAAATTTTCTAATGGCTGAGAAAAGCGCTATGCACCAGCAGAAACCAGAATTTTGTTGACAAAAATAACACCTAAGGAGACAACTTTTGCTATGGCTCATCTCGCAGTTAACCCTGAACAGCTCTCAAAACATGCAGATACAGAAAGTAAAAGAAAGAAGTGAGACTCAGGAGAAATAAACATTTTCCTTTTCACAGAATCACAGGATGGTCGGGGTTGGAAGGGACCTTCAGAGATCATCTAGACCAACCCCCTGCCAGAGCAGGTTCACCTAGAGCAGGTTGCACAGGAACGCAGCCAGGCAGGGTTTCCATATCTCTAGAAGAGGAGACTCCACAGCCTCTCTGGGCAGCCTGTTCCCATGCTCTGCCACCCTCAAAGGACAGAAGCTTTTCCTCACATCGAGATGGAATTTCCTGTGTGCCAGTTTGTGCCCGTAGCCCCTTGTCCTGTCACTGGGCACCACTGAAGAGAGTCCGGTCCCATCCTCTTGATACCCACCCTTTAGATATTGATAAGCACTGATGAGATCCCTCCTCAGTCTTCTCTTCCCCAGGCTAAGCAGTCCCAGTCCTCCTTTTGAAGAGTTTCTCTCACCCAGTGATTGCTTGTGGCCAGACTCAGCAGAGTACTCATGTACACAAGCCTCTTAATCGTTCAGCAATGGATTCATAAATTGCCATGTAACTCTTGCTGGCCTGTCCAAAAGAAACTCTTCAATAAGGAGGAGATAGTTAAGGAAAGGTGACCGTAACTCAACCATCAGTTAATAAGTGCCATAATGATTTCTTTTAGCAATGCTAACCATGCAGGAAAAACTTGTGGTCAACTTCCTTTTCTACAGCCATCCTCTTTCCTCAGTCCCCCATTAGACAGTAAATCTTCAATTATATAATTGCACGAGATAACAATGGTACCTGCAGCACCAATTATGACATTTTAACTAGCTGGCCAAATGTTCCCAATCCTGGTTTTAACCCAATTCTTGTATTGCAAGGTTTGAGCTGTGTACTCATTACCATGCAAATGTTTGTCATGCAAACTTCAAAACCTGATTGATGAGAGTGAAAAACTGTCATAGAGCTCAGTGAGTTTGAAGTGAGTATTTTCCACCTCCTATCAGTAGAATTAGGTACCTGCCTTTCCAGATAACATGAACTGGTTCTCAGCCCTCCTGTACCCCACTAAGATAAGGTGAGGAGTAAATATGCTACATTTAGATTTATAGAGCAGGTTTTATCTCTAAAGTGCTTTGCAAGTATTAACCACATAATCATTAAATATTGATGTTTGCATGATTAATGCTTTGTTGTTACATTATGAGAGGAAAGATACTAATGTTGGGACAAGTAATCTGCCTTGGAAGCAAGCCATGAATTTGTACATAGTACCTCTGTAACTTGTGTTTCAGATACGCTCCTGTTAGAAACAGAACTGTGGATGTAGTGATCCTGTTGTGCTGTCCTCAACTTCATTTCATCCCCTATCAATAACCTGGCTGAAATTAACACATTATGCCTAGAAGGGCCATTTCCCACAACAAGCATTTTTTGAGGATTTATGCAGCACTAAGTCTGATTGATCTCAGGTCAGCATCCTGATTTGGAGATTTTACGGCCCCCATCTGCATCACATCCGTAATGTTTCCTTTTGGACAGTAATTGGAAACAAGAACAACTAACGAGACATTTTTCTTCTGAGTTTACTCATTTTTTGCATGTTCTATTTTGACATAATTTTTCTTTAGTCCCATGCTTAGAGAAAAAAATATACGTATCAAAAATATTCTTCATTTGACAAATAAGTTGTTTCCTTATTACTTAAAAAAGACAAAACTTAGCTGCACCAAGTAGGCAAAGAGCAGATCCTCAGGCATTACAGTTTAGCACAACTTTGACAGAGTTACACCAATTTACCACAGCTGAGGAGAGGGTCCCAGAGGGCCTCCTCAGTATTTATTCCTCTAATACACATTTCTGCTAGGTCAGAAAGTTCCTGGTTTTCATTAACACAGTTCCTGCAAGAGTTACACAGAGGTAACAAATGACACCCAAGACGATTATTTCCAATCTAGTTTACCTGCTGCTTTCTCCTCCTTCTAACATTCCTCCTAAGACTCCATATATGAAGCTAATCACCACTTGAAGAGAAGCAATTGACAATTTTTTTTATTTTTTTTTTTAAATTTAGTTTTTAAAGTTCCTTGGAAAGATTGTTCACTGTGAAATATAAGTGATCATGCTGGTATTTTTAATACTTAGCCAGAAAGAAAATCATTCTCTCTTCTCAATGACTTTATCATAGTGTCTGAAACTGGCAAGAACTACAGAATGCAGGAAAGTGAAGAAAAAAAATTACAAGTTTAAAGCTTATTTAGATACCAGGTCATTGAGGGTTCCTATCAGAAGTGACTAGGACTTTTTGCCACACTCAATCTGCAAATAGCTTGCTGCCTTACCCAAGCCAGAGACTGCTGTCTCCCAGGGAAGCTCAGAGGTGTCTGGCTTAGCTTCAGGACTGCGTAAACGGGAAACCACAGCCCCCAGGAGGCCCTGTCGCACGAGAAGTATTTTTCACAACACAGTAAAGATGGCTTTTACATTATTACTAATGTGAACTCACTTGCTTCTGGTTTTTATGTATCATCCCTAAATACATCCTCCAAATGTATTTAGGATAGAGACAACAGACACATTTTTATGACTGTGATAAACCATAAAAGCGTGGCAGAGCTAGTAGAGGGCTAGACACAGCCACTAAAATAATCCAGGAGAGGGCTGGTAACCAAGATATACTTGCTCTGTGACATGTTATTCTTTAAACAGGCTCTGATGTAAAATTCTTATGCTTTTTTCCTTTTTCTCTTAGCCTTTGAGGATGCAGGATGGCAAATAGCTTATAAGCAAAACTACAAGCTTCCACGCACTGTTGAGAGGTGTTGGCTGGTATAAATAGCGGGGGCTGAAGAGCAATAACCAAAGTCTCTGCTCTGTACAGTAAGGAGGCACGCAGTAAACAGGCCTGGCAAGCAGGAAGTCCGGTGATGTCCGAAGTTTCCTGGTTTTCCAAGCATTATCGAGTAGAAAGTAGTGCTCGAGGAGATTCATCTCGAGTCAGAATAGAAATCCTGCTCATCCACACTCAACAGTTGCACAGAATGAACTTGGGAGTACATTGGAAGAGCAGCCCAGACAGGTAATATTCTTTGAGACACACAACAAATCAGTAGTCAATCCCCATTGACGGTTAAGTCAAGGCAGGCTGCTGAATGCATCCTCTCAACTTACGTCCTTTCAGGGCAGCAGAAGACTTGCAATGATTTTTTTATATTTATATGTTATTTTTAAGTAACAGACAGGTTTTTCAGTCTTCACCATCATACATGGAAACCCTCCTCTGAACAAAGACTATTATCTATACCAGCTCTGCCAGTGCTATTTGGTTTCGTGATGACGCCCGTTGGGAGCTGGCCTAGATGACATTTACAGACACTTATACCAGTTTCGCATTTGATAAGGAGATTTCTAAATGCAAACCAACATTCCCACAGCGACAAGCTAGTTCTATACCCAGGGAGCTCTGAAGGACACTGAGCAGTACTTCTCTACTGTGCAACCACCACCAGCACCACCCAAACAACTATTATTACCATTCTTATTCAGAGTCACAGCATCAATTTCCCAACAAAACATATGCCATTATAGCTTGCTACAATCTTGGCAACACTAGATTGTTTCGATGTTATTTTTGGCCTGATAAAAAGTCCCAGAGACAGCTGTGGCACAATCCTGATCTTACTGGTATTGATGACAGGACACCAGTCAGCTGGAATGAGAGATGGAAGAAGCCTTTGCTACCCACAAACAAACAGCAGAAACTGAAAGAGAACAGAAAAGCCCATCTTATCGTATATTTTGTGGGCTTTTTGGCAGGACCAGTGTTACTAAATATGCATATTATAGCATAACAGTTTAATGACAATACAGAATTTGCAAGAATTTCCTTACAAGAGAACTCTCCCTCTTGCTGCTGAGAGGACAGGTCAGCAGCACGTTCACACTGACCAAGTGCTGCAGCCAGCAAAGGGTTATAGCACCCTGTTCACCACATGTGCAGCTTGAAATAGCCTGTAAAAGGAACATTAATCTATTTTTAAGGGGAAACTTTGCTCTGCAAAGATGAGGTGGCAGTGATTCTAGACAAACAGGTTTATTCTTTAACCTTTG
Source organism: Chionis minor (assembly GCA_013398295.1). Lineage (NCBI taxonomy): Eukaryota > Metazoa > Chordata > Aves > Charadriiformes > Chionidae > Chionis > Chionis minor. Next base: position 238,350 of record VZSF01007115.1, on the reverse strand, counting down.
GTGGGGGCTTTGTGGTGTGGTTGGGGTTTTGTGGTTTTTTTTTTTTTTTTTGCTTGTTTTGGTTTATTTTTCCCAATGGAAATCAAGCAAGCTTTGAGGAGAGGGCTTTGGAAAGACTATGGCTTGGAGCAGAGTTTCCCTTCCCAGAGAGAAATATAAGAGGAGCAAGTACTAGTTGGTCAAATCCTGGTGTTTAACCATTCATTTATGCCACAAACAAGGCATTTCCTCAGAACCCTACACAGGTCAATACTGCTGAACCTGAACGTATTTTTCTAACCCATCTCAGATACTTACAGCACATAAATCATCCCTAGAGCTCACAGAATTAAGAAAGCAATAGATGGCAGGACAAGAAAGCCAGTTACACTGCGAAGTTTAGCTGCACAAGGAGTATTATCTAAACTATGGTTCTTATTAACGCCAAAAAGCTCTGCTAAAAATCCAGTTCTAAACTTCCAGAGGCTTGTTTTGATCTACAGTAATTAGCACTCATTCATTAAAATTCATTATTTACAAATATGCATGTTATGAAAGCAAGAAAGTGCACATAAATGGAAATATTTTACTAAGGAAGAGTATTTGTATTGGTTACCTATGTTTGACTATGTTACAACTTTATTCTGTTATCTTGTTTAAGCACAGTGCTAATATCATTTTTGCAGCACACCATATAATCACACCACAACTGTGACAGTCTGTTATATTGCTACAGATTTACCCTGTGGCTCTCCACAAAGACTGGGGAGTGTAATGCCAGGATTTGTTCCACCCAGCCGCTCTGTTTGACAAAGACGACACTCTCGTGACATGTAAGCCTAACAGAGATTTTAGCAAAAAGATTATTTATTTATTTAGCCTAAGGTTGAAACATTGCTTTGGGGCCCAAATATTTTTAACAATTGTTTTCATTCTGATCACCGCTTCATTATGAAAAAATTAAAACTGGAGAGCATCTTTTACATTTTGATATCTCAACAAAACCCTCATCCATGATTTTCCTGGAAAAATACTGGTCAGGGATATATATCCTAGTTTACCTAAAACCATTAAAAACAGTTCACATTTTTACTTATCTCCAGTGATTACATAAAGTTCTCTAAATCAAGTTTTACTTGGTTGCAACAGATTTGGTATTTTGTCTATTATCTAAACAGCATTTTAAACCGTATTCCGCACTCCATCATCCTTTTACAATTTATAGATTTTTAAACGCTATTTTTGAAAAATATTTCTTCACACCTTCTTTCTATTGGGTCTCTATTATAGTGCTTACTGCTTGCTGAAAATAAAAAAGTAACATCCAATAAAGGTGAGACAAAACCCTAACATGTAACATTTTTCATAAGCTACTTGAGATGAATGCCTCTGACTAGTCATAGTAAAACAGTACGTTATTAGGACCTTATTTTGAAGAACTTTAAATCTCAGTAAAATAAATTATGTTTATATATGTCAAAGCAATTATCCTACCAAACAAAGGTGCTTTTACACAGCTCAAGTGTAAGTAACAGTGGTAGGCTGTTCATATTTTTAATACAGTTGGAATAATTTATTTTAGTAACTATCCAACAGGAAAGAAACACTTCATGCTGCCATTTCCAACACCCTTAAAGTATTATTTTTAAAACCACCTAAAGAAATCCAAAGCGGGGGCACAATTCTCTGTTCATTACATTTTATAAGTTATTATAATTTTTTTTATAGAAAGGAATTGCTCGCTGTTAAATACTCCAGGGTTTTAAAGTTATTTCTATAGGGCTATTTTTAATTTGTACACACACACACACAAAAATAGCTACATTAAAGGACGCAGCAAAGTCACCCAACTGAAAGTCGGCACATGCCAAAATCAGAGGCCCAGGAAATCTTCCCTTTGTCTGTTTCTGTGGGCAACGTCTCTACTGCAAGTAGCACCACAAACTGGGGACACCATTGCGGAGTAGGAGATTGGATCAGAAATGCTGGGGAAAGAATGAAGGTTCAGTGGGCAACCATAAATCTATCAATTTCTAACTTCTGAGGGCATGATGACAAATCCATTGGCTGTCAATTTACAATATCAATGGTTTTTTCAAGTGAGAAATTAATTAAAAAATCAGATCATACTACTACAATTCTATTTCTTCAGCTATTTCATTCAGTTCAACTGTCCCCATTTCCACTGGAGGATCTCGTGGGCATCAGACTGGTAGGGGCACGGGCACTGGGCAGGAAGCGTATGGGTGGGACGAGAGCCCAGCATCTCCCCCGGGATTGCTACTCCGGTTCTGCACTGCATGCTTTATGTAACACGGAGCCTTGCTGCTGCTGCTTTGGCTAAATTAAGTTTTAGCTCTTCAGAGTGTTTCATATTCATACATTAATTAGGCTAGATACCATCATTTTCTTGGGGAATACAAGAATGTGGAAGAGAAACAGTAACTCCTAATAGCTTATAACCCAGTTAACTGGAATACGCAGGAGAAGGAACTGTGGCTTTTCTGTAAACCCAGGGGCTTCCAGTTAAATATCAAACACCTTCCACCAAAGTCAAAGACATTAGACATAGTTTATAAAAATTTTAAAGTCTTTGCTACTGCAAAAGGGCATCCTGCAACCTCTGTCAGCAGGATGTTTTCTGCAGGTATTAACTTTACACCAAAATTTCCTGAGCGAGTTTCTGCATCCCACTCCAACTGTTGCATGCTCTTGCAGAAGAACAAAAAAAGCCCAGACTCTGAAAATCAGCTACACAAGAACCATCTCCAGCTGAATTCCCTCCCACACAGAGCATGCCAAGGCCTGGCACAGTAATCACGTTGCGATTAACATGTACCAGGACTGCAACAAGATTAAAATCAACATGAAGGAAAACTCAATTCAGCTGCACATAGGTGAATCCTTAGCAAAGTGCCTGAAGAACACAAGGAAGAACACAGCGCAGCCTCGAGAAAAGAGAAGTCAGACTTAGTTTTATGAATAGGGGCATGTATAAGACTAATATGCAAAAAAAAAAAAATAGCCTTCTCCCCCTTCCTTTCCCTCCCTCTTTCCTCTTTCCCTGTTTTGCCTTTGCTGTTCTAATTTATGATGTTCTGCAGAAGACAAAAGCCCAGAAGAACTCAGTACGCTGGCACTATGCCCAGAAAGGTGACATATTGCACATATATTTTTCATACATTTTCAAAAATATCCATGCGATGGTTTTTTTTGCACGCGTTACCATACGTGTTTGGCAGAGCAACACCCCTCCCTTTATCCTGGGCAACTACACAAGGACATTCTGCCTTCAGTTTCTGCTGAAGCTTCCCACAGAAAGAAAGACTCCTTCAGAAAACCATCCCTGCTCCGAGGAGCTCTGAACTATTCTTGTAACTGTCAGCAAGAGCTTGAAAAGAAGCAGTGGGAATGTACTGCTTTATGATAGATTGGAACCCAATATGAAGCAAAAAGCAAGTACAGATTTCAGGGTATGGTTCAAATCACAAGCAGAGCGACCAAACAATACAGTTCTTAGATACAGAGTTCCTTATCTGAGAATTATCTTACCTTATCCTTATTCCTAATCTGCCTTGATGTGTTAGCATAAAAAAAAACCCCTTGTACAACAGCTGCATCCAGCCTCTATCCCTCAGATAAGAGATTTTTAAGCAAGTGAAGTAAAATCCACCTGGACTTGAACACGAATCAAGCTTTAAAACACATCTGTGCAATATTATTTTTTTTTTTCCCCACAGCTCTCTATTTGTCCTACCTGCACTCAAGTTATCTGAACACTTGCCAGGCTTCACCCAAAGCCATTGTGCTTTAGGGGGAGCTTTGTGAGCTTGTTGAAGTGCGGCACATCGCAGCATCCTCACAGACTCCACCTCGGAGCCGGCCGAGCTGCGCTGGGTCTCTGCAAGATGCTGCAGACAGGCTGAATCCTCGGCACACAACTGCTGGGTTGAGGACTCACGGGAAGGTGTGAAATGCTCACTTATTCCACACAGTAATTCAGAACTTACATTTTTACACCCGCAATTTTGACGTAGCGATTACAAAAATTAAGTAAAAAAATCCAGCGCTGAGCACGGATGTTTAGGAGATTCTAAGACTCAAATTCTTGTTCTTTGAAAGCCTGAAAACACATTCTGCTGGAAACAGGCTGCCTACGGTTTCCTTTGTTCAGTACTCCTTCCATTCACACTTGAGATGCTAAAGAGCTACATTTTATTTAAGGGCCAAGATTAATATTGTTGAGGATATTACCCTCTAATCTGATAGTGAAACTGAAAGCTGCTACTAAGGTGCCTGGAGGACGAACCAAAGTTACCATTGCAGTAGCCTTCATGAAGACTTAGCCGAATATCAGTTTAAGCCCACGTAACACCAATGGCTTTTTCCCCAGCATCCAGGATCTTCATCCATAAGGTCAATCAGATTTGAAAATTCTTGTGTTAAACCATTAAGAACTAGTATAATTTTCTTTTTGAAATTCAGCTTGATGAATCACTGAGTTGCAATTTAACTACTGTGCAACACCTGTAGATAGAAGACACAGCAGACAAAAATACTGTTTGTGTCTCCTCAGCCGTCATGTAAGACAATTTTTCTCCCACCCATTGGAATTATTCTTCAAAATCCACCTAGAAGCCTGGACTCCCATTGTTTTTTTTTTCCTTAATGTGCAAATCCCTTTTCATTGATAGCAAATATTCCTACTAGGGTCAGTCAATTTTGGGTCAGACAGTCCCAGCCTCTGCATCTGGAGGCAGCAGAAGGATGGCCAGTGACTCACAGCAGCGCTAGACCGTGTCCCTCCCAAGCAATGAGGAAGGCAACGGCTGCAGGACAGCGATCCGAAAGGTTTGAACGCGCCTATAGCTTGAGCACCAGCAGAGAGAGCTTAGCTCTGTGCAGACCCGGGAAGGAGACTGAGAAGCAGGAGGCTTTTAGTTAACACACACACAGAGATAAATCAAAGGTAATGTTTCTTTCCCATGTGAAAATGTTTTCCAATTTTCACATTTGCTCGCACTGAATTTCCTCTGCCATTTTATTGCCCAGTCACTCAGTTTTATTTGCTGCACCTTCACCAGCCAGGTCTCGTACACCCGGATCTGTAAACCTGTTATAACTGTCAGTGTAACACTGGATAACTTAAGCCTCAGGAGAAAAATTAAAAAAAAATAATTTTGAAGTGTCTCTTTTCTGAGACAAGTTTTCCAGAGCACTCGTGAGAATGATGGATAATATATAGGCTAACCTACACCTGCCGTATCCAGTGTCAAGGTCAGAGCACTGAGGAATCACACAGCAGAAAATGCTGCACTGAGTTTTATTTACTGGGACATCATAGTTACTCTATCAGTTAAATCTTGCTACATACTTATTTACTCTGCACTCTTTCTATTGCTTTATCTTCTGCATACTGACAACTGTTTCCATAGTCATTAAATGTCAATGTTTTTAAAAACAATATTGTATGAAGCCAGTCAATTGAAATAAGGAAAATGTCGTCACCTGTACAGCTCTGGATTTTAAACTGTTGGAAACAAAAACTATTTATTCTTCTCCTATCAAACCAGCACCTTTGGGTTCACTTGACATAACTATAGAAATCGCTTTTTATTGTTGTTTTTGCTTCCTGTTGCAGCACTGAAAAAGCCAAAGTACTTAATATGAAAAATACAAATTAGTTGAAATACCACTTTTTTTAATTGCATGCACCTGTTTTGAAATGAGTCTGTACTGTACAGTTTGCCATCTCCCTTTCAGCAGCATCCTACAGGTCTCTCAACACCCTGCCTTCCAGGAAGTAATTTATTTTCCTGAGTTTGCATGAAGTAGTTACTAGAGGAATCCACCACACAACCAAAGGAAAATTTTGTTGACCTAACAAAACAAAAGAGATCCCATTTTCTGGAAAAAGGCCACTAATTCAAGATCACAAAGAGTTGAAAGGCAAATGTCAAGTCTATGTGGTTTTATATATAGGGATTGTTGGGCTTCCCTTGTCCCCGCTTAAAACACGGTATTAAAAAAAACTACTGGCATGGATCAGCAGAAGCCAAATTGGCCAAATCAATTCTTACTGAGACAAGAGCCAGTCCTTGGTGAAGCATGAGAAACAAAAGTGGAACAACTCGGCAAAGTGATGGGCAGAGAGCCAGTCTATCCTTTGGACTCACCTTTTTTTGCTTGTTTTGGGCTTTTTTTACAACTAGAGATGAATGAAAAGAGTCGTCGTTCATGGATTCACTGTGAACACCATCTAGCCATGCAGATTTTTGTATTTATCATTAAATACCTTAGATCCATTATATCCTCACCCAGGTGCTACACCACAGTTTTAAAAGATCAGTGCTAGAATCACTGAAGACATGGATATTCATCCCTTCATATTCAATCTTTCTCTTTACTTTCCATCACAGATACTACTAATAATATAAATTTGAGTTGAAAAAATGGGTTCAAAGATGAAGCCACAGCATTGTAAAATCTAAAGGAAATACAACAGAAATTCTGAAATGCCTTGTAGCTGACAGGTTATTATTACTGTTATTAACATGATATATTACATGTTATTTTCATGATATATTAACAACCACTTTCATATTAGGCTTATTATCAATGTTTGTTATTCTTACCTGGCTTGTGCAATATGTGTTTATATATGAACAAGTATAAGCAGCAGCCACATTTTGTAGTAACTGGTATGATCATCTTAACATTTTGTTTTTCTATAAGGAGAAACATACGGCACTAAGAAAATAAGTGCACCGTTAAAAGTAAAAGCAGCAATTTTAACTCATTCTGACAATTTAAAAATCCTATTAGAGAATCTATAGCTAAAACCGCCTATTTCAAACATTTAATTGTTCCCAAAGTAAACAAAGCAGATCTCATTCTCCTCTCATGGCCATTTTCACAGATGTAATTCTCCTTACTTAATTGAAGTCACTCCTGATTTATATTGAGGTGAGTGAGAGAGAATTTGGGCCCGTTATTTTCATAAGACAAATTTCTTAACTGAGTGACACTCTACTGTTGCTGTTCACACCGAGTACAGTCTATTAGTAACCTTGTTGACTTCAATATGACTGACTCATATTTCAAATTTAAGATTGAAGTCTTAAAACTTCAAGCTTTTGAATTTCAAGAGCAGCAGCTGAATGTTAGGACAGAAATGCTCAGATGCAAGATATTACACATGTTTTTTATATATTTTTCTCTCGAAGTAAGTTACACAGTAAAGGACCTGCATACAGCTCTCCAAAATGCTCTTTTGTGTTCCTTGATCTTGCAGGATTTGTAAAGCTCCCTGTGGGCTATGAGAAAGCTTCTGCATTTCCAGGTCAGTGGAGACCTCTCTCAAACACATGAATCGTCAGTTACAGGATTGAATCAAAGGTAGAAACAGAAGCACCAAACAGACCTCCTATCACAGCGTCTGGCACCACAGGGGGTTAGCACAGAAAGACAAAAAAGCCGCTTTTTTGTTGGTTTTTTTGTTTGTTTGGTTTTAGTTGGTTTTGGGGTTTTTTGGGGGGTTTTTTTTGGGGGGTTTTTTTGGTTTTTTAAGACGTATGGCATACTACGAGAGTCTACATTTCCCAGTGCAACGGAAAGCTCTCTAAATTATGCTTTTGTTTTCCGGAGAAAAAAAAATTGTAAAACAAAAAGCTGATTATGCCTCTGTCATCTACTGTCAAGTAAGCAAGTTCTCTGTGGTAAGAGATACCAGCTGCTCTGGATGTTTTGAACAAGATCTTCCCGAGAAGCAAAGAGGAAATGAGACAGAGCTCAGCTGTGAAGGGAAATGCTGGGCTTTTAGCGGCAGGTTCTGTTGCTGAAAGGACCAAGTGTTTCTGCCCACAATGCCAAGTATGAAAAAGTTTGAAAAATACAAAGCCCTAAAATATCGTATTTAAGCAATTTAAAGAAATATTTGTATTAGTTCCAGATTTACCGTTTGAGACTGTTTTTAATTTAGGAACCTCAAAAAGATGCGTCAAGAAGTGCCTGATACAGCTTATACATGTCTTACTGCTCCCAGCCAGAGGAGCTGCTGCTTTTGCTCAATCTGTAGGGATTTCTACTGCCAGATGAGTCAAGAGCTCTAGAATCAGCTGAGACACACCAGAGCCCTCGACACAAGTAATTCTGTGGGAAGCACGCAGTAACCGAGGGGAGCAGACTGGTGCATTGCTGCGTTTCCCTTCCTCCTCTGCAACGTTTCCTTTAGGGAAGCCTCAGACTGCTTTTGCTGTTCTGCTTTTCATCTTTTGGGGGCAGAAAACCAGACTCCGTTACGTACAGAGGAAAACTGCACTGAGATGTATCGAGCTCGATTTGTTGATGCCGTCATGGAGTTAAATACCCATTTACTGGTGTTGGCATCCAATTTGTTTGTCAAAAAAATGAAGGGCTATCATTCTTCTAAAAAAGTAGTCTTTAGTTTAGTAGGAAACAGTGGTGTCATTCTATTTTCTTTTAAAAAATATATAAAAATATAACAATAGCTACACCTGCCCATACTAGCATAGCATTTTTAATGATTAGAACCCTTTTTTCACACACTCAGCTTCCAGTACATCAAGGGCAGAACTGTATTACAAGGACAGGCAGAAGTATCCCAAAACTTCTAATTTGGAGGCTTCTGCTTTTCCTTGTGCTTCCTAATCTTTGAAAGGAGAAGACAAAACCCACAAGTCTGGAAGAATGCAATAGAAAGGACTCACACGAATGACCTGAAAGGCCCTTGGTTTATATTCTTATGTAAATAAACGTGAGGCACATTCTGCTTTTCCTGGCATGTCTTCTGTCAGTAAATGCATCACCCCATCCCCACCAACACTCCGGCTACAGCAAAATTCTCTTTTCAGATAATCAGTTTTCATTTTCATCAGAGTTGAACATTAAGCCTACAATATTGCATCCTGTGTCTCCAAACCACCAGGAGCCAATTCACTGCTTCCTTTACCTGATGTGCCTTTGGAGGAGCTCTGCAGAGTACAGGACACACACTGCTATACTGTTCCCAGCGATAGCCTGAGCACTAAATATATGTGTATTTGTCTTTCCCTGTAATTCATTCTACATTCAGCCCAGTTTTCAAAGTGTATTTCTAGTGGAAGAACAAAGGGTTAGACCACCAGGCTTTCTGCTCTCGTGAGCTAAATGTGTTTTGGCTGTGAACCCCAAGCTGACATTTGCCTGTGTCACATAAATGCTATGTATCTGTCACGATGGGCACCAGATTGTATTTTGATAGCTACCACGTCAGTGGAATACTCTCAGCCAAAAATATGGGTCTCTGGCAGCTTGCTTCTCCTGTGTCCAGTTCACAAAATCATCGGTTAGCATTTACCCATAAATCTCAAACTTTGATAACATATTTCAAAAGCAGAAATACCAGATTTTAGGTCACCATTGAACTGGTACATAAGCAGTTTTCTGGACTGTAAAGCAGGCACAGAGAGCGCCATTAAACCACGACAACCAGAGAGGATTTGGTCTGGTTTATCTGATGAGGGTCTCTTGGTCTGGCTATTCCTATGTGTTGAGCTGGACACAGGTTAACGTCGGGTAATTTCCTTAATCTAATGCGGTTAACTTAAGACACAGATCCAGTAAATGGATTCCAGAAATACATGCGGACAGGCTATGATTACTGGTCAGATTTCCCAAAACCAAAATAAGTCAAAAGGAAATACAGCTTTTCGTTATAATTGGCTCTTAAAACCTTTCACTGAAGACTAGCTATCACAAAGGCTGGGAAGTTCTGAGTCAGATCTAGAGCAAAGCAAAAAACATCACACACTGAAGCCTTGAGATGATGCTGTTTTCCCTATTAAAGTCCTCTGGTGGTGGAAGAAGAGTGACTCTTGCTGTAATTTGTCACCATGTTTATATAGTAATTGCAGTCCTTATTATAGCAGTATGCCAAAGATTTACAGCACGCCATTAATTATGAAGGTGATCAATTAAAAAAAAAAACAAACAAAAATATCCAAAAAGCAAGAAAAGCCTCCAATAATTAACATTTTGCTTTCATTCAGTCTCAGTGTGTATGCTATCCTCCAGAGTATGGCTACGATCTTTTAGTTCCTAATGTCTTGATTATAGAAAGTATTATATTGAGGTACCCAGAAAAAAAGTCAAAAATTTAAGGATAAAAATAAAGAAAAACTAATAAAGTACTCCATTAAAATGGATAGCCTTTCATTATTTATGATGGCTAGAAATTGTATTTACTGTTTCTGGGTAAGATTTTAACTGATTTAGGAGAAGTCAGTGTCAGTTGGATGCAATTTTTTTTTTTTTTAAAAACTAGAAAAAATAACACTCCCCCTCTTTAATATTTTTCCCAGCTTAAGAAATCCTGTGGTTATTTACACTGAAATAAATTTAACTGAAAGAACTGAAATAATTTAAGTTTCCTCCCCCCCCCTCAAGTACTTCAGTTCCTGTCTGAAAGTTCAAGCAGAGGCCAAAGCCATCAGGGATCCACGTATTTAGGAAGTTCAGTGCATGTTTCATGGAATTCTTGAAATAAACATACACATGAAGTGGGCTTTAGTTAGGTACGAGAATGGAATAAAAAGCAATCGTGTGGCACTAACCCAAAGCAAGCACATCTCCCCAGTATTTCTGCACTATTCATTACTAGGACAAGCCCAGTTTCTCTGCCCCAGAGGACACCAGCCTGTGCCCATTAGCAGCCCTGGGGCTGCTCCGATGCCACGGCTACTCCGCTTGGTGCCGGGCTGGCAGCAGGGCTGGGCTGACATGCTGGTTCTCCCTGAACAGATAGCCTCAGCTGGAAAGGAAAACGACCCAGAAGGACTCACATTAGCAGGATTCTCTTAAGAATTAGCTTTCTTAGCCTTATACCCAACCTGACCTCACACGAAGCAGCTGGTGCCCTGACAAGCTGCCACCTCTTCACACCTACAAGTTATCCCTGTACTTCTTCAGCTGAATACGTGAAGCGCGGAGCTCTTCCTCTGCAGGTTACAGAACTGGCCAAAGCCATTTCACATCACACAGCCCGCCCAGGAGAACAGCGATCCCTAAACGAAAAAAGCCAACCAGTCCCCGAGTCATAACAGCCAACACAGAGAGAGAAAAAAGACATTAGGCTAAAGCTGTATAGCCTCGTGTCAGCTTAGCGCTGGTAAAGCAGATCAAACTCTCTTGATTCGGCATCTCCAACCCAAGCCAGTGAGCACAGATGTTGTCTAATACGTCAGTAAATCAGGCTTTGCGGTTCCTTCTCCAGGAGGCTGACACATGGCACCCCAGGGAAGAGTCTAAAAGAAGTAACTGTAAACTTTAATACACTACCACATTAAGTGGCATCTGTGCTCCCTGGCTGGGCCTGTTTATTTATTTATTTATTACAGCATTCTAATGTTTGCAGAACTATGTGTTAAAGGAAACTCTTTTCTTTTAATCTAATTGAACTTAAATAGCACAGCTGCACTTGAAACTGGCAAAACGTGCGTAATTTCGACATTAAAGCTGCCATTTGTTTGTATTCCTACAGCTTGGTTTTTCTGCTGCTTGTTTAACTCGGAAAATTCAGCATTCACTTTTTTTACAGAACATTTTATTTGCATTGTCTGGCTTTGGTTGTTTTGCGTCACGGATGCAGCACAGTTTAAAACTGAGCTCTCCGGAGTCAAGAGCAATGGATTCTGAAGTTTGGCAGAGCACAGTTAGACCCATAACTCCTACTGCTACATTTTCCAGCTCTAAGTGACATATCGTTAATGCTGAATATGTTCTCAGGCCCCTAAAGGCAGCATTCAAAGCAGAAGTCACTTAGCCAAGTCATCCTTGGAAGCATAGCTGTGGAAAGCCACTATACCTTGTACTGTCCCATTGATCACTGTGTGCCCTCAGCACAATGGGACAGATGATGTGCAGGGAGGTCACAGCAGCGTTACACAGATTTTTGCTCTTGTTCCTCTTAAACATACTGGATACATTACTGTCTCTGCAAACTCAGCGATACTACAGTAATTCTTTATCACCTGCTATGAAGTATTTGTGCCATCAGCGACTTCAGCGTTACTTCAAAACTTCACATTCAGAAACAGAGCGATTCTGTTCCTCTTGCTGAAGAGACATCACGCCTCGAACTACCACTTCATGAAAGGACAACTGGTCTGAAGTTTACAACATCAGTTATCTACATTGCACCAATATTCTTTTTTAATTCTCTCCAGTACTCTGTGAGTGACACCAATAGCAGTGTCATGTGTGGTTTTAATTTGTTACTCCTTTATTATCCTCCATCCACATCTGGACACTCCAACAGAAATAAGACCTTAGGTTGACATGCACTGTCTAAACACAGAAGAAAAAATAAACCATTTCCTAAGGAGCTATGAGAGGATACCAAAGTATGGAGAAAGCAAAGTTGTTCACCCAAGCTGGCAGCATTGAAATGTTTAAATCGTATCATCTGCTAAATGTCCTGCACTGCTTTCCATCTACTCCTTCATGCACCTTCATGCTGCACGTTTCCATTTTACAGACGTGTACTTGACCTCTAAGATGCACCAAAGTGCAGAAAGTTACATTATTTTGAAATTTTCGCTATAAACAGATTTTTTTATTAAAGAAACCAGAAGTTTAATTTTTCCAATTTAATGTTTCCAAACGATTATTTATTTCTTGGTTATTTCCTGATTACTTTTAAGTCAGCTCAGTGCTTTTGAACCACTGTATAAGCATTAATGCTTAGATTACAAGACAGCAGTAAGGACAAAAAACTAGCATCTCCGGATGTGGAAAGAGAAGGGAGCAAGGGAAGAGCACTTCCACCGTCACCAAGCTGACTTGCATCAAAGCCTGATCCAATGCACCCAACATACCCATATTTCAGGTACACCTTTCAGGACATTTTACATTTCAGCAATATTTCACACGCATGCATTGAAGAGGAGCTTTGGTGTAGAAGATCGTGACAAAAGAAAGGAAAAGCCTGCACTTCCATGGGGTTCAGCTTTTTAAAAATATTTGTGAAAGTCACTATTTTACACTTTTTAGCTGAAAAGCATGAAAGATAAATCATATAGTGTTATCTTCAAGTAGGGAGCTAACTCACTGAGATTAAATGATTCATCCAAGGTCACATTAAGGAAACTCCAGCAGAAGAAGTGACTTTTGATCTCAGTCTGATGCCAAAAGGCCATTCTCTCACCTTGGGCCCAGACAACATTTACCCACACAGGCAGGATTGAATGGAAAAAAGGAATTACTTCATGTACTGGAAGAGCTACCATTGGCCCTTAAAACTGCTTTATACAAACATTAAGTTTATAGCTGGAGATATTTCCAAGTTGACACTAAGGCAACCAGCAGTATCATTCATAATCTAAGCCGTGCAAATTAACCCAAAATTTAAAATTTTTCAAAAACATGATCTTCAGTTAATGTTAGCATGTACATTTCACAATATGAACCGAAGTCTTTTTTAATGGAAAAATACACTTGAAGTTGAGGAATGTTGCTTAGAATTTTTTTTAACATTAAACAGCAGAGAGCTCTGCGGCAGAAGCTCTGCAAGTGGTTGTCAGACTCATGTGCAACACAAAAGAATAGCTCGTACCACGGGTTTCGATTCCTAGTGTTTTCTCACATTAATTAGATGTTAAACTTGTAAGTTATTCAGCACTTCAGAAATGTTATCCAAAGAGAAAATGGCCCTGAAATGAAGTTAGAACACTAGCCGTTGCAAACAATTAATATAAACTCCACACGATCATGTACAATACTGCTGTTTTCTTGTGCACAGTGTGGTGAGTGGTCCTTTGATATGGTAATCTAGACAGCAACAAAACCAAATGTCAAAATATTCCGCTCAATAAAATCTTTTCCAGGAAATCTAAAATAAAAGGTACTCTTCCAACTATAAGATATAAAGCAAATTTTCTACAACATGGTCATTGCTATGGAAATGAGAAGATCCTGTATCCACAGTTACCTCATCCCTTCCACTAGGACAAACAACTAACATCTGCCATCATCCTTCTCCAGGGGAAGGAATGCGAATGGTCTTTTGGATTTATTTTTTTTCCTTACCACTCAAACATGTGCATATGGACACAAATATAGAGACACTGCTGTAGGTTTATCTAAGCAAAGACCAGTCAAAGAACTGCACTGGGGTCCCAACAGTGCTTAGTTCATATCTTGGTCCAACGCTCACCTCCTCCTAGATGGGGATGCCAGCAAGGTGAGCACAGCCTTTAGTCCAGAAATGCTGGGGCTTTTCAAAAGAGGACAGGTAAGTATAGAAAAAAAAACCCCAAAAAGCAGAGAACTGTCTACATCAACAATTACCACACGAACAGGCTATTTATTGAGACATATACCTCATCAAGGGGAAAATCAGAAAACTGGTGATAGGAGAGACACACATTTTTCAATGTTCCTAGAAGAAAAAATTGTCATCAGCTCTGCCCAGTGAAATTCCACCTTCTGCACCAAGTTAGACAAATGGTAAGTTTTCGGGGGTAGATTTAGACTGCTTAATTTAATGCACCTAACAATAAGTGTTAAAGCTGGGGAACTAGCTTCTTGCAGACAGGAAGAAAGGGAGTTCTCCAAAGAATGATTAGAAGTGATAAGCTAACTTAGAGTCCTACCTGCAGGCGGTGCAGCCTCAGACCTCTTTTCTTTTTAACTGCAAAGGTTTCACCTCCCACATCATTCAACATTCCCTTATTCATAACTTTCCAAAAATCAGTATTTCTCAATTTGGAGTTATCTGCCTGATTTCCTAAGAAAGTTGTGTGCATCCCTTCATATGAAATCAGTAATTTTTGTCACCAAATCTGGCAAGAGGTCTCAAAGCACTGAATTTCTACAAATATTGTGAAAGCATATAGCTAGGTAGAGGAGAGTGCCCTTATTACACTACACGCTGCAACATGAGCACCAGTCTTTCTTAGACATTAATAGATTCATGCTCAAACTCCACCTCCAAAGCAAACTCATAAGAAACCAGGGTTTGGGATTTGCTGTTAAGAAACCCAGTGCAGCCGACAGAGCTGAACTGTTCTTCCACAAAGAGAGGAAATAGAAATCAAACCTTGCGACTCTGTCTTGCTTTATCCTGTAACTTTTATTATTATTATTTCTTTCAAACAGTACTGTGTGTCTGAAATAACAGAGTCCAATGAGAACTTCAATCTTGGTGAACACAGACTTACTTGACAATAAAATGTCTCCTAGCTAACCTTAAGACTTGGAATAAGAGCTGACAGCTGTGATTTATTTTATATGGCAGCTCATCTTATAAGAAAAAAGAAAGCACAGGAAAGAAAACAAAATACAGAAAAGGATAAAAAGAAATCAATATTTTCCATATTATTCAATTGAAAAAAGGAAAAAAATTTTTTGGATCTAAACTTAAATTGTTTGCTTGGCTTCAGAATGAAGTGTTTCTGGTTGTGTGTGTGTGTTGTGAAGAAGGATGGGACAAAATGTTGACAACCTTTTTTTTCATTATTTATCCATATTTTACTGAAAGATGCCATTTCAAAAGCAACAGTCAAAAAGCTAAGTTTGAAAAGCATGAAAATAAAGATTTTTTTACCTAAGGGAAGATTTTGACTTTCTTGAAATGAAACATTTAATTGACATTTGTGCAGGAGGGAAGAGCCTTAATTTCATTCATCCAGCCCTGGCCAGGTGAATTAACAGCATTCAATCCAAAGCCCTAAAAATTGCTAAACTTTCTCTTCCTTAAAAAAGTTTTATCCACCTCAATTTGGAACTAAACCATCTCCTCACTTTATCAGTCTACAGAACAAGCCAACAATTGAGTAATGTAGCTGAACAAATTGAAGAAATTTTCTTAGGAGATTCAATTTTCAGTTAATATCCCTTTCCTCTCCTGCACGTATACTCAATAAGCAGTTGAGGCCGAAGAATATAATGGCTGTCTTTAGCTTCTTTTGCCTTTGCCATAAGTTTCACTTCACTTGCTCCCTTGGCAGTACGCCTGCCTGCTTCTGTCATGAAGACATCACCTTTCGGAAAGGACACAGAAAAGCCATTTGTCATCCCAAAGGGGCCTGTATCTGGTATCTAGCACTGGTCTCTCACTACTATGAAATCCCGGATTAAATGCAAGTTACCAGCTGCCACTGATTTTTTATTTTATTTTTTTTTTATTTGCAGCCTGTGTTTTCCTGGAGCACAGCAAAAGGACCAGACTCCTTCTGCAGCCCTTCACTCCCAGGAGCTGTAAAAGGACTTGACATCGGGATGTTCAGAGCCCTTTATGGTTGGAGGCTTCTTCAGCTCCACAAAGCTGTAAAAGTTTTACCCTCAGATTTCTACAGCATCTCCTTATATCCTTTCCTGTCAGTATCGCTCACTCTGTTGCTGTCTGGGGATGGGTGAACACAAGAGTTTTCTACTACTTCTCAAAGTTTTCCTCCCGGGTGAAAGCAGATTTCCTTGTCTTCCTCTGACATTTCAGTAGCTTGAGATGAATCTGGAAAGCCTCTGAAAAATCAGTTCATTTAAACTAATTGCCAAAAGCTTGGAAATTTTTTGAGGATTATCCCAAACCACGGGGTTTACCTTTTTCTCCTCATCTTTGAGACTTCCCCCCCCCACCCCCCCCCCCAAAACCACTCTCTCTCCCCTTCCACCTCATTTGCTTTCTTTTATCTGAGCTCTGCAGCAAAGACAAACCTACAGCTTCCTCCATTCCCAGTTTCATAGTCATTTCCAGAAGGAACCCAGGTACTCTGATGTTTCTGCCTAACAGCTTCACGTGCTTTGCCTTGGAGGAAAGCAATACCGCTAACACCCCAAAATAAGCAGGATTTGATTTTTTAGTCATGCCCACAAAAGTCTGACCAAAACATTTAACAGTAGCAATAACGCAAATCAAAAGCAGCTGAATTAAATTGTTTACCCAATGGGAAAGACCAGTGCCAGCAGATGCCTGGGTTAATACACGTGGCCAGAAGAGCAATGCGGTTACCCACCTACTAACCCACAGGGGAGTAAACAGTGTTTTAGTTGCTCTTACCCCCATCAGGACGTCAAGCATTTTGTGCTGCTAACGTGAGACACACAAGATTCCTAAGCAGCATCTTGTCTGCGGAGAGCAGGTGAGTTGAAGAGCTGGCTGCTTTTTTTTTTTTTTTTTTTTTTTTTTTTTTTTTTTTTTTTTTTTTTTTTTTTTTTTTTTTTTTTTTTTTTTTTTTAAATTTTCTGGTCAGCAGAGTTCCCTCTGAACCAGACCCCCTCAGATGCTCACAGCACAACGGAAAAACCTCGCTCCCCATTACTGGTATGCTAGTAAAGCTGAGGTTACGTTGCAAAACATTGCTTGCTTTCTTTACCTAAGAAAACATCAACTGAAGGGCAAAATGGCTGAATGATTGTTGAGATTTTTTTTTAGTGTAAAGAATTAGAAATAACTATGTATTACTAGCCCCTTAAATCCTCTATGAAAAATTACTACCTACTTAAATTCCAGATATTTGGAGGCCTAATTAAATTACCAATTTCTCTCAGCTAGCATTCAATGTAGAGCCCTAAAAGAGCTGGTAAAAAAAATACCTTGTCACTCCGCCAGAAGTTCATGCTGCTCAGCATGTCTTGTTATTTGTCTTTAATCAGGAATGATGGCTGCTACGTCTCTTTATAAGAGAGTCCATGAGTCTGTCTCTGACTGGGGCTTTAGCCTTGCCACTGTGGGATGGCACATCCCACCACATACAGTGCACATGTTCTGGTGAGAACAAGAAGGGGAACAGGGGGAAAATAAGTATAAAGGAGCTAATATCCACATGGGTTTCTGCCTCACCTCACTGATCTCAGAGGAACTAGATACTGCACAGGATAGGCTGCAATTCGCCATGCTGAAGATCACTATTACACTTTTTAAAAAGAAGGATGATTAGCCATGATCCAGGTCAAACTAAAAAGGTTTATATTCTATTTCCCATCTATGTGGTTTAGCAGCATCTTCCTTTCCCCCTCCTGACTACCATGCATTTAGATGAGGGGATAAGATTCTTGATTCAGCAGCAGGGCTAATGACTGTAAAAAAATGAGGTTTTTGTATCAATAGTCCTAAGATGATGAGCTGGATCAGAAAACATGAACTCCACCCAAAATGTCAAGATTTCAAAAGCTTTCATTTTTTTTTTTACTTAAAAGAAAAGGAATCCAGAGAGAAAAAGAGCAGGATCTGGAGAGGATATGCAGGGCAGGGATCTGAATCTGGTTCGCCCATAGCTCAGTTTGAATATCCTGGACTCTAAGCTAGCGTCTGTTCCGAGTTCCTCCTCCTCTCAGCTGATATGTTTACACAAAAAGTTTTCATTTTGACGAATTTGCTAGGGAGACAGTTCTGCTGAAAATGCCCTTTCCGGGTTTGTATTCGTCTCCATGGTAATTCACATGTTCTTCGTTTCCATGCTGGCATTTTTTTTTTGTGCATCCGTCATTAGTACCTGCTGCTGCAGAAGTGATTCCGTCTGATCCCGAAGTTGTGATGCTCCTGAGTGACCATTTGTGCTTCAAAAGCCAGCGCTCTTCTCTTGCGGAAGAGCCTGAGGAGGTTCAGCTCAAGCTGGAGGCTTGTGGTCTATCGCCCCTTCTGAGCCCAGTGCTGGGACGTGCTTTCCTGATGGGGTCTGGCAGGTCCCAGCGAGTGGACTGCACAGGCTGACCTAGGAATCGGGGCACGGGGAGTAAGAATAGTCAAGACTGCCCAGTTCTCCATCTGCTCCAAGGGCACAGACAGAAGGTTACAGTGCAGAAGCAGCACGCTGCTGGCTATCCCACAGCAGCTGAAGACACCCCCTAAGCCTGTTGCACGAGTTCAAACAGGAAAGAGCTGTCAAACTAGGCAGGATAATGCCACTCTCTGGGCAGTTATTACACAGAAAGGAAGGGATGAGGGCTGAGCTAGAGTGGCAAAAAGATCAAAAGACAAACTGTTGCCAGCAAGACAAGGCAACTAAATTCCACCTCAGCCAACCCAGCTGCTTCACCAAGGTAGTGACAAGCTTGGTTTTCCCTGTGTCCTTCCCGTTCGCCCTTTTCCATGCCCCACTGCACAGGCAAAGAGACCTCAAAGCTACACCACACACAGCACAGCTGGCCTCCACACCCCTGTGTACCTCTGTCAAAGGCTCAAGTTCAACTGTGCCACAGAGCCCTCTCTGCCACACAACTTCTACTGGCATTCAGGACCGACGAACCACGAGTTAGCAGCTCCAGGAGTTAGGCAAAGCAAATACATCAAGGCTAAAAAGCTTTCAATGCTGTGAGGAAGTGCTGGAAAGTGTCTGGAAAGAACTGGTAAACTGAGCAAAGGGCACTGGCCCTTCCCTTCAGCCTCGCGTGTTGGTTCAGAACTTCCCGGAGCTCCTTTCAGACAAATTACACATTGTACCCAAAACCATGTTTGGAAGTTTTACAAATGGATATTAACCAACATGTCAGCTACTAGTGTTGAATAACTGACTTCAAAACAGAGCAAGTGCTGTACTCAGCACTTCAAAGGGTATTTCCAAGAGCCCTAACTCAAGATAAAAAAAGCTGGAAAAGTCTTAAGTGTTACTGTTTTCGCTGCTAAAAACTAAACTGAAAGTTTGGTAATACAGTAGGAAATTAAAGTTATAAAAGCCAAGAAATAATAAAAGCCAGGTAAATAGGTACCCATCCAAGAGTTCTGCCAAAATAAACTAAAAAGCCCTAACATTATATTAAAATTCTTGCAACTAGCGTAAGAATGTAATTTATCTGCATGTGAAGTCAACTTAATACACGGACAGCAAGAGACGCTTCTCTCTAAGCTTCATACCAGGCAGGACAAAGATTTGAAGTGAGTAGCAAATAGCTGCGTGTTTTGCTTTTAGCAATTCTCTTTCTCTCCCTCTAAACATTGTTCTTCTAAACAAAAATCTCTAAATTCTTTTTGACTGGCAGATCACACACCACAGCAAGTCAGTAAAAATGTTTGCTTTCCTCTATTATCTTTCCTTCCACAAAGTGTAGTGGTAGGATGCTGAATTCAGTTATGAAAATAAACGCACCACCTCTAAACATGCAACTAAAGCATAAAGAAGTTTAATACCAGACACCAGCAAAATATACAGTGAGGATTTAGTCATGCACTTTGATACACATGAATCAAGAAGGCTTTTTCTACGGGCTATAACAACAAGCTGTGTGGTTATAAGTTGTCAGGCCTTAAAACAAAGAATCAAGGCCCCAAAACAAAACAGACAATGAGATAAAAGGAGTGGAGAGTAAGAAATACGCAAGATATTTACAGCAGGATCAAATGAAGAAGTTGCACTGTGTTAGAAGGAGCCTCTGTTTCGAGACAAGTACATAACGATACTCAAAGGAGCACAAAAAAGAAAGGTCTGGCTTTTCTTCTGGTCCATTTTACTGCAAAAGAGCCACTGACACGTGATTCAAGTCTCCAGACTTCGCATTCTGACTAACATTACTACTTACTAAAGTACTAAGGCTACTTTAAGCAAGACTGGAGAGCACAGCAGTATGATCTATTTGCAAAGCTAATGAGCAATAGCAACCTACAGACTGGAACACTATTGGTTTTAAGTCCAAGAAACGTACTCAGGGGATACAGGCTGGTAGGTTAAATAAAGGAAATGGCATACCCTTCCTCTAGATAACAGTGGTGATGACCACATGCAGCATTTCTTATTTAAATTATATACAATTTGCATCTATAAGGCATTTTGAAAGTAGGCCAGTAACAAACATTAAAGCATTAGGCTTACTTCTTATACCTGATAAGTGAACTAGCACTAAACAGTATAGATGATTAAAGGCGCACAGGTTACAGGAGCATTAAGGAGGTACCGAGATTACACTGTAATTTTATTAAGAATTTGTGAACACCAGCTTCATCAAGGAGACCAATTTTGGGCATTTCTTTGACCATGTCTGGACCAGATAGAGACAAACACCATAATCAGAGCAAATACAGTGTAGATTTTGCAGGGACACATGAATTGTATTGTTCTAAAGCCACTGTGTCTCATTCAGCATTGGAGTTAAGAACGAGAGCTGCAAATGAAACACACTGCAAAATTACTGTTCATGAGCACAGATGTATAAATCCCTGGGTTATGACTGCCATCTCCAAAATCCATGACCAGTCTGATACAGCCACAATATCTCAGCTAGCAGTTCGGGAGCACAGCAACATACGGATTGTGCCATCATTGCGTGAGACCCACTGAGACCCCAATGATTTCACACAAATTGAGACCCTCCTTCCCCTGTGAGCAGTCCTCAAGTCAGGATTTTCACAAAACAGACATAGCAGAAATAAGCAGTGCTAGGAAATCAGCGTTTCTGTCACTCTTAATGTAAGTCCTGAAACTACATGGTCTTCTAAATGGCAGAGAAAAACAGATGGCAGCCCTCGTTCGCAGCCTGAACAGAGATGCAGGTGTCAGAGCATCTACTCTGACCCGTGGGGCAGCAAACACTCTCTGGGCAGAGGTACCGACATCCCTTCATGCCCACAGGAGAGGTAGCACAGGTGAGCAAATAAAAATGAATCATTCATTAAAGTAAGGCACAGAGTCCAGCTGAATATGGAAATGGAAGAACATACCCTTGTGGCGAATTAGATGTTTACATCAGTAGGTCCTTTTTAAAGACTCCTAACTGTCTGCCCATCATGAACGGCAACATGCTTTTCACATCTACACGCCTGGCTGGTGAAGGACTCCAAGCAAAATGAAGCCTTCAGCACAACAACAAGAGATCTTGGTGCCTAAGAGGGATGTTACTATAGCATGACCGTTACTCCGATTTAATCTGCTACATTTATCTGAGAAGACGTGTTCAAAGGAAGACCACACAGGGAACCACCTATGCCTGTCCCACTGAGCTAATGAAAAACAGGTCTCTGATTCCATGACCATATTTCTTCCATTCACCCTCTTCCAGGTGTTGTGGCAAAATAATGTGACATGTTTTCAAAAAAAAAATTGCAATAAGAAATTAAGTGACATGCTAAAAACCCCATAAAGCACCAAATATCAGAAGCCAATAAAGAATGCATAATACCTACTTCATAGTCCCACGCAGTGCCTATCCCCCTTATCCTGCACTTCTCACTTCAAAGAAGCTTAAAATACCTCCCTGACTGAAAAGAATTTCCAGACTTTGCACAGAGATTATTTCACCCATCAGTAAGAGGCAGTCATTTCTGAAATAGCATTTAACAGAGCACGGCAGCCTGGAACAAAAGGTGAAGAATAACTTATTTAAACGAAATGTGGGAGGAAATCTAGAAAGGCAGAACTTTCCTTTCCAAATTAGCTCAGGATATTGGGTTAAAAAAAAAAGATTCTGCACATTGTGAAAGTTACAACAAGCCGTTGAAAGAACAAAATCTGAGATGTTCCACGAGTTGATCAGTCCGCCTCCCCCCACCATCCTGATATAGCAACTGCATATTAGCTCCACTGCTGAAGAATTTTAGCTAGAAGGCCACCAACCGCAGCTCAAAAGCATTTCTTGGTGACCCCTCATCCAACACTGACTAGGCTGATTCCAGTCAGGCAACGTGCAATGCGAAGTACAAGACGACTGTTGTTTATACGGAAGTTCTTTCTACTAGCAAATTAAAGGCTCATCTAACAGATTTCCCACCCAACCGTGAGTTTGCTGACCTGAAGCAAAACCCCATGGTTTCTTTTTGGGAAGCTATTTGTCATGTTGAAATGCGTCCTGGATTCTCTCTAGCACGTCCCTCCCAGCGTAGGTGTGGGAGCACACTGCGGACAGCTGTCTGGCCTGGGAATCCTTCCCTTAATAAACACACGGCGCACAAACAGCATTTCGGCAGCCTAGAGTCATTCCCATCTGTCTGGATGGCATTTTTCCCTGCACTCCTATTAACAGATTCTTGCTAAGGGATAGAGCTAGCAGGCTGTTGAGGGGCTTTGCTAGTGATCCCGTCACATACAGAGCAAGACGTTTCTATTAAAGGCACTCTCCGTGCCAGCAACCAAGGGTTGGCATCACATCCTCTGAGACTCCCTCACACCTGCTATCAACACAAAAACCACCGCAGCTCAGCAGAGGAAGGTACGGAGCTCACGGCCACCGCAGGCTGCCAACAGGACAGCTTGCGTTGCTTCACGTGACTGGAAGAGCCATGAAGGTCGAGTCACCTGACTACCTGAAGCCCAACAACAGGAAGGAACACGCTATAAAAGGTTCTGGTACAAAATTTCATCACATAGCATCAAAAGAAAGAGACAAGTTTTGGACAGAGTTAATTGCGCAGAGCTGATCCCACATAGAAAGAAAACTAAAGCTGCACCAAATGGACAATCACGTGACGTGAAAATAACACACACTTCCCCCCCCCTTACAAAGGGTCTGCATTCTTAGCATTTGAATGGCAAAGCAAAAGAAAAATTCTATGTAGTTCTATAGTACCCAGACAATTGTCTGTGCTATTATTTTAGGAATTCTCTGCTGCTTGTTGAGATTTCGTGGAGCGATGAGGAGTTGCAGGGTAAAAAGCCTCTGGCAGGAGGTGTTTGACACCTCGTGAGGGTTGCTCTTCTGAGCAGTAAGAGCTCCCAGAAGCTGCCCTGTTAATGATGGCTGCTGGCTGTCGGCTCACACAGCTTCCCCCAGCCAGGCATCATGAAGGGTGATGGGATTTTGTCTCATGAAAGCTGGAATCTACTTCAGGGGCAATTTTAGGGCAGAGTGGAAGACAGGTGAAGTTACTGCTCTACGCTAACAGGAATAAGTGTCTGCCTTCAGAGATATTCACAGATATGTAATGCTAGAAATATTTTTTATACAAAAAACCCAAAACAAAACACCAAAGCAGTAACAGTCTGCTCACTCAATAATTCTTTGCTTATCTTGGATTTTCTCAAAGATAATTATCCTTGAAAAAATGTCATTTATTGAGGTTTTCCCCTCCCAACTAATTTATCCTGACTGCTCTCGCAATGAAATTAGAATCTCTTTCTCTATTTAGGATTTAAAATAATCTATCGCCTGAAACCAGCCATCAGAAATCCACATTATAATTTTGCTTGAAGCATAAAGAAGAGGAGATAAAGAGAGATAAGTCCCTTCTTTGGGATACAATTATCTTTCATAGCTTAAAAAAAACAATGGTGTAAGAAATCACATATTATAAATGATTTAATACTGTAACATTAAAATCAGCCTGTAACAAAAACCCACTCCAGAGAATATGCCTGAATACCAGTAGCATCACTTTCTCACGTGATCAGAATCCACGATCTGTGCATCCCTCTGCATCAGGCATTAACTATTCCAAGTAAAACTGCCACTGTTTCTGTCTTGCAGCAACAACCAGAAGGTAGATCACTGTTGGCAGCCTCAGGAAGGAACTAAGTCTCCAAGTTACGATGTTTCAAGTTAATTTCAAGACCTTCATGACTGGAATATAACAATGTTATTTGATAATTAATACTGTTTGCTTTGTGTCAAAGCCTGGACTCTTCTCCCATAAAAATAACAGGTGGAGAGTTGTTTAAAGGCTTTATTCTTACTGTTGGTGAGGGGCAAAAAAAAAAAAAAAAAAAAANAAAAAAAAAAAAAAAAAAAAAATCAACCCACTTCCAGCTGTCAGAATAACATAAGCCTCTAACACAGCCAGAATAACTAACATTCTTAACTCAACCGTGATGAAAAGATAAACATCACAAATCACTTTTTGTAAAATTCTTATCTGTGTTAGAATACAGTTATTTATACTAGGTGCTTCCTGATCTTGGCTTGGCCTACATAATTCTCTTGGCCTCTAACAGGGAATCTTTTGACTGAAGGCGCCATTAGGAAGTTCAAGTAGCAGGCATCAAAGAGCGAGTTATGTGTGTGCTCAAGTAGGCATCATTCAGTAGCTTCACATAACAAAACCTTAACAGTTATGATATAAATGTAACTATCATCACTTCATAATCGCAGAAAAAAAATAAGTTTGAAGGAATTTTTAGAGGTCTCCAACCCACCCTCCTACAGAAAACTGACTGGGATGGGAAAATTCCCATTTCTTATAGTTCACCAAATTCCATTCTGGCCAACCAGGAAGAAGTCCCCTGGGACAGAAAACCCATCATATTCAGCCATCTCTAACACAAAACCAGTACAACTTAAAAAAATAGAAACAAGTGTTTCTTCTGTCAAAATTCATCAACAGAGCTAGAACTGAAGCTGGGCTCTTTCAGATAATTTTTGCAACAAACAGAGTGGCTGTGACTCAGCTGTGGTTAGTGCATGGCGTGTTCATGGCATACCACTGGCTTCCCTGATGGGACATGGGTGTCCCCAGGTCCTGTGGCATGTGTCCCAGCCCCATCTGGGTGTCTCACCTATTACAGAGAATCTGATATGCCATTAGCCTGCTATATTGTCAGCATCACTCAATTCTGAATACCCACAGTGTATTTGCCAGCAACTTGCTTCTTGCTTGGACTAATGGCACAAATTCACCTAACATCCAGCTCCGGATAGCTACAGTTTATATTTGCTTGAAAACATGAATTTCTGACCAAATATATACATATCAAGGGCTTTCAGTATTTCATAATAATAAGGCAATGAAATCTTAAGTAAATCTTAAGTGTAGTCTTCAAATTCTAATGTTTCACAGACACAATATGCAGCGTATAGTGTTGTGTGTGTATCTACTGCAATCCACAGACTCACTGCTGACGATACTGAAGGAGTTCTGAGTGCCCCAAGTCCTTTCCTTCCTCATTTTTTACAAGTGAAAAGCAAAATGTTGTAATAGGCACTTCTCTGAAAGAGCTTCTTAAAATAGTATTTGTAAAATGGCCTTTGGTGGATTGCTGAGGTTAGGAGAGAAATAAATTCAGCAACATGAAATAAAAACCCAAATAAGGGCTAGAAAAATGATTTCTATGTCTTTCTTAAACGCAGAACTGCCCGAAGTTATACATTACTGCGCTGTTTATACGTAACTTCAAAAAACAAGCAGCAATGAGCTTGTGCCTGCGTCTCCACCAGCTGCACAGAGCCCTTAGCATTTTCACTTCATTTTCTTTCCACTTCATGTTCTGGCCCTCAGCCCATCGCATATCCAAGTCCTGCAGTCCCCGAGCATCCCCGTCGCCCGCCCTTCACCTTCTTGGGGCTGCACTCAGAGGCACGCGCAGCCATCAGCCAGCGTTTCACAGCTACATGAACCAGATGGAACCTCTTGTGGAGTTCATGCTAGCGTCACACGTGGCTCCAGTCAGAGCCCAGAAATTACACCGGCTCCTGCTTCTGCCGGCATTTCTCACTGCTGGAGATACACAGACATCTTATATAATATATAAGATTTGGGCTGCCTCCCTAGAGGGTGTCCCTAGAGAAAAACTGCCAGCATCTACACAGACACCAACGGCCGCTCCACGTTCAGTACAACAATGCTAATTCATACCAGCAAAGGAACTGGTGCAACCACTTCAATGAGTTCATCTCCACTTGAAGTACAGAAGCAAACTTAATAACAAATTAACTCTCTGAACTGCTTGAGCCTTCGGCCCCTTCCAGCCATCATTTACTCCTTTGCAAGGGCGCTTACTGCTATGGCTTCTTAGCACGGTTTTAAATTATTTAAAGACTGAAAATGACTTTGAGAAACATTTTGAAAAGGCAACCTCTCTTCAAAGTATTTCTCTTCTCTCGGTAAAACTGCTACTAAATATAAGCAATGCTGTCTTTGAAAACCTACAGAGAGCTAGGAAATGAGACATGATTCCTTAAATATAGCTTCCTATTTCTGAAGTGTACCTTTACCTAATACGTCCATAATGGCTAGAAAAGAATAGGACTGTGTAGGCACTTGAGCGGTGCTAGAACTGGGGAGGAGGAGGTGTTGCTTGCCTAGATTATTTCTAATAATGAAAAGATTTTCAGGCAGCCTTTAACCTACTAGAAATTGTATAATGTATATTAAATCTCCTTTTTTCAGGTCTTCACAATGCATGTGATGAAAGTAATGCTATTATCAACTGTCATTGGAGAGTTAATGATGAATTTCATGGATATTTTTTGAAAGATTATGCCTTACGAAGATGATCATTGCTTCCTTCTATCACCATTTGTACTAGCTCCTTCTTTAAATTGCAGATTCTCCCAGAAACAGAGCTTAGTTCTGCTGGCCATACCCCACTGCTGACAATGACTGTCTCAGAAGCACATCTCTTAGGACTTATACATGAAATTCAGACACACAGGATTCTGATAGAAAATATAGTTTAAAAAAAAAAAAAGGAGACAGAAAGAAGTTTCTTTCATGACTAAATGCTTGCTTCCCCCTCCCCCCAAGTTTTCCTGTCCAGAATTATTTTGATTCCTAAACACAGTATTTGAATTTAGGTCAATTCTACCCAAACTGTACTTCATAATTTGCTGTTTCTTGAAACAAGCCACTGCAATGCTGTGCTACTCTCACTATTCCTGTTAAAGCACTTTGCATCATTAGTTCCAGCAATCAGACAGGTAGGGAGAAGGAGCTGATGTGACCACAACTTATAGGAGCAAGGGGCAATCAGTATTTCTGACCACAGATATTCTAGCTAACCAATATAAAACACAGTTCCATGGCTGGAAATTAAAACTGAGAAAAAAGACTTGAGGAGAGAGATATACTGTCAACTACTTACTGACTGATAGAGACAGCCCATTTCTTGAAGTTTTTCACTCAAGACTGAGTATCTTTCTAGAAAAGACACTAATTTTGGTGTGAATTACCAGGCGGGAATCCACAGTGTGTGCAGTACAAGGAGTCTGGGGTGATCAGGAGTGCCTTCTTGTCATTCACCTCTCTGGCTCATCATGGCCTTATCACCCTCTCCCAGCCGTAATAAACTGACTCCATCTTGAAGACAACTTGTCTCTTCACATGCAAAGTCACCTGTCAGCTCCTGCACACATCTCTTTATTCAAAACTGCTTGGGAGAAATGAGGATTTCCCTGAAGCACCAAAGCCACCTATCTACCTCTCACTATCATTCCCTCGATCTCAAACCTTGCTGCCTTCAGCACAGTGATATTTACCTGAATTGCTATCATAGCCAATTATTCTTCCTTCTCTTTTTCAGTTCTCCTTATTTGGCCCTTCACAGAAAAGTGACAGAGTGCATTTATTTATTTATTTAGCCTTAAAGTTATGGTCATGCAATCTTTGACCACAGTCTGAATTTTAGATGCAAGTTCTGCAAACAGTGCTGTAGCTACTCCTCTCCTACCCAAGTCAAACATCAAAGGCATTTGAAACATATCATCAATTATAAAAGTGCTTACAAGTGCCTTATTAATGTATTCTGAAGCACGTTCCAAATAACATTTGCAGTGGATTATATAAAAGCAGCCATCATCTTCTCCTTAGCTACACAGGCAAACTCACCTGCTGTTCTCTGTACAGCAATGAGATTCATAGTGATAAACAAACAAAAAGTCCCAAGTTGAGACAAGATGTCTCATTACCATGGCGATAATGTGGTTGATGCTATTAGAATCTCAGTCTCTATCTACATCCGATGACTTCTGGTAAAAGAACAAATTCCAGAATCACAGAATGGTAGGAGTTGGAAGGGACCTTCAGAGATCAGCTAGTCCAACCCCCCTGCCAGAAGCTTACCTATGAGGATGTTATGGGAGACAGTGTCAAAAGCCTTGCTGAAGGCAAGGTAGACAACATCCACTGCTCTCCCCTCGTCCACCCAGCCAGTCATGCCATCATAGAAGGCCATCACATTGGTCAAGCATAATTTTGCCATCGTGAATCCATGTTGACCACTCCCAATAACCTTCTCTTCCTCTACACGCTTTGAGATGACATCTAGGATGAGCTGTTCCATCACCTTTCCAGGGATGGAGGTGAGGCTGACTGGCCTGTAGTTTCCCAGGCTGTCCTTTCCTTCTTGCCCTTTCTGAAGATGGGCATGACATTAGCTTTCCTCCAGTCTTCAGGCACCTCTCCTCTTCTCCATGACCTTCCAAAGATGATGGAGAGCAGCTTTGCAATAACATCTGCCAGCTCCCCCAGCACTCATGGGTGCATCCCATCAGGGCTCATGGATTTTTGGGTGTCAAGTTTGCTTAAGTGATCTCTGACACAATCCTCCCTCCTCGATCAAGGGAAAGTCTTTCTTTTTCCAGGCTGTCTCTCCTACCTCCAGGGTCTGGGATTCCTGAGGGCCAGCGTTAGCAGTAAAGACTGAAGCAAAGGTGGCATTCAGTAACTCCGCTTTCTCTGCATCCTCCATCACTAGGGCACCTACTTCATTCACCAGCAGCAGCCCCACGTTTTCCCTAGTCTTCCTTTTGCTACTGATGTACTTGAAGAAGCCTTTCTTACTGTCCTTGAGATACTTTGCCAGGTTTAACTCTAAGTGGGCCTTAGCCTTCCTTGTTGCCCTCAACTCTGGGATGTAAATATGTAGCATATATTGTGTGCACCTTCTTCATCTTTCATGGGAAATATTTTTCCCCCACAGAGTTAATGAGTACAACATCTCAAAGAAAAAATGGAACTAAATTTCCATTCTAGACAAAGGGGAAAGCTGAGTAACAAAAAACATGGATCACCACTCATGGACTTAAATATAACCTCCTAAGGTCCCTTCCAGTCAGAGCTATCCTACGAATCCCTAATAATTTCTAAACACAAAAATCCAGGATAGGAAAAGGCTTCCTTCTTAATTCCAGTTTACAGTATAGTGTATAGTGGCTATTTTATCAATTATGTTTTTTGATAGTTATGCTTTCTAGCTGTAACTGATTTCTGAACTGAAAAAAAAAAATCAGGAAAATATTTATCTGCCTTCACGACCAACTCCACCTGGCTTCCTAATCTGCAGACACTTATTCACACCTGTTTATAGTCTCTCACTCAGTCTTGTCTGCCTCCATTTGTGTTATCCATCTGTGTCTTCCAATCTGCAGAAGAGAGGAGGAAGGAAAATTCCAGTAGCAGAAGAGCTTAGTTATTCATTTCTCAGTACAATCTTTCTTCAAGGACCAGGAAGATCTTAGGCTAAACACTGTCATAGGTTTCATCAAAGTTGGCTTTAGTTAGGAACATTGTGACAATAATAGTGGATTTACTACATTTGCACTGCAAAACCTGGAATTTTCTAGAATTCAATTACTTCATTGCCAAATAAGAAAGGACAGCCAACTGACAAAAAACAAGTTTCAAGACACACCATGAAATTTAACCCAAGATACACATTTGCCAAAATGACTTGCTATTTCTATTGCACTTGATTTACAGCAATAAATTCCTGGGAGGAATCACGAAACTGATGCAAGATCTGTTTCTGCCGATTAGAAACAACCCAGTCCCATAATATGTATGCTACATTCCAGAGTAATTCTTTTCATAACTTTGATTTAGTTCTGGTAAGACCCAGTCTCCCTTCCTATAGGCCTTGCCATGAAGAAGACACCGAGCTGCCTGTTGGCTGCATCACGTAACCTATTCCAAAGCCTTAAGCAATACATGATCTTCAGACTGCTGCGACACCGTTTCTTTGTGTTGTAACTGATGCAGTCACTCCATTTCACACAGAAACATCATCCTTTTTGCCCCCACACTCACTACAACCCTCCCCTTGCCCACCCATCCGTACAAAACTCCAAGCAGCCTCCCTGCTTCCAGCCTATTCCATTCTTTTGGCCACCACGGGAGGTTTGTGCAGCAAGAGCTCACCTCTGAAACACCACAACCCTTTCAGTTCGAGAAGCGTCCCACAGTGCAACGCCACAGTGCTGAATCAGGGTGGCCCTTGGGGTTGTTTTCCACAGCTCCGGCATGATGGTAATTCAGTCATACATATACACACCATGGTACAAAGCTTTTTAAGCCTCTCCATTCTGCTCTGACCCTTTTATACATGGGCATGAGTACACCACGTGCGCATTGAGAAATTCCCTCCCACTACACAGACACGTTTTGAACAATTCAAACTTGGAACAAAACTCTGCTCAGCCTGCCTGATAAACAACCTAGCACGGCCAAAATTTCTCCAAGCATTTTATTTTTATGTTTTCTCCATTTCTTAATGCATTTTCTTTTATTTATTGTTTCTTCTTGACAAAAGATGAGTAGCAAATACATTTCCCATTTTATGTCATAAATATTTAGAAATATCAGTGTGTATATATATATATATATCAACAACATAGGTATATAATAGAAGCTGCCTTTGGTGTATTTATTAACATTTACCGATGCTTGAAGAATCCATATTCAGTATGCAATTACAAGTTGATTGTTTCCTTCCTCATCTGCAATGACATTGACTCTATATTCAAGTTAAATCTTATTCATACTTGCAACACAGCCTGATTTATTTATGATGTATCAATTTACAGATGGGGAGAGCACCTCATGCAAAGTTAAACAAAAATGCCCAGAAAGCAAAAAGTGGTTGTACTGAAAATGACAACGTTAAGTACTGGACAGAAAAATCACAAGCAAAATAGTGTGGAGAACAGTAGGGGGGGAAAATTACAAGTAAATAGCAAAGATATGCCGAGTAAAATACTGTACTGCAAAGTTTGCATCAGTCACCTTGAAAAGAAGGCTTTTAAGTGAGCTGCTCCTTAGAAAGGTGCTATGAGCTGGGAAGACTCAGAAGAAATGCAGACTGAGATGGGACTCCTGAGATGATGATCATGAATTGCCACAAACTCAGTCATCATTGAAAGCACAGGATGATATGAGATTATTAAATGATTTTAAATCTACAAGCAATTTCTAAGACCTAGATAAATACATGGGTTTTTCCAACCATTTAAGAATTTCAGAGTCTGAAAGCAGGGGCAGTTGATGCCATTTCACTTCAATTCGTATAAGCAATTGAAACAGTATTCAGAAATACCCCATTCACCAGCTGCACATGGATATGGACACTTCAGGAGTTGGAACCAGAGCTTATCTACCCCTGTACAGACTTCGTGTGTGACCTTGATCAACAGCCTTCTGAATTCAGCAGGAATTGGAAGCTTTGGTGCCTCCAAAGGACAGTGCCCTGGCTGGTCTTAAACTCCGTTTAAGTTCAGGTCTATGTGAAAATAGCTCCTCTAATAAGGTCATTGTGCAGATGAATTTCTTAAAACTGATTAGCTGAAGTGTTGTGATGATAATTACTAGATATAGATTAGCTGTGAACAGGCTTCTGAATAGACTCTGCAGCATCTGATTGGACCCTCAGCCCTTTTTCTCCAATTAAGGTTCACAAATTGCATTACTCCAAGGTGAATATGGCGTAATTCTAGAAATAATCTTTAAGTTCCTGAAATCTTGTTCTTATACCAAGTACAGACAACTATATCCAAGAGGACAGTAGAATGCCTATAATTGCTAAAGAAAAAATTCCTAATTTTTTAGGATATGAAATACCAAATGACTCCAGATCTGAAGCCAAGCTAAGTTTTAGAGAGTCTTTCAGAAATGGCAGCTCTGAATTTATAAATCTAACATTAGATGCTGGGAGCTATATAAGCTACACCATGTTTTATTTTATAGAGTCCATAATAAGAACCACCTGATGAGGATAAGTAAAACAATCCCTATTTAAAGATAACTTCTCTAACTAACACAAGTTGTAACATTCACCTGTGAAAGTTGTCTTACCTGCTTCACACTCAACCTCTCGAACCAGAAATCGCACCATTGAGAATCCCCAGATTGCTGCAGCAAGATTTTCTCTAAGCAGTAAGAAAGCACTTGACCACACGGACTAGCAGTCCATATTCCTTGTCAAAGAGCCTTGGGTGCGATTCTAAGCACGCACGTTTACTGTACTGAAACCACAGGAATCTGTCAGCAAAGGATAAGTGATGACACTAGAAAAGGGTAGATGAAAACTATTTCCATATATAAACTATTTCACTCATCTTCAGATAAATGCTGCCAAGCATTAATTACTACAACACATTAACATTTTCCCCACGTTCATTACAGAGATATTCAAATTAAAAGTGCGTTTTTGGCAATACACTTGATAATTACTGACATCAAATTGCAATGATAAAGCTCAGGACCATTCAAGGGATATACTCTATGGTTCAAACCCATCAAAGCTGATGCAAATTTTTCCAGCAAGTCAGATACTGAATAGTCAAGCTAGAACAACATGAATGTGATTTATTCTTGTTCCCTTCAGGCACAAACACATCTTTCAATGGAACTTATCTGTTATCTTAGTCTTAAAAAAAATAATGTATGAATTAGGATAAATCAGAAAATGTTCTCCTAAAAATATGTTATTTCCACAGTGCTGGATACACCATAAATATTTGCTTACTAGGAGTGATAAAGCATTGCCATTTTTAGTATCAATCTCAAATCATAGCATGCCTTAATATCCAAATAGTATCCGACATCATAGATTTCTCTTTAGTCACACATTTTGCATATTGCGTCAATTAGAAGATGTGCATTTTTATACACACTATATAATCACTACACTTACAGAAATACATATGAGCTATAAGCTCCTTCTCTCTGCTTATTATGTAATGATAATTGTCCAGTTTAGGGTCTTACACACTTCTACACGCGTCTGGTTTATACCAAACATGTTTCTTTTACACAAGCTAGTAAATACTCACTAGACAGAAAAAGTAAAGTCATCAACTGTTCTTAGCACTGTTTTGAGGTTTTGCACATCACAATTACAAAGAGGAACAGGGAGCTTGGGGCTAGGAGGAAAAAAAAAAAAGAATAAATCTGGTAGCATTGCCTGGTATTGCCTGCTGATTAGCATAATGTTTTAATCCCTTCTTGCTTATGAACAGTCTGACTCCGACCACTTAAGCATTTTCTTGTTCCACACGATCCCCTAAATTATTTGATCTCGGACATTTGTGGACAGAAAACAAACCATAAAAGTGTATTCTGGGAACACTGAGATGCGATAATTACTCTGCCTCTGCTACACTGACCTATCTCACCAATTATTTTGGCACATTAATACCTACTGTTGGCACTCTGCTGACAGAACAAGATCAAGGTGCCATCTCACATGCAGGGTGCTAGTTCAACAAAGCAAAGTACTTCTTTTTCCAATCTCCTCATCAATAAAAACCTCTAATTGCTAATCAATCAGCCAGCTCAGCCTAACACCTCAACTCCTCTTGCAGTCACTGTCTCAACAGGACCCTTTACAAAGCAGCTATCATGTAGCCAAATGCAGATTTTAGCCTGCTGTTCACCCTGAAGTCAGAGAGAAGGTTTCCATGATTCAGCCATTACTTGTTCTCACTATGGATTTTTTCCTTTTAAAAAGCAGAATACAGGTCTTCCTTATTTCTGAATTGAGGCTGCCCCTGGCATTGCCAATCCTCTGACCCACGACACTTTCCCCTGAAGATTTCGACATCAGTCTTGCATTCAAATCTGCACCTATCCATCCATCTTCATGGCACTTGTTCACTGCTCAGGGGAGAAGTGATTTTTATTTTTCATTTGATTGATGTTGCAATGTTCAGGATGAGGACACATGATTAGAACCAATTATACAGTGGACAAGGATTCTCTCTCGGTTACCTGTTTCCTGAATACGGAGGAATAACAACATTTATACGCTACAAAAAGGAACTACATCTGCAGCATTCTGTGCTGAAATCCACCCAAGAATTACATTGGATATGCAGCACCTCAAAAGACACCTAGGGTGATATAATCTGCAAAGATTATACAGATTTATTATATTAAACAGAAGATAAAGGTTATTAATAGCCCTTCATCCTGGTTGTGATCATTATAGCATAATCATATATGTAGAAAGTATGCAAGCATGAGACAGACATTGAAAAGTATTAAGATTCTGAACAACCAAAAACACTACCACCAAAAAAATCTCACTACAGCCCAAATGAAACAATCGAGAACCCAGCCATAAAAACAGAGGCCTCACCATTCAATTCCCCCCTGCTTCTTGTGTGCTGGCTGCTGCCATATGGGAATACACTTTCTGGACTCCCCACTTTTCCTGTGAAGGGCGAGTGATCACTCACTGGAAGAAAACTGGACGTGTCTAATACTAAGAGGAGATTCTACACATCCGGAGACTGGCAGGACTTTTTATTTGCTCATCCCTCACCAAATCACTGGCTTTAGCAAAGCTGGGAACAAACAAGTGCAGAGGTCAGCAGGAGAAGCCCAACTGTATGATTCCAGCGGAACTACAATTCTTGGAAAACAGGTAAAAACACGGACCGTGGAAAGACCACCTTCTGCCCAGCTAGTGAAGTTTCTGCAACACCATTAAACAAGCCTTTGGCCTTCAAATGAAACTTCAGGTCTTTCCAGAAAGCAGCAGGGAAGGTAAACACAGGCATACACCATCTCCCTTGGAACACCTACAGACAACTCCGTTCAGGAGACTTCTGAACATTTCTGCAGGGGAGGATGACTCAAGGAAATTTATTGCTCAAACAGCCTTTTGTCTTTCTTAACAGGCTGGTACTGCACACAGCAACATCAACCAACAGCTGTGATTACATTACTTAATGCATGTGTCCATAACCAAGCCAATCTCAGCATTTACTACTCATTTCTTTTAATGTAGGATTCCGATTCACCGAAAGATACCCGGTTTTCACATCTCATAAAGCCCCTTAGTTTGTGAGTGGAATAAAACCACAGATTACTCAAATCCACAGTCATCCCATATTTTTTTTCTCCTCCTGCAGTGAAAAGTTGTTGCAACTTATTTGGCCTCAAGGCTATCTTCACAAAAGTGTGATTGTTTAGTTTGTGCTCGCAGTGACAGTAAGTGCCTCAGCACCAGAGGTTTCCAGCAGGCCAGCAATCCGTGAATATTTAAGACCCCTTAGGACTCTGCCTATCAGCTCAACTTGCCTGGAAACAATTTCAGTTTCCCCTTCATTATATAAATATGCCTAACCTAGGTAAGATTATTTATTCTATTTCTCTTGACCCTTTCTACATCTCTCTGCTTTTAAAGTCAGTCAACAGACTAGATCCTTTTAAAAACAGACCTGCCCCAGGGAGTAATGCTAGAGGCCATACAGGTTTTCAAAAGCCCTCAAAAAGCATCCACCTTTGAAACTAAATTTTCAAGTTCACAACTCTGTTGAATATTTAAATTCACCAATTTTAAAGCCAGGAATGACTAATAACAGGGTCTACTCTGGCCTCTTACAAGGAACAAGCATTAAAACTTCAACCAATAATTCCTGCATCAACCTTACAACCTTTGCTTTTGTCACCTTACAGCCCTAATTTAAATGCAACATGATAAAAATCCACTCCTATCCTTAAATGAATGGTGAATTTCCCTCCCTGTTTAAATATTTAAAAATCCTCTATAACATTCAGCCTTTAAGTGGCTATCATTGAACATTTACCCTGTATTTAACTATGTATGAAACACAAACTTGAGTAGGCAAGCAAAATTAAAAATAATGATGTTGACCTAAGAAGAAACCTCTCCAATTTACATTTGAATTCCAAAGTCCTACTTAGAGTTTTACTAAATTCTAGAAAGAAATTTGAGGGGGGGAAAAAGAATTTTTCCTTTATACCTTCTTATTTTTGGTGTCTTGGTCACTAAAAACACCGTGCTACATTGACAGAAAGAATAGCTCTGTTACAACGATATAGCATAATTATGTTGTGAGCTCAGAGCAATGTGGAGAACAAAAGTAAAACCAAGGAAGAAAAGGAACAAAAGACCCGCACAGACCAGAGCACTGTTAAACTCAGTGAGCAGCAGCCACAGTGCAAAGTAGCTCAGGAATTTCCTCTGATGGAAGCAGGGGAAGCCACACGCTGGACATACCCTGTTCTTCTGAACAAGTAAGGCCTGATGCCCATTTTTGGGAACCATCCCCAGGGCTGGACCAACATCCCCTCTGAGGCCCCTTCGGATGTTTAGACAAACACATCATGGGGCAAAGCACCAAGATTTGACCTAATGCACCAACTCCAGCAGACCTTGGCTAGCATCATTGACTCTTGTAACCCAATAAAAAAGATTCTTCCTTTTTAATATATTAATACAATTCTTACTATTTATATTAATAACTGTTATTGTTATTAGCATATCTCAACATTATCATACGTGGGCTCCCATCTCAAAAGATCAGCTCGATAAAGGGCAACCTAGTAGCAGTCATAATCTTTAGACAGATGCAGCTTGTTAAGCAAAACCATCTGCAGCAGTCTGCTCCAATGGATTCTTCTGCTTATTAAAAACATTTTTGAAAACATTTCCACAGAGATAAGAAAAAACAAAGGCCAGATAGCATTAATGATCCCTCTTTCTTTTCCAAAACATTTGTTCATTATAATAATCATGCAGCTCAAACAAAGACAACATTTCAACTAATGCCAAGACCACTCCCCATCAGTCTGACCAACATTAACTCCTTTGCTCCCCTGTGCTCCCTTCCCTACCTGTTTTCTCTTGATTTCTACAGCGATGACAGTCTGCTGAGGGCATACCCTGTCTTTTTGCTCCATCTTTGGATGGCACTTATCATATTGGCGTACCTAATCTCTTTGTGAAGTACAGCACAAGTGTACCAAGAAGCTTTGCTGAAGTAAAAATAATGAGCAATTAGCCCAGGCTAGGTACATTCCCAGTTCAGTGTGCTAGATGAATGCCAGACTTCTCTGTATGTGGAGATGCAACATATGCTGAAACAAAGACAAAATCCTAAAACATGTACTACCTAACAATTGTAGGCAACACAGCTGAAGCAGCACTTCCAACCATTTCAAGAGATGGAGAAAACAACTTAATTCAGTGCCTGAGAGAACACTATGTTATCTCATTTCCCCATGTTGATTCATAGTCATAATAATTGATTTCTTTCTGCTTTGCAGAAGCAATACCTGGATAGGCTTCTGCCTGAAAATTAACACCGCCCTGGTGATAAGGAGCAGTCCGAACATGAATCCACATCCCTGAAGAACTCCTCCCGAGATGCTCACATTGACAACTCGGGCCTCTACATCCTTGTCAAAGTATTTAAGGCAGAAGATGAAGATGGTAATCACGACACCAATAGCTTAACCCTTAAAGATAACATATTTTGACAAAATCTGCAGGACTTGGAAGTGTGCATACTTCCCTATGAAATGCTGCGTACTTCTTCCAGTCAAGTCTTAATTTAACACTGGTAAAGAGGACCCAGGTCTTTCACATGTCCCCAAAGTGTGTATTGTAGGAGACCAGTTTTCTTTTTAAGCAACTGAAGGAGGAGCAGGGGTTGGCACCATTACATCATTCACTCAAGATTTAACTTTATTCAAGGGGCTCCAACTTATGTGATCAAGGAACAAGCACTCTTCTGGTTAGGGGACCAAAGTGTCCAGTAATCACTTTTTTTCTGCCCCTCATTTTTAACATTTGTTTTCTCCCCATGGTTAGATTTTGCTGTAATTTTGTTTCCTCCATCTCTGAAACAGGGATGATACTCATTACCAAGAAGAGTTTTCACAATAATTGCTTCAGAGCATCTGGAAAAAAAAAAAGTTCTCTTGTGATAAAATTGGCTCAATTTCTCAGTGTTGGCAGATGACTGGAAGCATGCCCACATTAGTGGAGTGGTTTCTTTTCCTTTAATACTGTGTTCCTATTTGTCAAATGAAGATCCCAGGTTTCTTTCAGATGACAGAAAAGCTTAGCAAAATCAATAAGCAATTCCTAAATAAAAGAATTTGTGCACATACCACCTTTTTCTTTTTTAAATAATTGCTTCATTTCAGCAAGGCACAGGCAGATTGATAGAAGATCCACACGTCAAAATTTATTCATGCATCAACAGTTTTGGTAGTTTGAGATGTTATTCCAATAGAGCATTTGAAACTGGAGCTGAAAAGTCTGTTGAGTTTACATATCTAGGTCATTCCTCATTGACAAGTTAACGATTATCTTTCGCTATAAACTTCTCCAAGCTACTACATGCACAGTCGATATCGGCCAGCATGATGGAAAAGTCAAATTAGTTGATGCAGTTTCTAGCTAAAATGCATAAACAATCATCATAATTAAAAAGATTATCAAAACAAAAATATAGGTATTTTAGAAGCATATGGCTTATTCTCTTAGTACTCTTTTCCTTCTGCCTTGGTCTGGATCTGCCCCTGAAAAACAAGCTCAAGCATAAGGAAAGGAGGAGGGAAAACAGTGGGGTTTTGCACTGAGAGGCAAAAAAAAAAAGAAGTTTTTGGGTTTTTTTTTTTTTTGAAGTTTTTCAGCTTCCTCTGCCCATGGAAGTCCGGATTATTCTTCACTTCTTTCCCATGAGTCTGCTTTTGCAAGCAGTTTTCTTATTTCTCCTTTCATCAGTAAGGACATTTTAACACTGTGGTGAGACCATATTGCTGCCACAAGAACACTCACAGAAGAAAAATGAGAGTCATAGATCCATTCAAAATTATTTAGCCACTGTTTCTAGAAAAAAGAAAAAACCCTATTTCCTATAACAATGAAATACTGATAGGTATTTGTGTTAGAGTTCAGTTTCATACTGGTGTACCAATGAAGCACAGACAAATGGAATGATTTAGTTATAAAAGCCCATTTCTGCCACTGTAATTGTGTCCTTTTTAAGGACTTCTGTTGACAGACTGCCACATGACAACTCTGAACAATATCGCTTTGCCAGCTGAAAGCTACTGCATATGTATGGCCTTATTCAAACTTTTGCATTATTTAAACATTAAATGAATAAGCAGTAATTATTTTCCATTGATCCAGTTAGCCAGTCACATGATCTGAACAGAAAAATACTCAGAGTGGCTTATGAAATCTACCAAGTGAAATTGGTTTGCCATCAAATCAGTATAATTAATAAATATGAGAAAGTTCAGGTGCAGAATCGGAAAAATTGTGGCAAATACCGTGCCCCATTCTCCTCACCAGAAATTGTATCATGGCAAGAGCAGAAATTTAACTACTACTGAGATTGTCAAAAGATTTACCTGCTGTAGTCATCCTAAAACACAAAGGTCAACTCTCCCTTGGAGCCAAACTTTTAGAAGCTAATTGGAGGCTTTTTCCAACAAGGAATAGCCAATTAACATACAGTGCTTCTACTTTTCACTGGCTGTCAGAGACATAGCTCTTGGATGTTTCCTTCTTGTTAAGATGAATTAGAATTTTATTTTATTTTTTTAAAGGAAGCAGGACAATAGAAATAGAAAATGCATAGCTCAGTCGTTATCAGCAAGAAGGGGAGAAAGGGACAGGAGAGTAACAGACTAAAGCTTTTCAACAAATTCTATCATGGCGCAGGAGTTATAAGGTCATTTGTTGCATTAACATGTAAAGATCAAGCTTGCTAGAAGAAAGCCCAGCTGCTCACTGGCAATGCTAGAGTTACCTCCAGCCCCCAGGAGGGCTATAACCCAAGAGATGTGGCTTATAGCCTGAGCCACCCGCTGCGTCAGCATCCTCCCAGCTAGCAGGTAGGGACAGCCAAAACAGCACCTGGAACACCCGCACACCCGGAGGTGAAGGGTATTTTTAGCATACAAAGCAAGAAGTCACTTCAGATTACACACCAGTGCACAAGACAATAAGGCAACCTGTGCTTGAGTTGAGCTGTGCATTTCAAAGGACCAGTGCTAAATCTGAACACCAGAACTACAGCTGGGTGACAGTGGACCTTCTAGGCAAGCTCAGAGAGCACATCCTCCTCTCTTACCTGTAAAGCAGCAGGTACCCAATAACACACCCGATGAACTTCTTTCCCTGAGGTCTGTCCCCAAACACTGTATCTTCTACGACCATAGAACCACCCACTCAGATATTCCCCACGTACTCTGGTACTCCACACACTCTAAATGAGGGTTTCTCACTCTAAAAATCATTTATGTATGACGCGCCCTGACACAGTAATCCATTACTGTCAATACAATTTCAGTGGTATGGACAAATAAGCTACATATAGTCATTTACTTTTGAAATGGTGCAGGGAATTTTCACAAGCTCAATTTATCAAGACAAATCCCAGAAAATGCATGCAGGTGTCACTGGGCATGATGGACACCTTATGAATACACTTCCATGCGTTAATGGCCATTTACCATGTCATTACCTTTTTTCCAGAAGCAGTCTTGCTCTCTTTCCATGGAGAAATATGTCCTCAGTAGAACAAGTAATCTGCAGTGGCTAGCTGAGAAAATCCTGTCCTGAACAAATGACCACCCATGATTAATTATATCTTCCTTGCATGTTAAATTTTTGGCAGCCTTAAGTCATGTTTTGGTCTCCCTTTTTATCCCACTGATTAGGCGTTCTTCCTCGTGAAAGTCGTCTTTGCACACACGCACAGGATGGCAGAACAACCACAATGGTAAAGAACAAGACTGAGATGGATCTCAAGAGATCCATCAGAATAACCCTTCAGAGATTTGCAGCAGCATCACATGAGCGTCCTTAGCCAACTTGCCCTCTTTGTGACTGACACCCCTTCCTGGAGAAATCCTAGAAGAGCTTAAACTGATAATTCCTAAAATACCTTCTAGTGTATTGGTAAGTCCACAAGTTTCAGGATAATGCAGTATTTTATTCAGCCACAAAACAAACAGCTTTCTTGGATACCAGTATTTCTTCAAGGGCTTACTCTTCTTAGCCCTTATTTTATCCCAAGGCCAAAGTTCATCAGTTTTCACTTTGATTTGTTTATGCAGAACCACTTTGGGGTATGGTAAAATTACAGAGCAACAGTATTCTGAAATTTGACAAATTTGTCATGTCAACAGATGGGCTGTAAGAACAGAAGATTTGAACTGGGATTAAGAATGATTTAGTCTTGAATTATTCCATCTAACTGCTAGTTACAGTTAAAACAGCTAGCTATAAACTTAGAATGATTTACAATAGGTGGATAATGATCCGTTCATGATGTTGCTTATTCAGAAAAACTACATAACTCTATTCCTGTAAACTTTCCCCTGCTGTTCTGATTCTTTGAAAAAATTATGCTGGACTTCAGGTAGGGGAATTAATATTGGCTGACCAGAAAAATGGATGCCTTCTCCTCCTGACATTTCAGCCATCACATTGAGTTATGTTGCTTAAATCTAATCATAGCATGCTACCTTGTACCATGCTGTTACACCTGATGCAATAAATCACTGACTTCTGTTAGAATCAATCTACGCTCAGCTGCAGCACTGCTATCGTACCCCATTGGTTTGTGTCATGTTTAAGAGATCCAGGACCAAACTCACACTGCAGTAGAGAGCTCCATTTCATGAGCCTTGGAATTACATTTAATTTAAGGGCATGGATTCAGGTGGTCAAGGCTTCACTTTATTTGTATTTTTAGGATGAAGAATTCCTGGAACTACAGTCCTTGATTGCTCCAGGAAAAGTACATAGTAGTTACGTGCAATTGCCAATTTGGGGAGCCTCATTGGCTCTCATGTTTATGAAATCAGTAATAATAGGTTTGACCTAAAGCTAAACTTAACCAAAGAGTATATTCACGTACATTCATGCATCCAAATACACAAACACACCCTCCCTTCGAAAAATCATACTCCTCTACCGCATGAACCAGTTCATGGCTGCAGGCAGATACATAAATGAAGAAAGCTTCCCATGCACCATCGCATTAGTCTGTATCTCTGGCTTCTTCAGCCAGATGAATACAAGGTTGCTGTACACACATAAAACACGCTTACGCAACACTTCATAGGCATCTGTTTCCCAGTTTAGTTTTCTAGAGTGCTTCTGTTGGAAATAAAACATCATACATATGCATGTACGTGCAAATGTTGTCTCAAATCTAGAAATCTCCAAGTACTGGAATGACCTAGAAAAGTTGTTACTTACAGCAAGCCTAACCAATAATCACATATAACTACGGACTGAAGCATCAAAGAAAATAACTCTACTAGTCTGTGACCACAACTTCCATAAATAAACCTCCGAAACCAAGCAAGGTAATAAAACTTGCATTGGGGATTACTAATAAGAAAAGTAACTCAAATGCTAACCTGTTACAGTACTTCATTAGTTAGATCTCCCACTTGTAGAGCACATTTTGCAGGAAATACTGTGCAGTTATGCACAGTAATTTACACAAAGACTGCCTGTCATAATCCATTTGTTTGGCTCATAATTTTCTTCTCCCTTCTGTCTTATTCACCCATTAACTGTTATAATAATTTCCAAGCATGAATCTGTTGTAGCTTTCAAACAATATTTGCACACCTTGACGTATACAGACACTGCAAACCGTATGGTCAATACAAATTGACTTTATCACATGTCAAAGCAAGATAATAAACCTAATCCCAGGCTTCCTGAAGCTTGCCAATGAGAATTTTTCCCTAAAAAATAAGCAAACAAAAACCAGCAGCCTAGCCATTAAAATAAGATAGGACAATTCACAGAGTCAAATGTCAGCAATATTTATTGGCATCTCCTCCCTAGAGCTCTTTCATGTTTTGTTATTTTGTTTAATTTCCGTAAGGGCAAGAAACATGCTAGACTCATCCACAAAATCACCATGCTCGTGCCTATGAAGAACCATGAACCCCATTCCTGGTCATACTCTCATATCTGCAGGCTACTACCATCAGCCAAAACCACGTTACATACCATTCCATCCTCTGGTACTTGTGCCACCCAAATAGGACGGGTGTGACCAACAACCCCACCTAGGGACCATGGATATTTTGCCCGAGCTGTGAAGGAATACAGCTTCTTCCTCTGACAAGTGTCACTGGCGAGCAACGCGATGCCTCTTGTGTTAGAATGTTTCTGGCTACACACAAAGCTGTAGGGATTCTTTGGCAGAGTTAGGAACTCACTCAGACACTTCTACACTCAGGAGAATTGCTTGACCATAGCTAACAGAGTTACCAACACAAGCATTAGGAACAGAAAACTTTTTAAAAAGTTATTAGTAAGACCAACGAAAAGAAAACCTACTTCTCTCCTATACTGATCAAGCTCAACTAACTGCTGTAATTACTTTTCCAAATTTAAACAGGAATGATTCAAGTTGCAGAAGTTTAAGTAGACCTTTAGAGAGGCACCATTGCAAGGAGATACTTTCCTTCCTTGCCTACACATGCCACTTTTCCAACTCATAGTGTTACCATCAGTGTAGTGTCACTGACATCTATAATTCCCATTTTAATCGCACAGGACCCCAGAACTGTATTACACATGGCACTAGAGAGAGTTGAGTGTATTCCCAATTAAACCTGAAGATTGACAAAGATGTATGTACTGCTTATTACAAAAATACATTACTCATCTAAATCTGTCTTGGAATGATTCATGAGCAACTCATTTATAAGCTATGCAAAAACTGTCCCTGTTCAGAGTTCCTTCCTAAATTTAGATTCCACAGCAGTTCACTTTAAAAGAAATATTAAATCAGGGATGAGATGCAGAACATCATTCTTTTAGATAAAAATAAGAGGTTGTCTGGGGATTCTAATTAGTTCAATAAGCTATGAATGAGTATAACCAACTTTAAATACTAAGAATAATTT
Source organism: Chionis minor (assembly GCA_013398295.1). Taxonomy (NCBI): domain Eukaryota; kingdom Metazoa; phylum Chordata; class Aves; order Charadriiformes; family Chionidae; genus Chionis; species Chionis minor. The sequence continues at coordinate 193,808 of VZSF01007115.1, read as the reverse complement.
TGAGCCCCCATTCCACTAATTAAGAATTACCTTTAGTCAAAGCTGAACTGAAGAGTCCTGCTAACTGTGGCTAATAAGCCTAGGCTAGTTTCGATGACAATTCAGGTTAAACACATTGGACCGTTTTTCCTGCCTTGGAAAGAGTAAAGATTTAGCTTCACAGTCTTGCCTCCAGCAATGCTTTACATAACTGCATTTTATAAAATGTCATCAGCTCTTTCGGTGCCTGAGGACCTACCATGAGGGAATGCCATAGTTCTGTGTGTCACACACATTCTGACTACTCACTAAAATAATAGGAACATCATTAACTTGATTGACTGCATATGGATCAAGAAGGGTTAAACTGTTCTTTCCACAACTTGACCCCAACAAAAAAAGTTTAGAGAACAGCTTTCATCACATTCAAATTTCCAAATGGACCTCAGTTTTGTCTTTGGATGCATCACAGATTTTGCAGAAACTTGCATTTGCAATTGAATGGCAAAAAAATTCACTGTTCCTTAAAGTTGGTGTATGGACAAACATTTCTTTCTACGTACATGGACCCCAATTAAACATTCCCATTCAATGATGAAATTGTTTGAATTCAGCCCACTTTGTTGGCAACAGAAATCATAAGTTATACCTTACTCTCTAGGCATTTGTATTCTGCAAAGTGGTAAGATTCCCAAGGATGAACCTGGCACCACTGGGGTTTATTGGGCAGATGATCAAAAATTCCCTGATGACACCAGATCCCACAGAGCAGCTTTAGCATAAGACTGCAGACGTTCAGCATAAAATTGTTTGTCCTAAGCTTCTAGGATTCCAGTTGGAGAACAGGAGCCTTGGCAGTTTTGGAAGACACAGCTCAAAACAGCTCTCAGTACTTTTCCCTTTTATACTTCCAAGGTTAGTGTGGATGACCTTGCTAGGTACAGGATACAGCACATTCCAAAACATCTGATTTAATCCCTCTAAAATAGGTATTTTTCTGCTGTAAGAGACATTACTTAACACTTTTGGAGGCTAATTTTATTATAACATTCTTAAGTAGTTTGTGAAAACTTAAACACAAGTGCAAACTGGAGCAAAGTTTTAAATATAAATTGGTATTTTGGGAAAAATATATATAATGATCACTTAACAATTGCACTGATAACACTGTGAAGAAAGCCATGCAGGTAGACAGACATATTATGATTCCATATTACCAGCAGAGTAGAGAGGGAAAAGAGAAAACAGGAAAATTGTATCTGAGAAAGGAGCCAGAAAAGCATTTTTTCGTGGCCTTTCATCTCTGGCAGAAAATGGTGATCTGGGAATTCACCTTAGCAATCTTATCATTAGCTCACAGCCTGCCTAAAATGCACAGCAGACTGGGGGAAAAAAATGCATAAAGCGTTCAGAGAAAAACAACATCTTGTTTCACTAAGATCTATGTACTGCCAAAGGACAGTGACATTAAAAACAGGAAGATGGCCAAGAGCAGCCCCTATAGCAAGTCTACAGTAAGAGCTTGAAGGTAATGTGAGCAGGAAAGGAATTCAGCAAGTAACATCTGTTTCTTTGATTTTGTATTAGACATTTTCTAGTAATAAGACAAATTAATCTGAAAGCCAATGCAAATCATATCAACTCCATGTTTTTTCTCTTGGAAAAAAATAAAAACAGTATCAGGTCAGATATCTCAACCAATTGAGAATAAAATTGAGAGCTATGTCAGGGAATAAAAAAACAACTTCTCTGATCCCAAATAATTCTCTTCAAATGCAATTCATAAAGCACATCCGCAATCTTCTATCCAAACTGCTTCACAAGGCAAGGTGCCTCATGAATCCAATAGATAAATACGTGCAAAGAGCTGTTTATTCTCACTTTTTTCCTTGCTTTTCTCCCCACATAACAGAAATGGGCACACTAGTACACAAGGGACCCAGAATGTTGTTTTCTTTCAACATTTCATTTGTGAAACTACATATCCAGTAAGGAGTCAAAAGTAGCCGTCATTGTCTTTCACCTTGCAGGATACAGGTCAAACCCTCTGTTTCACGCTTCAAACTTAGTCAAAAAAATTGTGCCTGAAAAAAATTCCAGTTTCTTGCACACTCAGAATTACTCCTACCAGCACAAAAGAGCACACAAGACCCAAGATACTGGAAAATAATATATTGGTGATATAGGAGTCAAATATTATAAACTATTCTTAAGAGCAGGAAGAGGAACACCTGGTGACCGAGTATGCTGCTACTGTGCATTACCCCAGGGCTGAAAGACAGACCATGGAGGACACTTGGTGAGAAGAATCAGTGGTGGAAACCACATGGCATTACAGGGCAAAGAGATCTGCACAAAGGCCAAACAGCCTTCCGCTACTCAGCTCAGCCAGCCACTCCTGCTAATACCATTTGTTGTCAAAACTCTATTAAAAATATACTTAAAAAGAGAGCAGGGAGGGAATAAACAGGCCAAGCTTATAGCATACATAAATTGCCAGTTCCATGTCTTTAAGCAGCAACAAACATGAAAATAATTAAACCGAGAGCTGAAATGAACTAAAATTAGTACTGCACCAGAGGAGGATGCGTCCATTGCCAAAGGCAAAGAAAGAGCTGATGAATGATGCAACTACAGCAGCCAAAATATAAATCCCTATTACCTACCTGATATATTTTTTAACAAATAAATTAGTCGTCATCAAAAGCAGAAATACCTGTATTTCCAAACTGCCTGATCTACAGGGATGACAGCAGATGATGTTAGACAGGACTGAGCAGGATTCACAGCATGATGTTGTGTAGAGTCAGGAAACAAAAGTGTTACTGCCCTTTCTGGTTTTGGCGCTGTGAAATCCTCAGGATTCACTGGTGCCTACTGATGCCCTTTGCGCTGGTTCCTGAGCAATTTTTATCCCTAACTTACACTTCTATTTCTCCTTTTTTTTTTAAACTTCATTCTCTCTTTTGCTAGCTTGAATATCACAAGATGGGAGCAAAACTTTTTCACGTTTATCTTCTTTTAGACTCTGAACCAAACACAGGCACCAAACAATTGCTACATGAATGAACAGGCAGCTGCTTTCAGTTCCAGCCCCTCCTGCAAACAACGCGCTCCTCAAAAGAAGTTAACCTGTCCTTAAAGAGCAGCCTTTTTCATGTGAGAGAGCAGATGTAAGTTTATAGCACTGGTTCTTGATGCCAGCGCAACCAAGCCTGGTAGAAAAGAAAGCCTGAAGGCTTGATCTTGAATTAACTGAAAGTTGGTAGCAAAGCCTCCATTAATTGAAGGACCACAGCCCTCTAGCTGACTTGCTCAACCCATCCATCAATACCTACCCCCTTCACTCCCTGCTTTCTATGCTTGTAGAGGGAACTTTGCAGATTGGCTCCTCTGTGCCTTTCAAGACCACAGTGAAATGTGTAGTATAGCCCATCTTATCCAGCAGGGATATTTGCTTAGCCTGAAATTTATTCCTCAAGACAACATTATCCAAAGGCAGGCTTATTATCTTAATTGAAAAAGATAAAAGAGAGCATAGGTGTGTTTCTAATGTCTCCTATATCCCCCAAAAGAGACAATGTTACATCCAGATTAAGTGGGTTATAGCTTGCGGGCTCCATTTATCTAATGTGCTACTGGAGATAATTCCCCATTCTCCCCCCTGAATTGTGCAGGAATAGAAGTTTGGTTTTCATAAAAATTCACTCTGATTGCTAAAGCCATTCAAACTGTCTATGATATCAATGCTACTAATCACATTTCCCCTCCATGCCCCTCCCTCTCTTTTCCCTCTAAAATCGAAATAGATGCTTTTACATCAACATTAAATGAATTTGTTTGCTGCCCAGAAGCCAAATTAAATGTGTTCTTTTATTCTCAGCACTCACAAAATAAGGAGAAATAAGAATAAATGAGAGCCATTAATTAAATCTCACAGGGAACCACATTGCTGCACATGGAAAAGAAAACCTATTTTTCCCGTAACTACTATTTTATGCTAAATGCTTCATAATTGCTATTCAAGACCAGATTAAGAGTTTGTTTTTCCAACATGCACTTTCTTTTTATTTGTGATCAGACTGCAGACTAAGTCTAACTCTTTGCATTCAAACCTAAACAGGAGTTTTCTGAGCCACGGGCATGCCTGTGGTGCAACCCTGACTGCAGAAACTCAAGCAACAAGGCTAAGCAGCGTGGTGCCTTATGAACCTCCCAGCACACACTCTCCTACAGGATACCACTGTTGGGGTCGTTCTGTGCTCCTAATAATAAGGCCTTCTCAATTCTTTGCCCCGAGTTCCCCTGCCCAGGGTAAGGAGGTAGAGTCTCCACAAGTCAATACCCTGCCGTCGCAGTAGAGATCCATCCTGTGCTTTGTATGCCTGTGGGCACGTGCCTTCATAAACACAGTCCAGGCCAACGGGTTTGCAAGCCTTGAAGTCTTTTCTGGGACTGGCCATGAAGAGACCCTTTCCTTGCTAAAAGCCCTTCAAGTTCAAACATCGTTTTAATTTATCTAATTGCAAGGCTACCCATTTCTAAGAAGTTACAAAGGTGAATTTTGATGAAATACTTAAATGAAGAAAAACCTGACGTTTTTGGTACCTGTCCCCATGCACTTTCCCTACCCCTAAGCTGATCAGAGAGAACATCCTAAACATCTTAGAAATTGTGCCTTGTGTGAAACAGTTTGTTGTTTGGGTTTTTTTAAGAGAGAAATCCATAAAGTGTTCCAAGCTCCTGCATTTTATTACATTCCGCATATATAAAAGCCTTTCTAAGCTTGCAACTCTTTTATGGCAAATTACAGCAGGCTATACAAAACCAACCATGGGACACCCTCAAAAGCACACGTAATTGCAAACTCTGAAACCACAGCCTGTGTTTGGACTTGACTAGACATTTCCGAGCTTGCTTTGGGGCAGTGGAAGATGCCCGCTCCCTGTGTTGGTTAACATTGTATGATCAAAACCCCGTCAAAAGGCTGGCACCACGGCGATCCCTCCATTCATCAGACAGAACTAGAGCTCTGCAACCCACGCATCCCTGCTTCGCATCGCGCAGGGATTACCGACAGACAGCAGTTGAAGACAATCTTTCCCCCACGGGCACGCTCAGCCCTCTTAATACTCCTAATCCCTGCAAGGCTTAAGTCAAACTCAAATCAAATAAGAAAGGATCTTTAACAAAGGGAGGATCCAAGATCTCCATTCTCAAATTTGAGCACAGGAAACTGGCAGAGGGAATGCAATCCTCTCGTGCTTGTAATCAGAGAAGGCCTGGCAGGGCCTGTGACTGTCCCAACAGCTGCACAGATGTTACTTCTAAATTGTACTTCCCATCTAAGCAAGTAGTTAAACATGATCCCATCCTCCAAAGCAAATACATTTCAAAGCCAAGTTCTGGCAAATGATGGCCCAAATGAGACAAAAGAAAATCTTCCGCTGAATACGCAGTAGAAAGACCTCATAGTTTTGGAGTGACAATTAACCTGACAGGTATAAAACAGTCTGTAGCCTCTGGAAAATAATACCCAGAAATACGTGACTGGCAAAGCAAAGATACCGAACACATGCGTGCCCCCAGCGATAACCGTCTGAAGACAGAGCTCGCTCTCTCTGTGCACATGCACACAAAGAAATAGGAAATCCTATAATGTAGCCTAACATTGCGTATATGCACACACACGTATGAATGCTATACCCAATGTCATCTTAAGGGGCAATAAAAAAATATGTGCAGAAAGAACATTTGCTGTCAAATGAAAAATCAAAGTAATTCCTAACAACTTACTGATTTCAGGGTAATTTCTACTGAAACCTGTTGGGTTTATCCTTCGTAATGTGATTCTGAGGGACTTTCCAACATGGGACGGTAACTTTTTTACACCAACTCCTCCCAGAAGTAATGATACACAAAACCCCCGCATTTATCAGACAGCAATCCGCACGTTCTCAAACACCACCAAAAGATCATAGAAAAATATATGGTAATGCATGCTTCTTAGTGAAACTGCCTTTTAAGCAGTAGTTTCATTTTTGGTGTTCTTAAGAAGCAGGATTGATAGCCCGTTGCAGCGCCGCTCTGGAGTCAGCAGCCCTCCCCTGGGTTGTGCACGCTGCCAGAGCAGCACAGATGGACTCTTCAAGTGCTCAGCACTGACCTGACCCCAAAGCAGTTTTACTATCAGTTTGAATGGAAGTAGGATTATTTTACTACCAGTTTGAATGGGAGCAGCATTAGGCCAAGAGTATGTCAGGTAAAATTAAGAAATATGAGCTAGCTGCATCTGAGCACAGGACTGCTGAAAACAGTGTGGATGCAGAGCCATAAAGTCTAATTAAAGGCTTAAGTACTTAAAGTCTGTTTTCGTTTACTAGGATTATTTCATTCTCTTAAAATTCTCTGCATTTTTTATTCTTATTGCATTTAATTATAGTTTAAATATTTTTTCCAAGCCAACAAAACTGCCACTTGCGTGTTGAAAATGTTGAAATGAGATGCTCTCAGCAGTTGAAATCTGTTTCTTAAAGCTTTTTCCTCAGAAAACGGATCAAACCAGCCCTTTCCCACACAATTCCGGTTTTGACAAATTGGCATTTCTAGATGAAGTATGTTCTTCTAAAACATCCTGTTCATTTCTATTTAAATACATAAAAAATGTGAGCAGTGAAACTATGTGATGAAGTATATTTTATCTAGGGCTCAAATCATGAAATATTGAACATGGCTACAGGAACCTTATTCAATAACAGCTCCAGCAAAACAAACCAAACCAAATTGGATTTTGGAGCTGGGAGCAGAGATCGCTCAGAGAAAGTACCTGTGTTGCAGACAAAATAATTTTCATGTCATTACTGCTCTCAGAGAGGTGAGATATTGTTCACAATATCCAACTGCTAGTTCAAGTAAAAAGGGGTTAAAGTAGTGTGTTTTTAAACTTGATACTGTGAAACTCATTGCCTCCCAAATACAGCCAATTTAGGATGGTGTTACTTACACACAGCTGGGACAATGTAAACAATTATATACACTTTTTTACTGCTAATTTGCACAAAATAACATTTTCGTGTAGCATAAGAGTGTTTACCATACCTTAGTTTTTTGGACGTGAATTCTTCCTTCAACATCCAATACTGGAGAATGCCATAAGTTAATCATATCCATGAGGCTTCACTCGACTACTGAATAGGCTGAAATTTTAATTCTCAAGCGCTCTTTTTTTTTTTTTTCAGAAATGCATAATAGAGAACATAATTCAGTTTTGTAGATCTTCATAATTTGTTACCCCTCATTTAGTTTAATAATCATGTTATGAATTCATTTGTTTTACAAATTTACTTAATTTCTATGCTTATTGCCAAATGATATGATTAAAAAATTGTAGCAGGCCTCTGTACATTGATGAACAGATGTAGAAATAAGTAAAATAAGGAATGCAGAGCTTAAAGTGTAAAATTAAAATATGAATTTAAATTCTTAATAGAGTAGGTGACCCATTATGCAACTAAAACAATGGGAGATAGATTAAAAACACTGGCAAACATCAGGTAATTAAGATTCTCAACTATGTCTCAGATAATCAACAATAAGCAAGCTTCACCACAGTTTTTACAATTTTAAAGTCTTGGTAAAAATCTAAAGTGTAGCAGTAACTGACTAGAGACCAGTTTGCAACAGTTTGAAACTGGCAATAAAAATTTTCTTAAGATGTTTGAAGATTAAAAGAAAAGGCAATCAACAGGAAAAACCTCAAGCCCCGTACTGTAGCCACAGTAGTATGATAACAGGCTAAAAATCAAGGAATAAATACCCAAGTATAGAAGACAACTCTCTCCCAAGCATCAAGTGGTAAGACAAGAGGAAATGGCCTCAAGTTGCACCAGGGGAGGTTTAGGTTGGATATTAGGAAAAATTTCAAAGGGTTGTCAGGCATTGCAACAGGCTGCCCAGGGAAGTGGTGGAATCGCCGTCCCTGGAGGTATTCAAAAGACTGGTATATGTGGTGCTGAGGGACATGGGTTAGTGGTGGCTTTGGCAGTGTTAGGTAGATGGTTGGACTCAATCTTAGAGGTCCCTTCCAACCTAGGTGATTCTATGATTCTTAAATAATATTGAAAAACAAGCTCCAGTGCACCTGTTCTCCTCTGTATGTAAACTGCTAAACTTTGGTCCAGCTATTAGACACCAGATCAATGCACGTCCAAAACCAACCTGCGTGTCCAACTGAAGCCAACCCAGGAAATGCGTCTCCTGTCTCTAGAAGATTGCCCAGAATGAAGGAGAACTAGGAACAGTCAACAGTGTAAAGACAACAGATAAGAACTCGGCATAGAAATAGTTGTGGGAAAATCTTAAAACATTACTCCAGTAAAACTAAATAAATCACTTCTTGGTTGCTTCTAGACAGCTTTTCAGTGGTTGCTGAACACAGCCCCCAACTGATCTGCCCTGATCTCTCTCAGATTACTCTTTCCCCATTTTCCCCCAGAGTTTAGACAACAGAAAGGAATCCCAGACATATGGGGAAGAACTTCTACATGTCTGGGAAGTGTTATTGATTTGCAATTGCAAGCAACTGACTAACGAGTTTTTGCAAAGGTCACAGCAACAACCTGAGATAAGGAGTAATGACACACTGTGGTGGTCCCCCGTTTCAAGGATGAACTTACAGGAGGGGTCAGATAAAAGCAGATCATTAGCCTTAAGAGAATTCAGGGAATTGAGTCTGCTTGTGACAATGACAAGGATAAGAGGACAAGAATGTTACTCAGCTCCCACCCACTCCGCCTCCTCAAATCACAAAATGTTTTTACTCCAGATTCGGGACCTGCAACATTCACGCTCTGATTAACAAATTGATGCCCCTTTCTTCTTTCTCAAAGAGAGTATATAGGTTGGGTCTGCAACCACTTAGCAGAGAACAGGGCAGCAGGGAGGGAGATGCTGTCTGTCTTCCCATGATGATCATAGTTAATAAAGCTTCTGTCTCACCTGTCCTAAACTGTACTTGCTTATTACACAGGTAGCCCCCAGATTCTCTGACAAGATGTAATCACTGTTCAGGAATGGTAATACATGCAATGTTGAAATTCATACATAAATTATTTATACCACAACTGATTGGGAAATTCACCAGATAAACTACTCATGATTATTCTTTCTGCTCTAAAGTTTTTGTGAATTATGTACCTCTGGGAATAGATTGCTTGTACTTGAGAGAGATCACTGAACCAGTATAATCTTTACTCGGCATGTCAAGATATTGCAAGAGGTTTATACCAACTCTTGTACGATATAAGAGCGTATAACTGAGGACCTGAGTATAACATTACCATTAATAAATATTTTGAAAAGCGCTTACAGGCCAGGATGAGTAAGTGCACGCTGCAGTCTATGAGAAAGTCAGAAGTGGAAAACAGGCTATAAAATGTAACAATGAAAACAATAATATTCATGAGTGGAAATACCTGTCTGCATGTGCAATTCACTGATTTTATTAGTTTCCATATACCTGTAAAATAAGTTTGACCTTGTTCTTCCCCTCACTTATAGTAGCTTGTGTTTGATCAATCATCCTTTTCATATGAATAATTTAGTTCCAGTAATGGCACATTACTCTGAAAAATATAACTGCAGTGATGTCTCACTGTACTTAAGTATCACAATAACTAATGTTACAAAACAAGCTTATTTTCACCTGCTAATGTTTTCAGAATGAGCAAAAGATAATATATCTAAATTCAGATTTTTTTCCCCAAAATATTTTCATAGTAAGGGCAAAAATATCTAAGCTTCAAGATTTTTTTTTTTTTTTTTTTTAAAGAGACTTACATATCTAAATATTCCTGGTGCAGAGGTGAAAAGGCTGGGCAAATCAGCAATATTCAACTTTGCTGCACAGCTAGAAAAAAAGAAAACACAAACGCCAGTTGTTTTGGATCAACCTGATTCAAACAGCACTTGATCAAGAATAAAAGAGTTGCTCCCCATCAATTTTCTTCAACATTTAATTAATGAATGAGGTCAAAATACATTAAAACTAAAAATCAAAATACTTAGGAGACTTTTATCATTAAAAGGAAAACCAATATGGCAAGGCATACAACCTTTCTCTTAAGACTCTCTAAAGAATAAGACACTTCAGTTTCCTTATTATAAGATTATTTAGCACAGCACTGAACAGGAACAGAGATATCTATCTATCCATCTCACATCCACTTACACTGCGGCCACAGAAATAGTGCAGTTTTAAGTTAGCACAAGATTCTTGATAGCCTTAAAGCAGAGGCGAGTCATCTGCTGAGCTCAGACCACAAGGTGAAGAATGGATATGATAAAGCGCTTCAAATTAAGACAAAAAAGGGAGTGAAACAGCTAGTATCGTAGTAAATACGCAAAAAAATCTGCAGCAATTTGTCTAGCCTCTGCAAAGGACAATAGACTTTTTAAATGAATTGTTGTATCTAATTGGCACAGCACGCAGATGCTGTGGGGAAAACACTTTTAAATAGATTCGCCATTGATCATATTGGGAAAAAATATGAGATGCAGTAAAGCAAAACATTCATACACAGGCTTACTTTTCCAGAAAAAAAAACCCCGGCATTCTTAATGTGCTTTTAACGCCAGATTACCAATTACCTGGCACAAAAATTTAAGGCTTCCTTTTACCTACGACTCTAGAAACACAAGTACTGAGTTGTTTGGGGACTGGACTGACAAACCTCAAACTCCCCTGGCCTCTCTACCAGCCTGGCACACTTCTTGGCTCCCTCCACATTCCGACTGCTCCTTCACATCTCCTCCTCTTCCTCTTCTTCCTCCTCCTCCTTGTTTTCCCCTGCAGCCACAGGAGCCGCCCCACCAGCTCCTCCAGGACAGATTCTGTATTTATTCCGGCCTGGGCACTAGGCAGAATTGCCACAAATCAAGCACACCTTACGCCAGTTTCCTTGTTCTATTTATATACAAAAGCATTACAAGGCAGTCCCCTCCCAGTCACAATGACTGGTGATTTGCATATCGTTATAATATCTGCAGTGTCATTCTCATCTATCACCGTGCCCACAGCGGGGAAAGGTCTTCCCCTGGGCAAGGGCCTTCTCGGCCTGTGGACGCGCTTTTCAGTACTATAATGAAGGTGGTTCACTTCAGGACACCTTGAAAGGAAGTTTTATTGCCCAGTTGGCCAGCTAGATATCTGTCTTACAGGTTTTCAAACAACACCCTCGATACAATAAACGCCAGGTGTTCGCTCTGGTCACGGCCTAGGGAGTAAGGACTTCAAACGCAGCGTCCTGCTTATTATTATGAGTTGATTAAGGCTAACATGCTCCAGAGAATAGGGACTTTTCCTATTTGGGAAGCAACACAGCATCCCAGACATCATGGGTTAATAACTGCTAACTTAACGACTAACTTCTTCGATCAAGACACCCCACATCACCCCCCTCTGCCCGCCCTTCTCCAGGTGGACCCCATGAGGGGGACACGCCACCGGGCCCCCGCCATGGACACTCACTGGGATAACCAGCCCCAGGGATGGCAGCCCCAGCGCCGGAGACACCCCAGCACCTCACCCGGGCCCCCCACACGCTGGGGAGCAGGCGGGGAAGCGCCCCACAGCGGGGGGGAGCAGGCGGGGAAGCGCCCCACAGCGGGGGGCTGGGCCGCACCAGCCCTCGCGGCAGACATGTTGCCGGCCCGCAGCTGGCTGCGGGGCCGCCCCAGGCAGGTCTGTCCCCTCAGGGCTGCCGGGGCCCTGAGCCCGCTCCCGCGGGAGGAGGAGCTGCTCTTCAGCAGGGCCAAACCTCCCCCATTTTGGGATTCTCTGCGCCAAGCACAGCCACGCACCTTCCTGCACCGCGATGGGGGCGCAGGCACCGTCCCCCGCCAAGGTCTCCATGAGAATCCCGCCCGTCTCCATCCCCGCCGCAGGCCCGGCTGCCAGCCCAGCCGCCCCCCAGCCGTGGGCCGGGGCCACCCAGGCGCCACAGCGGCTGTCCCTGGAAGACTCCCGTGAAACCCGAGGAAGACCCCTTCTTGCTCCCCTGGATTTCAGCAGCGCCGTACTAGAGGTGGGGAAGCCATCGGTTTAGGGTACCGAACACCACCTTGCAAAATCAGCCTCTTCCGCAAAAGCATTCCGAAGAGCTTGTGACATTCTCCGGCGGTTCCAGCACGTTGGCGTGTCCCTCACCACCACGTCTACGCGCCATCCCCGACCCCGCCAGACCGTCACCGCCAGCTGCGTCCGCCAACAATATGTTGGTCCCGAGGTTTTTATTGATACAAATCCTCCTCCAAGGTAATTTGTCTGGATCAAACTTCGCCACGTCGATTTGTAAACTTAATTAACTGTACTCTCACTAAAAGCCAAGATGAGGAACATAATGATTAATTAGATCCTTTTAGGTAATGCAATGGTTGAATTAGCTAAATAAAAACAGTGGAGAAGCTGCACGGCAACGCTCCACTGATGGATGTGGGTTTGTCCCACAAAAGCAAACGCAGGAAGTGTTTATGCATTAGCACAATAGAAATAACTACAGCATTAATCATTGGAAGTATGTAAATTATACACAGCTCTTTTTTAGATAAAGGCATAGCTATTACAATTATATCCTGCCCCAGAAAAAAGGGAAGCTTCAGTCTCTCCATACGACATCAGAATTTAAGAGTTATCTTTAACTTCAGATAAGGAATCAGGGGCCAGTCCTACTAACCTATATTTCTGAGATAAGATATTACGTAGATGAAGATAATTCACAATTATTTTTTCTCTTATTTATGTGGGAGTAGTAGACCTTCAATTGACCAGTACTGCACACCAACACCAGTTATTATATTATTATATTATATATTATTATTATATTGTTATATTATATATATTAAATAGTGAGATTGAATTTCATAGGTAAATTCTAAAATTACTGCAGTCGAAATCACATGAAATGGATAGACAAAAAAAATCAAGAAAATTAGAAACCTTTAAATATTCGAAATTGCAGAGTTGTTTGAGGGGAAAAAAAAAGTAAAACTAGGTGCTATTTTCTTTTATTCTCACTACAAAAACAGAACTGCAACTGAGGAGCTAACCTGATCATTTGCAAGGAGTCATAATTAAATGGAGGCTGCCAAACTCAATTAACATATCAGTTTAGTGCAGATATTGTTCTGTCAAACTGAAGGGAGAACTGGTTGGGGTTTTTTTGCAGGCCCTAAGATTTCATTGCTTCTTGTTTGTGGAAAAAAGCATAGTTCATTCGAGCATTTCCAACAGCAGTTGCCACTGTCTAACAGCACAGAAACAAAAGCTTCACAACCACAGCCTATTAGGACTCCACACATTGGCCAAAAATTGTCATAATAAAACACTTGCATGTCTGTCCAAAATAAGTCATGTCAATGTATTTTAAAGTCATTAGCTGCTATGCTTTAAATCTGGTTAGTGTGGCTTTTGGTGTGTGTGTGCGCACTCTGATGTGGCAGTGTTTTGGGGGATTTTTTTAAAGCAACTGTAGTAAACAAATTAAGATTTACTTAAAGTATTAGACTAGATCTTCCAGGTGAGCATCTGAGGGGATTTTGTTACACCTAATAGGCACTGAACTAAGAGTTAAGTGCACTCTACAGGCAACAAGAGGGTTTTCCTCCTCCACCCAGGCACCTTTCAAGAAGGCTGCACACCCTCTGCTAAGGGCGGTTCCAACTGGCCACCAGCAAGACAAGGGGCCACCAAACAGGCAGAACAAAAGCCTGCAACCCTCCCTCCATTGAGGAACCCGGCTAACAACGGGGAAGGGGCTCAAAAAGCAAACGGCTGCGCAAGCCTGAGGCAACAGGAGTCAGAAGATGCCACAGCGATGGCTGTTAGGAGGCATTTTTTTCATTCGAAGGCACTGCACAGGACTGTGTTCCAACAACCAGCTTCCAGAGCAGCCTGTTCAGGCAGCGGCCCCGCTCTTTTGGAAACAAGAGGGATCTGCTCCTCCAGAAAGTTGAAACTCACCGGTTGTCTTCAGCTACAAAAATGCCCTACTTCCATTTTCATACATCACCTTAAAATCTACAGGCAGTTTGAGCATACGTATCCTGAAACGTGAGGGGAAAAACCCCTCACTTTCCTAACCTCTTTTTTTCTTAATTAAAAATGTTTTACAGAAGGCTCAGGAACACCACATAAAGAGAGGAGGAATTGCCAAAAACCCAAGTCCTAGCACATTGAAAAGACAAACTCGCATTTATAACTTACCCCATCAAGCGTTTTGTTCCCTGCTCAGCCAGTTCTTCTGAAGCACAAGAGCAGAACAAAGAGGGAGCATTACCCTCTGTCCCAGGAAGCCGTGGGGCAGGACTCTGCAGGAGCAGCACAGCCAGCTGCTGCCAATCTTTCTATTTACTAATTTATATTGAAGTGCAGCTGAACTCCCTTTAAGGCAGCCACACACCTGTAATGAGAAAAGTTGCTAATTGAGCCACTTAGCAACACAATTTCAGTAAACCTGGCACAACCCTACTCCTGAAGTGCAGTAACTAGTGCCACAAACTTCAGAAGAAAGCTCCTTCGCTAAGTAACTCTAGGGTTCTTTCCCCCTTTTTTTTATTTATTTGTTTTTAGTTTTGTTTACTTTTAACTGGAGAAGGAACAAGCGCTGTAGCTGATGGCATTATTCCGTTACCCGCTTTGGCAAAGAAGACACTAGCATTTCAGCGCTACTTACCCTGTCGCTTTTCATTCCCATTCCTCCCAGCCATACAGACTCCCACTGCTCTCTGCTTGCCTTGTAAATAAGTATCGTGATTCTCTGTAAATAAGTATTGTGTCTCCCAGCTAATGGTCAGGCTCCAAAACTGACAGCCAATTAACCATCCTTTGGCCGCTCTTGGAGCGTTTGCCTTCTGCCAAGGTTTGAACCCAATCCATTACCATTAAAATCAGCTCTAGCTAAGCACAGATGTTTTCCTGATTGCTTTCTGCAGACACAAGAGGACGATGAACCTAGCTGCCTACATGCAAGTACATCTCCCAAATGTGCACTGGCCTCTCTATGTGAACGTGAATTTCGTATGGGAACAGACATGAGTTGCGAAGGTGCCAACCCACGACAGCAATGTATTCGGTTTCATTATCCCAAGACAATCTGGAAAAAAAAGTCAACAATCCACAAATAAAAATATTTTTAAAACCCTTTAAAAACATTCTACATAACTGTTTTATAATTTATTAGGCATTAGAAACTTTCAGTACGTGGAAACACATTAGCCCTAGCAAATCTCTTAATATACTTAAAACTCCTTATTTCTCATTAAGAAACAGATAAACAATTCAGAACATTCTGATATTACCCTGTCACAGTTGGGAAAAGCTTTTTACATTAACTATTTAAATTTTATGGCACTGTCTGCAGTATTTTCTGCTTGGCTACAATAGAATTAAAGGACAAAGAAAAAACGATTCTTCCCAGCAGAACTGAATTCCAGACCACACTTTAATGCTCAAATGTTATGCACTCATGGAAGGATAATAAAAATCTCTAATAATGCCACGGAAGTATGCCCTGAAGGAATGAAACTTAGAAGACACGACTAGGTCATCTAAGGGAATTTCTTCGTGTTTGAAACTAGAGAAATGTTGACAGCTGCACAGGAGCAGTGACGATGCACATTACCCAGTGATGTAGTCACACTAAATACTTGGACAGCCCTGGGAAGCAGGGCCAGAAGCTGGGACCAAGCAGCCTCAAGGTGCACCTTCTCATTTTCTACCTCTCTTTATGAAGTTAACCTTGCGTTCTGAGCTGCGTGGCCTCAAAGGTGCCCTCATCTCCCTGCACCTAGGGCTGGCCCACTCCTCGGAGAAGCTTTAGCTTCTAAGTCCTACCTAAGCTGCATAACATTTGCAAAACAATTAGATGCTAAATGGCATGTTGCTCAGATAGTACAGGAACACTGACAGACAGGTTTTAATGTTATTTTCCTTTTCCCTCCTCTGAGAGCACAACATGTATAGTTTCACAGTTTTCCCTTTTTGTTTTGAAAAAATACTTAGAAAATGAGAAAGCAAAACCTCTCTTTCCATAGTAAACTAACGTCAGCATTAGCGGGTAGTAAAGGGTTGAGCTAAGCCCCTGCACACACTATCCCCACAGGCTGTATGAGCATCCAAGTGGGCACGCGCAAAAGGACTGTGGGAATGACTGGAAATGTGAACGGCGCCTGGTTTTTTTCTCCTGCTCTGTCTGCTTGCACACAGTGACCCACTGCCATGTTTTTACATAATGACTATAACCAAAATCAATGAGCTTTCTGCTTTGTCCTCTGATCTCCTAAGATCATTCATACAACCACTAGGCAACCCCATCAGTAACCGGACACGCTGTGTGTGCTCCGCACACGTTAAAGCCTTTCTCAGGTTTACGGAAACCTAGGAAATAGCTCCACCTGAGAAGACCTACTAACCGATCAACACAAAGTCTTTTAAGCAACCTACACAGTCAAAAACTAAGAGGCACGTAAGGGTGTTGCACTTGTTCAGCTCAAGAGTCCGTTCAGCTCAGTCTCCTGTCTTCAGCAGAGGTCACACACAGACCTCGACACGCTTGTGCTTTAAGTGCTTCATTCACAGCGTCTGGTATTTATTTTAATAAAGCCGTGACATATTAGGCAGTTTATAAGAATTTAGTCTATTTTCTGGGCCCGACCACAGCACGGGAAATGCTTTATAGAAGACAAATGCGCAGCAGTTGGCAGGGCATCCATCACCTGTCGTCATGGTCAATCTCTCTTAGGCGTTGGCGAGTGGGCAAGAGCCCCAGCACAGACATCTGACATGCAGCTCAGGTGTGGAGCAGGACACTTCTGCTCTTACTGCAGGTCTCAGCAGCCACAACTCAATTTAATTTCATTTGCCAGAAACAAGAACAACTTAAGGAGTTTCTCTTCCTAGAATAAAGGAAATTTATTATAGGAATGAATGCCAAATCCACTAAGACCTTGCTATCCAGATCTTCCCTGGTCGTTCAACATACCGTGGAGTAATCAGTAGTTTTTCCATTTTGCAGGATTTTGATACGTGAATTGATAAAAACTTTTACTTCTTATCTGACAGTGAGCAAACAAGATACCGGTCTGGAAACTTGTTCAAAGGCAGTTTAAACTTTGAACAATACCTGTTTTATTACTGCGTCTTTTGCTGGGGAGCCCTGACAGATGTAAGTAATTCTTGGCAGATAGTGAATTCCTAATTTGGAATTTAATTAATTTAAACTAAAATATAGACTTAATAGAAATGTATTTTTATATATCAAATATATAATTAATTTAAACTTTAGTATAAACAGAAACTTAATTTAGTTTATAGTTTGAAATTATATTTGCTGGCAGTAATTGGTAACAGATTCCAACAGCTTGCCAGTTAAAATGTAAATAGTACTCATATTTAAACACTGGCACTACTAATTTTGAATGCACATACCGACAAATATCGACAAATGACTGAGTGCTGCAGAAAAGTTAATAGTGCAGCCTTAAGAACAGGAAAATCAGGTCATGACATTAATCAGATATGCATCTGATCATATAGAGCGATTGGCATTTTATCATCACATATTTCATTTTTTTTCATGATTTTCGTTATTTTATGTTCAAATAGAAACACTTCAAACGAATTTATTTTAAAGTGTGTAAACATGGTACATAACCAAACATATGTTATTCAGTTTATGACAGGCTTAGTGCCGAGCGCTTCTGACAGGCATGATATGGACGGTTGTTGCTTTTGGGCTAGAAGGTTGTGATAAGTTAGAAACAAAGAGAGAAGTGGAATTAGTAGCAGGGAGAAAAAGCAGACTAGAGGCATGGTGCGCTTGGAAAAGTGTGTGCTGGTACAGTGAGTAACCCAGGGAAGCCTGAGGCTGTGAGAGGACGCAGTATGTTCTGGAGAGAACAACGCGCAGAGCTACACAGGCAGAGGCTCCTTGGAGATGTCAGGCATGTAGAAGGCAATAGTTTGAGACTTTTGCAGGGGTAAAGCCCAAAGGAACCATGATGTAGAGCTTTCCTTCATTTCACCTGGTGACTTCAAAAATTCTTTAGCATTTCTGGAAGAAGGAAGTTCAAATCTGAGTGTGACATCACTGTGCTGTTTATATACATTAATAATAAAATATCTATTTCCCTTGAAGACAACTCTCTTCCTCCTTTGTCCCAACATCTTGATAGCTAAATGTAAAAAAAATTAAGTTTAAAAAAAAAAAAGACACTGAAAAGCTTGGTAAAGTGATTTAGCACAGCCAATCTGCCTGCATTACTATGAGCAACTAGAATTTGTTACCAGAAATAGTCACTTTTCCCCTAATCTTCACTGATTCCTAAGGCTTTTCTACATGGTCACATCAAAGAAGTGAAGTGAGTATGAAGAGTTAAAGACATTTGTATGATAATATTAATTCACACACAATTCACACCATCGTTTGATCGGGATTACTTTGATTATTATAGACAAGATGGGTTATATTAAATTTTTCACACCCTCAACATCATACTGTGTAATTGTTTGCTCACCTAATTGCCATGAAAAATCGCATCGGCTGGAAATAGCACCGGTAAAAATATCTTAAATCTGATTTTTTTAAAAAAAATCACTCTTCCTATGGAGTGATTATGCCTGTGCAAAACCTTTGTGAACCCAGCCTGTGCAACACAACCCAACCTCGCAGATTTCAAGTCCGACCTCCACCGAAAGCATATGGGCAATTCCAACCACAGAGCCGGTTTCACATGCCCACATTAAAAGCACCAGCAACACCCAGCAGCTTTGCCACTTGCAGCGCGTGAAGGAAAGGCAAACCGTCAGCAGATGGTCCACCTCGAGGCCTTGCTCTGAGCCACAGACAGGACATCATCAGGAGCTGACTTCATTTGCTGTGGCAAGCACTCAGCACCACCCGCGAACAACCCAAGCGATTGTAGACAAAGTGCCAACAAGAAATCCCATCACAACAGCTCGAGCAACGCTCACGTGCAGCTCCCAAGAGCTGGAGCACATCGCACCCACAGCAAGGGGGACACCCTCTGTCACCTCCCAGCACCACGTGCAGCAATTACCTGTGTCTGCAGCCTCACGCGATGTGTGGAAGTTCTCCAGAGGCAGCATGGATGCACTGTTGTTATTAAACTAATTAGGGAACAGACGTATTTAAGACTCTGCTTTAATTTTTCCTCTGAAAATCCATAATAAATAGCAAAGGATTAAGATTTGGTGATTAGCACCTGAATAGTAACAAGTAATTATTTTTGAGCCAAACAAGGATAGAGTATCCTGGGTAATTTATACTGGGTAATTAAGGTAATGAATACTTAAGAGTCTATCAAATAAATAGTCCCTAAAAGTGTCACTTTAATAGGGGCATGATTATAGGCAGTGCTAAGGAGGACTGAGATGGATACAACATCCCTGTTTCAGATACATATTTAAAAAAGGCATAAATGCCATCACTGAAGCTGGCATCTAAACCCATCGTTGAATAGGGCCCGTTCCTCTGAAGTTGTTTATGTGGGCAAATCAACCATCAAATTAACTGCCCTAATTGTACCAATATCACCGCCTGTGTGAACACACGTACTTCAGATGCGTTTTTGTTTGGCCTGTCGTGCACCAGTCGGTACATGACACAGTTGGACAAAGAATGGGCTCCTGGAGTGTTTCCCCCCATGGACAGGTGAGCAGATGGAGGGATCCCAGAGTAGGAGTTCATCTCATTTGCTGTCCCCAGCATAGGCTGCACCACGCTAACAACAGCCTTACAAAATGGGGGAGAAGGGACTGACATTGCCTAGAAGCCAGTCTTTGGATTAACTACCATTTTATGCAGTTTTGTTTCACTTCTTCATTCATCTTCATGCCTCAGTTTTACATGACTTCTTGGTGTGACTTCTTGGCCTTTGGGCATGACTGATGTTTCAGGAGGTTTCATACATGGACTTCCAGCTTTAATAAAATGCTGAGTTTGATGGGAAATTAATTCACTAAGCCCCTTCCATCTCTCCTCAAAGACAACATAGTCCTGGGGTTTTTATTGCATTTTGCTGATTAATCAGAAAATGGGTGCTCCTCACTAAATTTGTCCCTACATTTGCACACTTATCTGATCGTAAAGGTCTGGTTTAAAATTCAGCTTGCCTGTTTGAAAGCATAATGAAGTCTCTGTTTATGTGTTTTCTTCCAGGCAGGTCACAAGTTGTTGATGAATCCTCACTATTACTTTCCCTAGAAATGCAGAGAAAATAGTTCTGCTGACTTAGAAAATACCTTATTTTTTCTCACATAAGCACAAGCTATGATACTCAAAGTAATTTATTTCCATGAAAAAAATCATATGCTAGGAAAATAATTTAATAAGCTAAACAATTAATCACTACAGCAACCATACCAATATTCTTTTCGAACTGGTAATTAATATACTGCTGAACATTTTTCAATTTGTTTCTGGAAACGGTCCTGAAAGTTCCAGTATTTGCCATCAGTAGCAGTACTACCCTTCAAGCGTTCATCTTGCGCAGCACTTGCCATTCCACGCACCGCGAGGCTGATTCCCAGTGCTTTCTGGTCAGCTGCTAAAATCCTTCGGTCAAATCGAAGATGAAGCTGGCAAACATAAGTCATCCTATGAAAAATGGCGGTATTTTATTTTCCTCTATAAAGGAAAGTATAAAGTACCCTAAAGTAGGAAATATTCCTATAACTTGATGTTACACTTTAAATAAAGTGACTGTAATTTGGACAAAACGATAAGATAAAATGAACCATACATAAAAGCTCGGCTTCAGTTAAAGGCTCTAATCCAATGGGAGCAAGAAGAAACCAGCAGTTTGCATTTGGGAAAGAGCAGGAGAATTCATCTGACACTGATATTTCAACAACTTCATCATGAATTACCCCAGTGTTAAATGTTAGCTGTTTTTGCAGCAAAGCGTGGAAAGTATTCCTTAGTTAAACAGCAGATTTTTTTGTTTCTTCGTTTAATAACAAATAAATTAGGAGGAAGCTTTTGTTTTTCATCAGCTTGACAATTATATCACTGTTTTGCTGGAAATAAGAGCAGTTGGCATTTTCTTCATGCCAGCATATGCATGTGTGAGTTGAATTGTCTCTGAACTACAAGCAATAACAAGATATTCCTTGTGCCAGAAAGCAATTAATTATTGCGCTGCAGCCAGGTTAACCTCGCGAGTGGAAGTCCCTGTCGCACAGCCACGAGGCAGCCGCAGCTTCTGCTCTGAGGAAAGACGTCTCTGGGGTAACTGCTTAGTCACTGTAAGGAGCAGAGACCTGCCCTCTTGGAAGTACACCACCTGATGTCATTACAAAGAATTGTCTTACTAACCATACGGAAAAGCCACAGAACTAGAGGGTGCAATCAGAAGACCGTAAATGGATTCTTTGATTTTCCTAATGTTCAAAAGGATTTAAGGGCTAAGGCAACTTACCAATCTCATACAAGTGACTTTTTGGCAGCTTTTTCTGTCTATTAGACACTCCAAAATCTGCCGTGAACTGGGATTTACAAGACCAGCACAAAACTAACCTTTCCTTGAAGAGCAAAACCTTTGGAGGTACTAGAGGAAGCCATTGCAAACACTCTCAGTGCCGAGGCAGGAAACTCCCAAGCCCCACAGGAAACACTGCACCATGAAAGCAGGAAGCTTAGTGAGCAGCGTTAAATAAACGCTCCTGTTTTCACTAACAGAGTACCAAATATTGATAAACTGTGCAATTAACTATGAGGTCAGGAGCTTTTTTTATGAAGCCAGCTAGCAAGAAGTCTCTCATAACTGCACCCAAATGTCCAAATACCATCTTCTCCTACCTCTTTAGCAGTGTCACTCTGGTTGCATAAACATGCCGTGCACACTGAATTTCACATCACTGATGCTGCTCCAAGCACGCCATAACATTTTCCAGCCAAATATATATGCCACTCCAACTAATATGCATGTACATATATCTCCAGTATGCAGTTAATGAGATGCAATTATTCACAGCTGATAAGACTCTTGTTCTAAAACTCTCTACATGAAAGCAAGGAAAATTTCAGTTGCAGGAAGACTTCTCCCTTTCATCAGCACTGTCAGTTATAATTCCAATATTATGTAAGAAACAGGAGAAATTGGCTCTGATCTGGCTAAAGGTTAATAAATGCAGTGGTTCAGGGAACTAGAGCGGAAGAATACTAATGCCTCCTGCACCTGGGACGCAGCTTCCCTCTTCATGCTAATTAGCTTCTCCCACATCACTGCATTTACAATGCATTTGCGTCCAATGCATTTATGAAATAATGCAGGTCTTTGACTTCAATGTCACGTTCAAGTCAAACAGAAGAAACAGTCCTTGTTAACAAAGGACTGACCCTGTTATCACTACTTAGATAGCTTAAAATAATATTGACAGCTTTTCTGCTCCTCCATCCCCACTTTCAATAAAAACAACTATTTTTCTCTGGACTAACTCACAAATACACTTTTTTTGTTTTAAATTTTCCTATGTTAATATTTTTAGATTTCTGTGTAAATATTCTAACAACTTCTCATGCACCAAAAGGTAGCAAATGATTTGCAGCAATGCTGCATTTCTTGTGAACCCATATTCTCACCAAAACATGTGAAAAGACTAAACTCAATCAAAATGCTATAGCAAGAGATTTCCTGGAATATACAGGCAGGAATATACACCATACATTACATTAAGTGTCCGAGGGCAAAGGCAAGGGAGGGACTTGAGGAGTGACGAACCGCTCACCTCTCACCGTGCCGTCAGTAAGGGCAACAAATTACATGCAAGACATGCACAGGATGAAGCACGGCTCCTTCTCCCTGTCAAAGTGTCCTCCTCCGTGGTGGCCTGGGGTTGCTGTCACCCCATGATGTCACAGCATCACAGACCTGCCAGTCGGCCCTTGCACCCATTGCAGCCGTGAGATGAACGATCTCGCCCAGACTCTGCTCACCAAACCACACTTCATCTACCACCTGCTTTTTGTCGAGCTAGTACCTCATCAGAGAGTGGCAAAGTAAACTGGTCAGACAACATTTTTGTCGTGAGATGTGCCACATCATTTCTTAATTCTTATTTTGGGTCTTTAGCTCTATAAATAATGACTCCCTGGAGCAGGAGTGCAAATGTAGCTCTCCCGGCTGACCACCAGGTTTTGGAGACACAGCCTCCACCACCACCCGAGTATGTTGTGATTTGTGAAACATATTAAGGGGGAGAGACACTACTGATATAACTGGAAGTGGTCAGGGTTACAAATGGCACATTAAAATAGGTATCAGAGGGAAAGTCAGTGGAAAGAGTCTGCGTTTGGTAAACTGCTTGTCTCCCAGCACTGACAAAGTGCATGAGATGGTGCCCTTCAAACCAGGCAACCCCGGCAGGCAGGAGACCTCCCTCCCTGCTTGCTGGGGCTGCCTCGCACCAGGCAGCGACCTGACCACGGTGGGCTTGTGGCCAAGGCTGAGGCATCACCCTCCAGCCCTCCAAACCCCCACCAAAGTCCCTGCGTTGTAGGTAGGACCAGGATTTTCTTGACCTGCTTTCTTTTTCCGGGACAGGGGATCCATTCATTCAGCAATGGGAATGATTTGGTTTTGGGTTTTTTTTGTAGGCAAGTCACAGAGAGCATTATCTGCTGTTGGGAGGAGATCATATGGAGAAAACCCGCAGCAGCAGCTGGTGCAGCTGCCAGCGTCCCCTGTCTGCTCACCTCTCGGCCCAAAGTCTCTCTCGTCAGGACTGAGGAGCTGCCACCTCTTGTGAAGGTTGCTTCTGCCAGCGCGGCAAGCCGACTCCAGAAGCAGGGGTACACAAAGCAGCAATTCAGTGAATCCCAGGCATATTTGCCATCTCCAATGCCAGGGCAGGATGTCTGAAAGTGGGGAAGTAAATAGGATGACAGCTGAGGGAAACGCAGACCTTCAGCCAGTTCCCAGAAGTGAGCATGAGTCTACTGAGCAAACAAATATTTACATCTACAGTAGCTGCTTCCATGTCTCAGTAGCGACTGTGGGTAGGGGCTATTTCAGGAGGAACTTCTAATAGTTGTGAGCATGTAATAGGTTCTCCAAAGGGTTGTGTTAAACCTCTGGAAGCCTTAATTTCAGTAAAGCGTAAGCTATAAAGCTTTAACTCTCTATACCTAGTGTTCCTGAGGCATTTGGCCAGGTAATTTCAAAGAGTTGCAAGCTTGTGGCCAGTGCTATGTAGAACCAAGCTTTACCAGTGACTTTGATCACAGCCTAAACCAATGACAAACAGTTGGTAGCATGCAGATGTGTTTCAAACATGTACCAAGAATATTTTCTTTTATTTCTTGACTGAAAAAACCAAACGCCTCCTGCCTACATTTACCTGATGACATCAGCTTGTGACCTGCCCCATTCAGCAGCTGGTTTCTGCCATTTCTGTCCCTGAGGTCCTCAGGTGTTGTTCCTCTGTACCTTCTTCCTGGCGCATGGTAAGATACAATCACACACAAAAACTTGCTATGAAATTAGTCACTGCTGCCCTTGACACAGATCCTTCCCTGCATCGTAATGTTTAATACCAGGGAAGGATTAATTAAATTTTGTGGAACTATGGCTCAGGTAGCTCATTAGGGACTTATTTGCTTCTTTTTATTTAAATTTTCATTAGTTCATATTAAGTTACATTACAGGTTGCAGCCACTTTCCCCTTCTTGCACTCAGCAGATTAACTTAGATGATTCCAGGATTGTAAACAATGCCAGGTAATTAGCCCAAGTAACACTTGCTCCCTCTGGGAGTGACTTTTTCCACGGCGTACCTCCTGCCAAAGGAAACAAGAAGCCCCGTGAGTTCCGAGGAGCAGGGCCGGGCTGTGAAATTCCACTTGGAGGCACGTATTCACTCACCAGAGTCAGTACAACACGCATCTCTCCAAGTGAGAAATCCCACCTCTCCCATTGTAGGAGGTGGTGAAAATTGCACATACCACAACTTACATGTTTTAGAAGCCACAAACTCTGGAGACACTTTTTCATGCAGCTGGATGCAGTCACCACCATTTGGGCTCTGCGTAATACCACAGCATCTCTCAGGCTGAGATAAAAGGACCCAGTGCTTGTAGCTCTGTCTTCCCTACGGCCACCTGATGGGGACACCCATCACCGTGCCCCGGAACCTGCCTTGCCTGACCCACTGGGCTGCCCCGGCACATGTCAGCAACTATAACTGACTGGACTGAAAAACAGCTGAGGAAGAAGTTAATGTAAAGAAATATTTCCTTTTTAGCCTGAGCACAGCCCATCTGGTTCATGCCAGAGTGCTTCTGCACATGGGCAGGTCAAACAGAAAATCTCCTCAGTCAAAATACGGCAGAAATACAACTGTTCAGTCATGAGTGTGACAGACCCGCTGTGTTGCTCTTGCAAACTTGATTGAATGTCTCGCAGTCCCTCGGGCTTTTCCCACAACTTGAGGTCTCCGTGGCAGATGCATTTTCCATCCGTTGTCCCACATGACAGGCCACAGCCCCAGACACGGCCCTTTGCACAAACAGCTCTCCACCTTGCAAGTGCAGGGTGAACCAGGGCAGGGAGACACCTGGCTAAAAGAAATAAGCGGTTTCATTTAGTTTTTGTTTCCTTTGTGAAGCCTATCACCTGCATATCTGGTTCTCTGATGGCCTGCACAAGTGTTTGTGCCAGAAGAGCAGGAGATGAACTTCCCCATATCACAAGCGAGACTCTTCCCATGTTGCGGCTCCTCATCACGATCACCTCAACCCATGCTGCAGTTCCCCAGGGTCTAACCACACACCGTCTACCCTTGGTTTCTTCACTTTCTCTGAATGCTATCCTCCCAGTTTCTCCTGTAGCTTCTGTTTTGGACACGATGGCCTACTGCAGGGGTATATGGCTCCTTCACACCTCGGCTACTTCATCCGTCTCTTCCCATGCACTCAGGCCAGCCTCCCCAAGCTGGTCCCATCAGTCCTTGTCATGGCCAACTGGACAACTCTAAAGATGTGTTTTGAGTCCCAGCACCGTCTGGAAGATTTCAGCTGAGCCGGCCTGACTGCAGGGCAAGTGTTGGAAAGAAGGATCAAAATGAATGCTTTGGTTAAGCAGGAATTCCTATCAACTTGCATTTCGGTGGATGTGTTCTTGTTACCTAAAATAACTGAACAGACAGTTTTCAATATGAGAAATCCATCAAATCTACCTGGTGATATGCAGGGAGCACAGATGAATGAGAGCAAGAAATATTATTTGAAAAGAAAAAAAGGAGTCCACAATGCCAGAGAACAATGCAGGAATGCATTTCCTGGATGGGGTGTTAATGTAGAGTTGCTGGGAAAAATGATTAAAAGCTGGTAGAATATATGGGCTGAGCAAAACTGATGTTATCACGTCCAGTTTCATTTTAGTCATTCAAGGTACCGAATGAGAGTTATTACAACAACCAGTCAACGGTCTCGATAGTTTTCCCTGCCTGCATGTTTATTATGAGGTTTTTCAGATTAAGGCAAGAATAGTGAGAAGCTCATGTTAAAACATAAGGTCATGAGCACATTTTTCATAGGTTATAAAAACTTCATTTGCCAAGCTTCAAGTTGCCACATTGCAAGGGAAGGAAATTAGAGAGTGTAAATCCATTTGCAGCTGCGCTTTATTCCAGAAGTAATCATGTGGGAAAATACAAGGATTTTAAAACGTATACTACATGGTGCACTCAACAGATAAGACATCCACGCTGGGGAAAGCAGATCTTCAAAGTTTTCCAGCCTGACACAGAAGTCAATGGAGTCAACAGCATCCTCGGTACCTGCCTGTGCAATAGACGCACTTTAGCTTTTTCTCACACCGCACGCAGCAGCTGAACATAAAATCTGACAAGGTCTTTCATACCCACCACTTACAACCTACCCTGGCACTGCCTGAACTGAAAGGTTTTGTTCCCTGTGCAACCTGTCCTATTTTTGCTTTTTCAGGATCTGAGTTTAGTGTTAGAAGAAAGAAAGTAGTTCATTGTTCACAGCTTAACTGATGTATTTCTGCACCGGCACCTGCGTAGACAGTTTCTCTCATAGGTACGAAAGGACATAACATCAAGGATGGCGGAATAGAAACCGATCCCTCTGGTGCTCCACCACAACTAGGACAAACCCGATGCCAAGAAGACAAGCACAGGTGAGAGCGTGCATCCCCTCGCACAAGGCTGAAATTCAGTGTCGTGTCACCTGTGGACAAACCCCAACGTGGTCCTGCCGCTCCCACCCGCCGGTTTTCACCAGGTCCTTATTTCATTAGGTGTTGCTGGAGATTCAGCATAGAAGAAATACATAGTTGAAGATGGGTGCCAACGTTTTCAAATCATTCCAAGGACCATGACGTACCTGAAGACAGCGTTGCCAGCGTCCACTGTGTACGTACGGCTCCTAAAAAGTTATAATGTTGTCTCTGTCTCTCAGGATACATCCCAGTGCGTATTCCCAGGGGGAGGTAAGGTATCACAGGAGAAGGAGCACTGGGGGAAATGAAAGAAAAAGAACTGAAAGAAAAATTAAGTGTTATTTATTCTAAAAACTTGGTTCTTCAAAACAAAACCACTTAATTTTGTTGAGAGCCTAACTTATTGCCGACTAAGAAATTTGCCACGTGTGTCTCTTTCTTCCCCTCTATACATCTGAGGCCAGCAGGATGCCATGTGTTGAAACAACTTACTCAGGCCTCATCATTTTTTACTTGAAATTATCTTTCACAGAGCTGGAAGGGTTGAAGAGAATTTCCAAAATTAGTTAGGCTGCACTAAACCAGCTTCATTAATGTCATAAAACTTCAAAGTAGAGAATTATTCAAACTGTAGCAATCAAAATGTAAATAAATACAAGAATTCAAATAAATAATCTAAATATTTGGGGGGGTTATATCACTTTTGGGAGGTGTAACACTTACACTGGCACATCAGGGAATGGAAAACTGGCTCGCTTACACTCAGGAGATTCATCTGAATCAGATGGCAATGCTGTTGAATTAATGTAAGCATTACTTAACAGCAACTAAAACAGTATGTGTTATTAACATTATTCTCATATGAAATCCAGAACACAGCAGCTGCTAGGAAGAAAATTAACTCTACCCCAGCTGAGACCAGGACGATGGTGCACAGCAGGACAGCGCTACACCTCCCCGTATTCACACCCTCAATCAATGCTGCTGTTGCACGACATGTTCTGCAGCATCTCTCATTCAAAATACAATGTTTTTATTCAGCAGTTGGAAGCATGTATCAGTGTAAGGAAGGTTTTCTTCTGCTAGCGGTATGGGCTGAATACTGACTATTTTCCTTATTTAACGGAGAAATTTGCGTGGGGCTCTGCCAGGTTAGATGCTGCCCTACTGGCAGCTGCCGTGTAGCTGCTCCATCCCATCCCCAACACCGTCACTCCTCTTTTTGCACTCAGAAACAAGTCTCAGTAGCAAATACAACTTCTTACTCACAGTTTCAGTACTCCTGATTCAGAGTTTCTGCTGGGGACTTTTTTTTTTTCCTTTGAAACAGCCATTCGATACTTTATTTCCTGCCAGTGGATGGACAGCCTGTGTCACCCCAGTGACAACTCTTCCTCCTGCGCCTCCCTCTCACCTGCCAGTTCAAGGACGGGCTCCATGAAAAGACACATTGGGGTTTGTGGCACAAGCTGTGCAGGGAAGGCAATTAAAAGACATCACAATATTAAAATAGGACTGACACCATCTTACATCCACCAAGAGATCTTTAGTTTGACTGGTGGACCATTAAAATGCAGGCCCTTAATGAAGCTGTAACTCTGGCACAAAGATCGGTTTTGGAATATGAATCAGCTCTTCTGATTAAGTCTCCAAAACCATTATTACAGGACTTTTCCTTTTTACAACCTATCTCATAAAACAATATTTGTATCCCTCTTGTTATAGTTAACTCAAATTCTCTCATTAAGTCCTCTTTTACAATCATTTCTCTCATGCTGAAGCTCCTAAGGGGAAACAAAGCTGTTTCCTCCAAAGGACTTTTCCTTTGTGCCCCTTGTAAAGAGGACAGTGCGATAACGTTCAGGACAGCTGCTCCGCACTGTACACAACCAAGCAGCCAGCAAAACCAAGGAAAAAGGAAGCCAAAAAAGGAAACACTTTCATATTCATGGGTCCCTGAGGACACTTCAATGAGTTCACAGGGGCCTAATGCCCAGCAAATGTCACAAGCGTGGTCTGCTGAAAATATGATGTGGAAAAGTCTTTAAACAAAAATGATCTAACAGCATAACTTACAGAAGGTTAAAAGAAACTGACGTTTCTGTGTAAGGTCAGAACAAATAGTCCAACAAAGGTCAAAAAGACTAGTGTTCTCCACGTGTTGCTCTTGGTTTCAGGTCTGCATCTTTGAAAATGGTACTTGCTCTGCTCACGTCTCATCAGTATGAAGAGCAACACGGTGTCAGTCCTGTCACGGATTTGCTGTTTGTCTTGCAGGTAAGTGTGGAGTGAGACCAATCTGGAGGCTTATCTTCACTGTTATATTTCATCCTAAGCGTTGGTGGCTCCAGAGACGTGCCCTGCTTTGTTACACCTCTCTGTACATTAGGCTTCTGCTGACAAATGGCCAGATACAGTGAGGTTATGCCAATAGCCTTCAAGGTAGGAGAAAAATTAGTAATTGAATATTAACTATTTTATTGCTGCCAAGCCCATTGGCCTCTGCCAAGACTGAGAGGTTCTTACTGCTCCATATGAGAAAGTGGCAAGAGACATTAACTCCAGCAAAGACTGACCTTGCAGCCTGAAGAGGAGCTGGAGGGAAACCAAAGAGGGGAAGTGACTCACAAGATCCCGTGACATGGTGATGCCAGGGCCAGCACTAGAAACCAGTCTTTGAGATTGCCAGTCCAGCAATCTGTTTTGCTCCCAACCAAAAACAAAGCAGGACTTCCATAAAATCCTGCTGTCAGGAAGGCACAAGATTTTCTAGCTTCTTCCGGGACACAGTAGCAGCACAAGAACTGGCCAGCTACCCCTGGCCCCAGGCGCCATCAGGGTCTGTTCGGCACACAAAGGCAATGTCCTCTGCCTCCACCGACCACTGAGCCATCCAGACCCCTAAAAACTAGATTGCTGCTAAAATCAGCAAATAAAGGTCTGTGCTGGGAGCATTGCATTCACATCAGAGAGGATCTGAGAAGCTGTTTCTCTAAAATATGCACGCACACGCAGAAGTGTACCGCACACACACAGAACCCGTCACCTAAACTATCCACAGCCCTGACTTCGTTTCAGTAACAGTCACATTTCTAGAATGCTCAAGCCCTGCAGGACCTGCTAAAGACTATGAATCTGGGACCAAGTTTTCCCCGGGTTACACCAGTATGATGAAGCCAGTGGGGGACACTTTGCAATTCGGAGGATTGAAGCGTTCCTGGGTTGTAACTGGTCTTTGGGCACCCCAGCACAGCCGCTGGTGCACGGACTGCCGAGCCAGAGTTACTCCGCACGCTCACTGGGGTAATGGAGTGCAGTTCACTCCCAGTTAATTTGTATTTAATTCATCGTGGGTTGCCTGTGTGTTAATAACTACATCTCACCTTCCTGTCTAAAGTCATGGGGTTTCGTTGTTACAGTATTGAGGCAAGTTTGGTACAGCATTACAACAGACAGACAGACAGCAAGAGGGTACAAGTGCCGCGCTGCACATATAACCTCACATCCTACTTGCCCCCTCGGCCTCAGGAAGAAGAAACGTTTCCACAGAAGGATGCAGAACCAGCTGGGGAATACGCTGGTGTGAGCAATAAGCGGGTCACTGGATCATATACACTCCAATCTACCCACCCATTGCTCTGAGAAACACATAAAAATATCATGATCAAAATGGCCCACTTGCATCATTGACTCAACTTCCTCCTCTAAGACTGGTTCTGCTACCTGTGTACAGCTCCCCAAAGAAGGAAACTTGTGATTTTGTTTAGACTGCAGCGTGAAAAAACGGAAGACGTGTGCCATTTTCTCAAGGCATCAATATTTAATACCTTTTTTGATAACCTAAACTGTGGGTTTCTCAT
Source organism: Chionis minor (assembly GCA_013398295.1). NCBI lineage: Eukaryota > Metazoa > Chordata > Aves > Charadriiformes > Chionidae > Chionis > Chionis minor. The sequence goes on along the minus strand of VZSF01007115.1, from coordinate 162,709 downwards.
TCTCTGACTTCAAAGCATTTAGTGGTTTAACCCAGTACATCACATTACATAATCGAGCTTTTTCTTCATGCTGAACATCAACTCAGAAAGTCCTCGGCACATGGAACGCAGCACCCCGGCACGCAGGCATTCGGGCCACAGAAGTACGGAAATGTATCTGGCATCCCTTAAAAACTCCTAGCCCCAGCCCCATTCTGTGGATGACCCGACAGTTCTTTGCTATTCCAAGCTAGAGTGTTTTGAAGGAGATCTAAAATGACCTATCAGACTTTCCTTTATTAAGGAAAAAATACATTAGTGTTTAGAAATGCCAGAAAATAAATACACGCAAGGAGAAATAATTTAAGCTATCCAAATGTTTTGAGTGCAAAAATAACATCTGGAAAAAAAAAAAAAAGGTTATGGATGTCATTATGCTCTGAATACTGAAATCATCTTCTCATTGCAGAGTGGCAGTGCAGAAATAAATGAAATGTTAGTTTTTGTAGAGACAGAAATAAAAAGGAGCATGGAGATTACAACGCTTTTAACTAACACGGGGAAACGTGCTGACCATGCAGGTCTGGCTCAAGGTGCAGCTCACACTTCCATGATGTTCTAGCAGGGACAGAAACGGAGAAAACTGTTAGTAGATGGAGGAAATGGGAAAGAAGAAGGAAGGTGATAATATCGGAGCTGCTTAGCTCAGAGCAGAGGGATGTGAAAGCAAACAGAAGTACCAACATAGTTAAGGTCACATTGGGTGCTCCCATTTGCGAAGACAGTAGTGCAGCCGCGGACAGGAAGAGCAGTGGATTTAAAGCTGAGCAAAACAGGCCCTGATTATCATTCCAGCATTTCTATTTAGGGTAAAAATCTAAACAGAGTAACAATTGGAGATTTGATTTTTCATTAGAAGAAAATATTTTCTTGGTTGGTTAAGCCCTATTGCAAGCTGTCCTTGCAGGCGAGAGACACGTCCAAAGAGATGTGCACCGTTTTTTACAGGATGCTTAAAGTTGCCTAATCCTATTTGAAAGTTTCTCCCATAGCAAAACCCCTCAGCATCACCCCCACCCCTATTTTTAAACATGAGCTCTTCTCACACATTTACATATAAAATAAAAAGGGTAACAGGAATTAACATGCGCTGCAGTTTTCAAAGCCCTTATTAGGAAACACTCACTGTGGCCAAATCGATGCAACTGCAGTTTTGTTCTCAGAGGAAAACCGAAGTTATTCTAGTCATCCTCATTCCTATTACTTTTGTCCTCTCCAAGGTATACAAATGGTTCTTCTTTTATAACTGCACTAAAGGAACTTGGAGGCGTTTCAGCTGCCAGGAGAATTATACAATTTGCCATATTTCTTTTGCTGGGAAAGAGGAGGGTAAAATCAGCATCGTGATACGGTGATACCGCTGCAGAAGCTTTTTCTTCATCTACAGACCTCTCAACTGGTAAAACTATACTGTCTAGAAACTGGGAGTAAAACCTGTCCAAGGTCCCTGTTTTCTCTTGAGCAGAGAGAAATGCCTTTTATGGTGCCTACTTGATTTGCTTTTCCCTGTGCAGGACGGAGGCAGAGGGTCTGCTCATAGCCAACCCTCTCAAGTGCCAAACGTCATCAGTCCCCAAAGTAATTAGTGGAATTACACACTTCTATAATGAGAGGGTCTTAGACTTTCAAACCTGGTTAATATTGTATTTTTTCTCTCCAGAGTCCTGTGCTCAAATTTGCTGCTCTTTGTCTCTTTCATAGCTCTTTACATACGGTGTGGAACGTTGCCGCCAGTGTGCTGCATACGGGGTCTTGAACAGGTTCAGTGATCTCCCGAGACGTGTCACGTCTAACCAGCAGGCTAAGGTCCGCTCTAAGGAGAGAGAAAGAAACTGCCAGGCCTTGTGCTTTTGCAGCACAAAGGGGTTTTTAAGGATTATTGCCATTATATTACACCTGAAGCTGGATGGAGACCACTGCAAAATGTCATTCACCTTGCAGTACCGTTGTGTAAACAATGTTAGTTGTGATTATCTTCTATATTACCACCCCCGTTGCCTCCTGCAATGCTAAGAAACTTGAAATCGCTATTGCCATAGGCAGGGACCCATCATCGCTTACATTACAAACACAGATTATTTTTAGTAAGTAAGATTTGAGCATACCGATGCGAACAGAATGCAGTCAACCTCTGTGATGATCATTCTCTGTAAGCCAATGGGTGGCAAATAAATAAATAAATAGTCAATAAATTACCTCACCGAAAGCTTTTTGGGGAACTTCTAGAAAGAAAATATGGAAATCGACGCAGAGACCTTCCTTGTGTGGAATTTGCTTTCTTCAGAGTAAAGAAGGGCCCGGTCACAAGCTGTGTAAGATGGGGAGATGCCTGCAGCAGTGGGCTGCCGAGTGGGAGACGAGCAGCAGCGCCAGAGGATCACGCGATATTCCCGATGCAGTTTGTGGAAGCCGCGGTTTGGTTTTTGTGCTGCAACAAGTCTGCAAGGGGGAGCTAATGCTGTTTGTGAACTGTTGGAAGAAGCAGAGACAAGTGACTCGTGTGATCAATGGGCAAACTCACCGTGACAAGTAGGGTGGACAGTGTTTCTGTATATAGAACGAGCAGACTTCAGCGGCTGGCCTTAAACCAGGTGATTTTGCATCCAAATTACAGGAAGACGCTTGTGTTCCTACTTTGCGAATTGCTGGGTTTGCTATGAGCGCTGCTAGCAGTGCTACGCACAGTGTGTCAGACTTCGACTTCCATTTCCTTATCACTACTTAAATTTTATTATATGTTTTTTAGTAAGCAAAGTCTTAGAGGATTGATAGTTGCCATAGACACATCAGCAAAGACTCAAAAGAATGATCTGGGAGATTATGACTGCTTTCGAACCACATCCCAAAGGGAGTCAGAGCTGAAGCTGAGGTGACTCCCAGGCGCACAGAGATGAGCCGCGCTGGCAGGGAGCGGGAGGAGCAGCCGGGACACAAACACCAGCCAAACCAGGACTCAAACCGGTGTTCCCAGACGGAGTCACCCAGGCTGTCTCCTGCATCACCCGTCTCCTATAGACGCTCCTCTGCCTTTCACATGTCTGAAGGACTCGAACTGGCCTTCGCTGGTCATCACTGCAGGTGAACCAAAGCCATTCCGGTCACCGTGTCTAACTGCGCAGAACAGATTAGCCTGTCCGTTGGATAAAGATTCAGATCAGGATAAAGATCAGATAAGGATACAATAACCTGGGCACACTTTATTTTATTTCACGAAATGGGGATGTTTAGATAGAGTGGGGTCCCTTTAAAATGGCTTTCTAGCAGATGACAATAAGCCCAGCAGTCTATACTCATTAAAAACCTCATTAAGGACAGAATTCCAGTTTCGTATCTCTCATATTATCTGTGCAGTCAGGTTTATCTTGGGAACAAATAGATGGGACTGTTCTGCTGTGAGACATCTGTGAGCAACCTTTCACCTCCTGTCTGTTATTTTTATATTCAACACGAGGTACATTTATCAAAACGATGCTGCGCATTTATATAATGACTTTCATCTCGCTGCCTCGCCGAACATTATTCTTATCGCCAAAGCTTTGTTTATGCCCATTTTGTGGAACAAAGGAAGACTTTCATTAGCTGATGAGACATCCTGGAAAAATGGGGTCCTACAGAACCACTCAGGAGCACCACGTGAGCCTCACTCCTTTAGCTCCCCTGGCCGGGCAGATGGTCAAGTCTTAGAAAAGATTTTGATTGCTCCACTAAAACTTTTATTCTGATTTAAGTCTCAATTAACCAGAACATTAAACAAGCTTGCTGATATCAAAGTCATAGAAGATGTCACACCGCTGCCATTTTCTTGGCCCCTGCTTTGCTGTGCCCCAAGACTGGCCTCCGAGAGCGCTGCCACGTGAGGATCACTCCGCTCCCCCAGCTCTCCACCTCTTCTCAGGGGTGGCATTGCTCTCGGAGGGACACCTCCTCCTCCTCCTCCTCGGGCCCCCACAATCACCCAAACACCTCCAGCGTTTCTGCGGGCAGGACCCACCGTGTTCTGTGCAGCCGCTGTACTTCCGAACACGGGAAAATGGTGCCGAGGTTGAGAGACCATCCTGAACTGAGCTCCTACTGCTGCCCCAGCTGAGGGAGCACCATTCCAAGTGGAATTCTCACACTGAATGCATTTTTTATAAGTTAATTGTCTCCGTCCTTTTCATGAATTAAATTAAACTGGGAACATCGAGCATGTACTGTCAGCTTTAGCTTCAGGCGTCTTCACCTTTAGATAATTTCTAACAGCAAAGGATGGCTGAAAACATGCGGCTGTTAACACCTTTCAAATCAAATCAACTGCTAAGGAAGAAACAAAGGGAAGCCATATTCGCAGATGACAGTTCATCTTGTACCATTTAACAAGGAAGACAGACAAGAATGATACCATTGTTCATTTTCATATCAATTGGCAGAAATTATCTTTATTAGAAAAATGAATTTTCATATATTTACAATTTTTACATCATGTTATACTTGGCACGTGTGTTTTCCCCAAATAGTTATATACATTTCGGTACACACAGACATTCGAGTCCCCCATTCCCTTAATGTTTTTCTACATATTTAACAAAAATGAAGAACACAATACAATCTGTAAGACAACCATAATAATTATATATTTCTCTATCGTAAAAAGTTTGAAGCAAACATTTTTATTTTTTTTTTTAGATATGTTTCAAAATATTTATACAGTATTAGCACTCAGTCATGCACCGGGGTAAAATATGGTGGGGGGGAACTGCTGTGAGACAGCCTGCGTAACGCGGGAGGGAAGAGTGTGACTCCCAGGGTTGGGAAGATCCAGCCACCGCCAGGACTTCCAAGGCAGGGAGAGCTGGGTGCAGGGGAGCCGGGTGTAGGCGCGTCTCCGTGACACAACAGTTCAGACTGCGTGTGTACAGACACTTGTGTGTGTGTGAAAACTCATTTCGGTTTGCTAAACCTAGCTAATAAAACAGGCAGTAAGTGGAATGTCAAAACTGGTTTTTAATTATCCTCCTTTTCCCCAAACCCTTTCTTTTGAGGAATCCATTAGACTATGAATTTTATAATGAAATTCTGGATTCTCTTAAAAATTAATTATTTTATGCCTGATTCCATTTCACTAATATTCTTTTATTTCTACTCTAACATCCTGATTTATTTCCCCAGGTGTTAAGAGGTCTTCAAACCTCTACTATTCTTTGCCGGCAATTGAAAATTTATGACTTACCCTTTGGTTTGAAATATTACACTCTTGAGAGTTTTACAGTAAATTACAGTAAAAAGCGATAGGCTTTTTAATTTACTCTGTATGGAATCAAATGGTTCCAAGATTTCTGGTAAGATGTTATTTATGGAATGCAAATTTCTTCTACCGCAAGGTAGATAAGCGCTCCGTGTAACTAGCACAAATTAGTACACTTGGAGTTTTTCCCCTCATCAGAACAAGAATACTTTTCCAACTGTACTAATAACTGATTTTCTTTCAGAGCAAAATTCTAAGTTAATACTGTGAATTCTTATTTTCTCAAGATACAGATGAAACTAAGGCGGTCTTAGGATGACGACTGATGATCCAATACTAATTTTCAGTTACATCTCGTTTTTCAGAGTTCAACCGCAAATAGCTTCCAATCAAACTTCAAATAGCAATTCATTACTTGAAACTGTTAATAAATGTTTGTAGACTATTTGTCACAATGTTGAATTTTTGTCTTGCCCCTCATTCTTCCCTAAAACTTTATACATACACATATATATAAAGCTTATGTATATATAGGTTTTTTATATATATATGTATATGTATACAGAGACTAACCAGGACAACACATTAAGTTTACATTATTCAAGTAAACAGGTAAAAATCTTTTCAAAAGTGTAATATGAGATTTTAAAATATTTCTGGTGGTTTTGTTTAGCAGCACAGAAATATCAGTGTTTCATCTAAGCCAGCAAAAATCGTCAGACAGGATGAAAGGAAGCACAAAATGCCCTTCAGGTTTAGTGTAAATTTGCATCTGATGAATTAAAATTAACATTATTAACTCACAGGTGAAGTGCTTCTGAAAGAACCTGAAACGTATGGATGCAAATTTTGCATAAAAATAGCATACTTGGTTGAGAATCAGGTAGGAGTTTGCCTAACACGTTAATCAATTCTGTTTGTACCTTCTGGTTTCAACAGGGAAGACACAAGATCCACTGTGCATGTGCACGTGGGTGGGAGGTGTGAAGACAGAGAGATCTAGCTGTTCTTCATCAGTGCAAAATGGACGTTCTCAAGTGAATAAGACTATTTCAAAATATTATAGCTGATATCAAGTATAAACTGTAAACTGTTTTTACTAAAAATTGCACTAGTTTCCTTCCTAACTGCACGCAATTTTTCATGCTGCAACTTCCGTACCTTTGCAACATGAGGTTTTGGGTTGTTTTTTCTAAAATTCTGAGCGTGAACTGCACTAAGGATCCACTCTCCCATCACTCACTCACACATCCCTATTTAAGTCAAAAGGTGTTTGGTCTGAGTTTGGAACCCAGACCTAGGCCAGGTAAAAATGAGTTAGCCAAAAATTTTCTTCTTGCAGACAAAGGACTTGGAACCAAGCTCTTCTTTAAGACACACTTGCAATAAACTGCACACAAAATTTGACCCTACAGAATTTTCTGCTTCTGGGTTGAGGTGGAAAAATGAGTAATTATCCAACTCTCCCTTTGGGAAAAAAGCTCAGGAATTACTTCAGACAAATGATTCCAAGGCATTTTTTGTCCTAAGTTTTGGTTAGAGTACTGTAAATTTAGACGAGAAGCTAAATAGCACATTCATCTCTTGGTCAAAGTCTCCCCGCCATCAGGGATGATGGCCAATACGGCCTCCGTGTGCAAAGCTGATTCTGAAGACTGGCCAGTCTGCATGGAAGAATCCCAGGGCAGCCACTGGTGCACACACCAGCTGATCTTTCCTAGGAATTTTGGGGTTTTAGGTATCCTTCCTCAGCTACCTTCAGTAACCTGTTTAATGACCAGGTGTGGATCAGACGAGCTGACACTGAATTTTAAAGTCAGGCCACTAGACCCCCTCTGACCACCGATTTTCAAATCAGCAGGAGAAGACATCCTTCTCCTCTGGCTTTGCTATTCATAGTGGGTGCCATTCCCAGCTCTTTCCCAGGGGAACTCTCCTCTGAGGTGTTCCATGTGTCCTAGCACAAGGCAATCCTGATGCCAGCAAGTCCTTTAGCCTCCTGTGTATCGGGGGTCAAACACCACCCCAAATGCTGCCAGAGGCTTTGTGCATCTCGGGGCTTTGGGAGGGAGAGGAGAGAATCACCTAAAATAAAGCGCTGCTGAAAGGCGTCCCACGCCTCTGGGAGATGTTTTACTCACACATGACTGGGTTAGAAAGTGTATGCACGCACACGGGTGTATACTGTATATATATTTAGGTTAACAAGTTTAAACTATTAATAAATAGCTTCTTATGGTATTCGGTAATTAAAATATCAGGCTTGTGTCATTCAAAATAGTGCAACCTACAAGCAATATACAGGAAAACTACACACATTGTTCCTGTTACCATTAATATGCTCACGCATATCAAGATGACAGGACACCTTTTTCCATAGGATTAACCTTTTGCATATTTAGTTGTATTCTTTGGCCCATTTTCCTGTGAAACCTCGTATGACAACATAAAGACTTTGGCTTTTTTAAAAAAAAAAAAAAAAGAAAACTCCAGGTTTTTTTCAGTGGCTTTCAGAAACTTAAGTAGAATTCAAATCACTTTAGTTAAAACTTATCATTTCCTCCAGAAACCACACACCCCGCAGCCTGTCACAGACCACCCGCGAGTGTGGATAACTGTGAACCTCCCATTTAACTTTTTTTTTCACTTTTGAAGGCCATTTGCACTTCAAATGTTGCCCAACACATCCCCCAAAATTTTTCTCAACTTCTCTAATCTTGTGCCAACAGAGAAGAAGAAAGGTCTCCTTCCGCAGCAGCACGGGGGGGCGCAGCAGCCTCCCGAGGGCCTCCCGCTGCACCACTAGGAGCCCAAATACAGGGTTTGCAATGCGAAACAGAAGCCAAAATACGTTTCCCAAAGGTTTTTTGCCATTAAACGCCATTATTAAACGGGCTCAACAAAAAATTATCAGACTCAAGAATCCTGTAGTAATGATGTAACACAAATCTCTTCAAAATGGCTATTCTTATGTACTGCGATGCACAAAACAAATTTAAAAATCTATTCTCATAATGCATTTGTTGAGAAAAACGTATCATTTCTTCTAATAGTAACAAGTGCAAACCAAGACATTCTCCATGAAGATTTCATGTCACTGTAAATATTACCATTTGCCCACGTTAAAGCTTAGTACCATTTATGAGAAGTGAGGAAATCTTCTTCAATTCCCAAGCAAAGTATCATCTCACTTGGAACTTTACAGTGCACTGAATAAGTATCACAATATTTATTGGTATTTATTTTCACAGTTTTCTAACGTGCACATAGAAATATAATTTTTGAAATATATTAGTGAAAACAAATACTAATACAAAAGGGAAAGGACAAAACATCTAGGAATATAACTGCTTATCACCACTACTTTTTAAGAGTTGGAGAGTCAAAGCCATCTCTCTTTTAAATATGTAATACTATCCTTAGTGTGGTTATCTACTAATAAAGTTATTGCATGACAATGTTACAGCATGGTTATATTCTCTACTAATTTAGCATTGTTTTCAATACAGGTAAAGAATTAAGCAAAAGGAGTAAAAAGTGTCATTAAGTGCAAAACAACAAAAACCTGGTAAATAGTGAGGTAACAATTTTACTTATATTATTTCTGGTTCTTAAATTATAGATATGACAAGATCATCACAAAATCATCAGTGGTTTCTTACAGCTGTTAGACTGGCATTCATTACCAAAAAACCCAACAGTTTCAACCACAGCAGATATATTCTGCAGCACGTAACAAAAAAGCTCATGAACCTGTGAGAAGAACCAAGTGCATTTTCACCGCATTGCAGGGCGATGCACACCTGTAATCCCGACTTCCAAAGCTGCAGGACATTGGAAGAACACATATTTTTAGCGAGCAGACTCTGTACACAGGTCGAGAGAAGCAGGGCAAAAAAAAAACAACTAAAAGCTTGACTGAGGTGAAATAAATGAGGAGCTTATTTACAAGGAGCGCAGGAACCCTCCCTGGCAGAGCCGAGAGCAGCGAGGCAGGATTTCTGCTCCCATTCAACAGGGCAACGGACACCAGCGAGCACAAACCACCCCCTCTCCACCCCACGAACATTGCCGTGACAGCGCAATGAAGTGAACATGGCATTAATTCCACAATGAAAGCTGAGCGTCAACAAGAATTTTACACTATGTACAGTACGAATGTGCACATCAGAGGGACGAGTCCGCACGATCGGAGCAAAGTAAGACGTGACGGTGGCGAGGCTGCTCCCGTTTAACCACAGCTTCACGGGTGACTCCAGCCAGAGCAGGTTGAGCCTTTCCTCAACCATCCCATAGCCCCGTCTGTACTCGCATTTACGTCCGCAAATAACCGCACAGCTGTGGTTAAACTGCGCTGCTGCCTCCTGACAGTAAACACAACATGTTGCTAATACATTTACATAGGACAGTATAGGTGAGCGTGGGCAGGGAAACGGCTCGTCTCATAAAAGTCATACTTTAAAAGGCCTTTATACTCTTTCAGAAGTTCCTTCAGCACTGTTCTACTTTGAAGGCTCAGCTCTCAATAGGAAGGAAGTTTAGATTAAAAAAATGACATCAGTAAAACAAGCAATTTAAGTGGATCATTGGAAAATTCTTTTTACGTTGCAAACCAGATTGCTCTATACAGGACAGATACCTACTTTGAAAGGGCTTTAGAGCTAAGACAGGACTAGAGCTGGGAAAGGGAGTTTACCAAGGGAATGTACGACACTCCATCTTGAAAGAAGCACACGATGTGATGGTTAACACAACACAATCTAGTCAAGCAACAGGACAGTTACTGTCCTATATTAACTAAGAGAGGATTTTGCCATAAAAGATCTGTTTTCACTAGGTTTTATATATCAAACATCTTAAAAGCAGTGTAAAACAACAAAAAGATTCACCTCTTGAATTCTTCCTAAATCCAAGCTGACTCTTAGACCCTTAGATTGGTACCACAATTCCTGTTCTACGTTGATGAACCCAGCAAGGGAAGACATAGTACCAACATCTTCCCCATCACTGAGATGCACATGCTACACTGCAGAAATATGAAAATAGCAAGTTATTCTACAAGGAATAGATTCTGACACTTTTATTTCATGCTGGATAGTCACATGGTGTAAAGAAAAGGGTGACACAGACTAGGCTGGGGGTGCTGCCAAATCCACAAGTGCCAGGTGCTACCTTAGTTACTACTTGTGTGAGCCCAGGAACCCACAGGCACCTGCAGGCTTTAACTTGGTACTCGCTGGCGGATTTAACTAGCAGAGTTTTGAGGCTGGGGATAAGTAGACCATTACTTTTCTAAGCCCACCTAACCAAGATGTCTTAGTTAGGAGGCTATACTTTCCAAAAAGTCAACAGAGAGAGGTAAAACCTTCAGGAGGTGTCTCACAGAACTGCTCCCAAGCCTTCAGTGCTCTGAGCCACCATCCGGAGGGAGCTTCATCTCTCTCTTTCCCCACTGGCAACAGAAAGAGCTTAGCTTTCCAGCACGGAAACCCAGCACTACACCCACAGCTCTCGCTTTTGCTTCCCTTAAAACTATGTAAAAAGATGTATTTTCATGAGGAAAAAAACCCCTCACGCTCCTGGTTTCCCTTTGTGAGCCTTATTTTACCTCCTAAATGTTCCTGAAGATCACAGAGCAAGAGACATGTATTTATGAGAGGCTGCTAAAACACGGTGAGCTTGGGTTCTGTTTGTCCACAGCACTCTTTCTCCTAACTGAGCTTCTTACATAGCAGAATAACGAATTCTGAGCAAAAGCTGAAAAAAAACATTAAATGAAAATTTCCAGAAATACAAAAGCTCTTAATTTTCCTTAATTTTATCTTATATATTAAAATATCTTATTTTCATGCGTTTAAGTTAGTGGGTGGCTACACTGCTCTAAGAAACACAAGCAGAACACAAAATCCATTTGAAAGGAAAAAGGAAAATTTACTGTGGTGAAAAGGGAAAGACAAAAGCACGAAGAAATTCTACAATGTCTTTAAAAGAGGAAAAAAGCAAGAGGCAGGTATGTCTATGTAGCTGTTTTTACCTCCGTGTACCTACTGCATTCCTCAGCAATTCAATATCCTGCCTCCACAAAAGTTGTCGTCCGGGAGCAGTGTAACACTACAGGACATGCTACCAAGAATGGCCCATATCATTTACAGCCTGATTCAGTTCCAGCTGGAGTCACGGGAAATCTTGGTGATAGGAATGACCAACAAACTGCTAGAGCTGTAATCAGGAAAATGTAACAAGTCACCAGCACCATCCAGAAAGGTACAGAAAGGATGGCCACTTATGCAGGAAGATTCTTTTCTCCTCTTCAAGAATAGCAGCAGCTAGAGTGAGAGAGAGGGAAATACAGAAAGTCTTGATCTCGGTTTAACTGAAAGTCAGTGCAAATATATCAACAAAGCTCAGGCAATATTCAGAATTCCACGCGCTCTACGGCTGAGCCTCACAAGCTGTGGCTTGTGGCTCTACTGTTGAAGATTTTTCTTCAACGTCTCAGCTTCTTCTTCTTTACACCTATACATCCACAACCACACCGGCTACTGGCCTACAGCCCTGCTTGTTAGCCTTCTCTTCCCCCTTTATTCACTCATATTATATGCCAAGATCAAAGCAACAAATGCATGCAGATTCTTATTCCCTCTACTTTCAGTATCTGGTGGTTTGGGGTTTTTTTTCTCTCCTTTAAGGCAGCATCTTTTATTTCCATGTGAACAACTGCTGTGCAACATTATCAAGTCCTCCCTCTGTCTCTTTAATTTCTTTTGGTTTAGGGGAGGTGGTGGTATTGCGTATTTGCAGCTAATAATAATAACAGTGATGTGAATCTCTACAGTCACCAGCAACCTGATCAAAATCAGAAAAAGCAAACACTGCAACGTATTTCTTTATAGCTAATTTCCTTGTACATTTCACAGAAGGATAAATCCACCTGGATTCAGGATGTTTACATTTGGATCTCAACAGTTTACTTAGAAAATGTTGTAAATGGGAATTTTTCTTTCCCAGAACTTCACATACAGTACTTGTCTATATATGGAATTATGCATGTCTAGTTAGATAGAGATGATGATACAAAAGACTTAGAGTCATCAGCAAACATTAAGAGCTTTAAGACGATGTGAAAGACAAGAGCCACCACTGAGTTTTATGATTCACGTGGTAAAATTCTCAGTGACTTGCGTGGCAGTTTTTGGTATGATATCAGCAAATAACATATCTGCTGAAACACACCAGATCAGTCAAATTACTTAAGATTTAACTTGATATACTACGATTTGGATTGGAAATTAAAATTTGCCTGAAATATTTTTGTTAAACTCGTTACAACAGTATTTATGCCTTTACTGCATTTGCCTTCCTGTAGACATAAGACAAAGAGCATACCTATGCCTTTGGGTAAAGGTTTTGGTTCATGACAAGTAGTGGTCATCCCACTAGCCCTGCTTAGCTCATACAACTATTCCTAAGAAATGTGAACCTCTCTAAGGGCAGGTGAGGATCTTCTGATTATAAAAACTACATCCAGTGAGGAACCAGAAGGCATACCGGGTGAATCAGGGCCAAAAATTGTGACCAAATGTTGAATAAAGAAAACTCAACACATACTTGCTCTGGACAGCGTACAGATACCCATAGGTATGCTTTCCAAACATACTTAGAATAAAGTATAATGAGATTTTTGGAAGCTGGAAAGGGACTCGGAAGCCCAAATCTCATTACATTTCATTCCTTCAAAAATATCATCCTTCACCATCATGGTGAACGTACAAATACATTTGTAAATACCAAGAACTCATTCTGGACTGTTTGGTGGTGAAAGTCAGCTGAAATCTGTTTACTAAAAAATGGTAAGCAGAATTCAGTAAGCTATATTTTGCCTATCTCTATACATCATTTATATTATCTCCCATTTGCAGCTCTGCTCTGTGGTATGCTAGTCCAAATTAAACGACTTGCATACCGTACCTCTGGCATCCAGACACTACAATTACAGCTGACAGGCATGATGCTATTATAAAGAGTTTTGGTTTAGAGAAAAGTTGGGGTAATATTCACATTTTCCAATTCACAGTGGTAATGGTTTCCCTGCTCACTGTTCTTCAGTGAAATGTAAGGAATTAATGCTTGAATAATCTAAACATCCTCTACACAAAAAACCTAAAGCCGTTCTCAGAGTAGCAGGAGAATGGGAGAGCACCGCCTGTTGAATGCTTTCAGTATTTAAATATATTAGCAATTATATTTACTTCTTTAGTCTAAATTAAATTTACAGCTCTACCCTGTGCTCATGAAAGGCTTCCTCTCTTCCCTTCCACGCTCCCTTCGGGTTAAAGTCTAGCGGTTTCTCTTTTCCCAGTGGGGGTGAGGAGGGGTGTGTAGCAGACATTTTATTTGTGAAATGATCTGATTGATCTTTACTGGATGTAAATTCATATAGTGATGTTATGTGAATATCTTTATATACCGGTAAGTGATAATGAAGATACTGTTAGTTATGTGTGCATACGTTCCATTTATATAACAGACTTTATCGGAGAAATTTTAACAAACGGTCTGATGTTCAATAAATGTGCACAATATTCTGGAAGGAAAAAGTCCCTCAAAAGGTGTTAATCCTTCCCTGTATATTGAAATAAATGGTATTGCGCTCCTCACTAATTACACTGAAAGTATGGCTGTCGGTGTTTGATACTGCATTAATGGCTTTAATACTATTAACATATGCTTAATTAGATGTCACTAATACACTATGAACAAAGAATTACAGTGGGTCGGGATTTGATTTGGGAAGTGAAGGAATAAAAGAAATACTATACAGCCCTGAGTAATCAGCAGTAAGGGGCAAATGCCAGCTTAGGTACACGTTAGGCCTCAAGGTTACTACTAAAGTCCACAGCTCCGTAGTAAGTCTCATATAGTGATACCCAAAAATATATATACTCTGGATTAGGCAGCTGTGAAGTTTCTGACAAGATGACTCGGACTTTTCAAAGAACTTAGTTTGTAATGGAAAGTGCGTGTGAAATAGAAGAAAAACATTTGTACACTAACATTAACCAATATCCATGGGGCTTCCTTTTGGTACACAGCAGTTCACATGTTTGGGCCTACAGCCTTCCCATTTATTTTCTGTCAGTCTAAAATAAACGTATTAATTTTGTGCTAACACGCTGTATTTTATTTATTAAGGTCCCAGGGGTTGGGGTTTTTTTTTAATTATTATTTGGCTTTGAAAATGATTGTGAAGCTAAAATATATTTTTGAAAATCTAGCTTTCTGTTCTCTTTTAGAGTCTTACTTTTGAAACTGTGCAAATGCATTCCTAATTCTGTTTGCCTGTGTCATACTACATGCATACCATATTGCTTATCCAGTACTAGAAAATCATTAAACATTTCTAAGGACAAAAGTACATTGAATGATACTTAGCAACATAAATTAGAATAACCGAAATAGTAAAATAACTAGATACAAAACAGCATAGTTGCCAACATATATTGGGGCTATTTCAGTACAGCTTGCCATTTATATATAAAGCATACATAAATGGCTATTTTTTATCCTTTTTGACAAGACATATTTTAAAAGGATGGTTAAGAGCATACTAGTTTACCTATTCATGTACAAAAGTACACTGGGGAAGGGAGAGGTTTACATATCATTTACCATAGCAGGATACTGTCAAAGGATAATTTCTCCCTCTAAGATGGTGGCAACTATTTTTTCCCTACAGATAAAGTGTTCATGGAAAATTTAAACATCTGATTCAATGCTAGGCATTTTCTTACACGCACGTCTATTGCTACAGGAATTTAAAACCCTTGGAGTTGAGTACAAGCTATTCCTATTTGCAACATAAGGCAAAACATGCTCTGAAATGTACATGTCATTATGGATCCGACCATCCCTGGAACAGTATGATGCTGAAGACTTTATGGATGACCTTAAATAATTATCATGTCTTCCTCTTGTTGGCAATGAATGTTTATAAAGATCAGCTGGGCTTCGCCTAAGAGATAAGTGCTGGTCATCGCGATAGGCGTGCAGGAAGGGGTTATCATCTGAGTGAATGGGATACAGGGACTTGCTCCGCTTACTGTCCTCCAGAGCATGAGTTAAAAGTGAGGCCTTGTTGCTCAACAGTTTGCTTGAGGGAACACTAAACATGCTTGCATACGGACTACTTTGGAGAAACTTCTCTCTTTCTTTCAAGCTTATACTACGAGAAGGTCTTCCAATATCAATTTCCCTGGACTTATCAGCGATATTATCAAAAGAATGTTGCCTGCTAATCCGCAACTTATTTTTTTTATGATATTGTAGAGCATTATTTTGTGACCAACTACGCTCATATATTTCTTCCGGAAGTGATAAGTTCGTTGTGTCCTGCAGCATCTGATCTTCCTCAATATCGTAAAGGTTCCCCATCCGCAAGCATGCGTCGCATTTATAGGGAGATCTGCTTGAATAGTGTCCCGCATAAGTGGGCAAATTGGAAAGACAGCTCCTGCAGTGGGTGGAAGTCTGTCTGTATCTATCGTTCATGTCACCTAGGGAAGCATTTTTATCTTTTAAAGTGTAGTGCTTTGCATAAAGTTTATACTGGTCATTATTTGGAAGACTGTCTTCATTATGCAAGGGAGTCCTGTTAGCATGTTCTGCTTTCCTGTAGTTGTCATTGTGATCTTGATAAACATCAGGAAACTCTATAGTTTCTGGAAGGACGATGTTTTCGATGTACTGAGGTGTGTCCAAGCGGAATCCTGGCTCCTTGTCAGCATCAATCGTGTAGATTTTATCCCGTGGAGAGCTCGGCTTGGTTTTCAGATATGTCAGTTCCACTTCACTACAGTCTTTTGGGTATTTTGATGTTACTGTCCTTTTTTTAAAATTGTCCTTGGTTTTGTGGTGCTTGTTGTTGTTTTCAGGTTCCATATGGCATGTAGCTCGGCTTGATGTCTCCGATACATCTGAGTGGACAATCTCTTCAGGAAGGTATCGTTGGCCTTTCACTGAAAGCTGCCTGTTTTCATCTGACCCGTTTTCTCTCTGGGAACCTTGGCCCTGACGTACAGAATCTTGACGTAAAGATTCAACAGATTTCCTCCAAAGCTGCCTGGGTCTGGAGTTCACTTTTGCTTCTGCGGTTACTGCAACCTCCACCGTATTTGGATTGGACTCATTCAGCGTGAGAGGATGCTGACCTTGGAAAACATAGTTGTTAAGATTGTCCTTGTGTCGATTGCCAGGAAGCGTCGGCAGTTCACTCATGTTGTCACCAAAAAAGTTGTCCTTTGTCTGAAAGGATCTGCCATCAGAAAATATCAAATTTCCCTTATCCATGACCATATCCATAATCAAGGAACCCCTCTGGATAAAATCAGCTGTTCTTTTGGGGGAGTTAATTCTCGAAGGATTGATATTGGTCATATTTTTTGCCGTTCGCAGTAGTTTTAACATGTTGGTTTGGGAATTGGTCAAAGTAAAGTCAGGTGACTTCTTTTTTTCTTCAATGTGTACTCCATGAATGCAGCTGTAAATACCCTGTAATATGAGTAATAGAAAACAAATTAAATCACTAGGTGTCAACTTTAAATACTTCCATTCTATTTTTTATTAACAAGAAAGAACAATTATACGTTGCTTATCTAATGACTGGAAAGATTAACAGTACATATCTATTGTTTTAGCATCTCCTTACGTCGATATGGGAGAATAATTTCTGCCCTATCTGTGGGCACTGTAAAGGAGAAAAATCGCCAATATTTTACAAACCAATGGCCTGCGTTGTCATCCCCGGCTTATTCTAGAAAACAACACTGGAATGTACCCCAAAAGGTTCCCCAGTCCCATCACAAAATGTAACTAACCTTCAGTAAGGGAAACTCTAGTCTTTTAAACCAGTGATTAAGTTACCCCTCTAAACAAGCCTGCAGTCAGGCTGTCTCCTTGGAGGTTGAGGTACTCTTCACTTTCGGTGAAATAAAAAGGCTTCTAGGCACGGTATTTTAACTTCTCTGTTTCCTATCCCAGTACCTACGAAAAAATCCCACCTCTTTCTCAAGCCTGAATTTGAGTTCATTTTAAGCAAAAGGCTGAAGCCCACTTCAGCTCCAACCACTCCGGTCACTCCCGTAAGCTCAGTTGACATTGCCGACCCTGTGAACCTGAAACTCTTAGAAATTTGCCTTTGAAAGAAGTACTTTTTTCCCCCTAGATTGGTTAGGAGAATTTCACATGTCAAAGGCCAAAAGTACAAAGTTCAAACGTAAACTGTGGAGGTTAAAGTGGACGCGTTTTTCTAGACAATCCCCTACAGGGTAGGGCAGAGTATTTTTAATGCAGTTCCAATACAGTCCAATTTAGTCAATGGGTTAATTTCAGCACATTTTAAAGCAATTAGGCATTTTAGTATAATTTTCAATTCTCTTCAGTGATATAAAAAAATCCAGCAAAATCAATTGCCTCATAAAAGTACTACGAGTTTTACAAAAAAGACAAAACCCAACTCATTTGTCGAAAGTGTAAGATCAAGCACATACTCCCCTTATTTTACAACAAGTATCAGTTATTTGGAAACGTAAATCCCCTTTGGGTTTGGTAAAGCTACCATTAAAACCTGTCTTATTGTCTAAACAAACTTAAATGACACTTGTGTTTGGCCTTTTCTCACATGGTTTACTCAAGTTTGATATCACGAAAAGCTTCTAAAAATATTCCAGTACATTTTTATCACTTAAAATCCACTTGTTCAAGAAATACACAAAACCAAGAGCTAATGTCTCTCATCAATTTAGTATTTATTTTGTTTGGAATTTTTTTTGTGGAAATTAATCCATTTCCTGTCTCTGAGCAGCTCTACCATTTCTTCATCAAAATTTCCCCTAAATTGATCACTGATTATCCTGGCACATGATAATTCATACCTTAGAATAATCCAATGAAGAAAAGGTTTCCCGTGGTGCGCAAGTACATCCTAAGCCTAGTGGCTGCTCAAGAGCATCACACCGATCTCTAACATGTATTTCAAATACCCAAATGGGAATAAAAGGAGCGATAATGTTTTAGGGAGGAAGTGTTTATTCTATCTGTTGCCTGAAGGGGAAAAATGAAAGTAATACTAACCCTGCTGATTGAGAACAACAATCCTGGCCTGTCCGAGCAGACTCCAGTGAAGCAGAATCGAAGTTTCCAGTAAAATAAGTGCTCCCAGACAAAGGTTATTAAACTGAGCGCCATGGCTGCTGCAAGCATGTAAAACACTCCGGCCATGTTGTCGATGTCCAGCTGGCTGCTCATGACTTCGTTCTTCTCGTTGTGGCAAATACCGGTCAGCCACAGGGTTTCTAACTCTTCCATTTCCCCTGGGGAGAGCAAGGAGTCAAACCAGTTTAGAATGCAAAAATTACTACTCACAGTATTCAAAAGTCTTTGCAAGTTTAAAAATACAGCACCATTTAACGCTTCATTTGTGGAGCACTTTAGTCTTATCTACCAAGGATTTGCAAATATAGCAGATTTCAACTCACAGCACCCTAGTTTCAGATGTCCTCAGATTTCATAAATTACGTGGGCTGTTGACTGCTCTAGAAATTTGCCATTTGGCTAAAACTTTCTTCTGCTTGCTGTAACTAGTGTCCCTCGTTACAGAGAGCAGAACTGGAGGGTTCCCCTCCCAGGGGATTTCTGCGCTGCATCCCCGAGAGCCCAGGGGGCTCCTCCTGTCCCAGTCCCGTGCGTGCCACTGGTGCTGCTCCTGTCTGCGAGCCCCGCTGGTCGTGAGGGCGTGTGTGCTCTCCAGAGGTGCTGACGCACACGCAGACCCTCACAGGCAGCACTGTCATTAGCAGCACCCCGTGGCACGCACAAACACAAGTAAAGACAGCCCGATCCTCCTCCTCCTCCTGCCCGGCTGATGGGGACTGAAGTTTGCTAGCGAACACGCGCACACGGTCCCTCGTGTGGTTCCCAACCACACCGGTGTTTACAGACCCCTCAGGTGCTGCCCTGGGCTTGGCCTGTGCCGTATCTGCGCCCAGACCCTGTGCGCCCCCTACCCAGGCACCGGCTGGGACCTCGGGTCCTTCCAAAAGTCCCCTGACAAGCCACATCTGCCCCCGCAGCCACGAACACTGAACAGAAAAGCAAGACCACCTCAAAACCAGCCAGGGGCTGAGTTTAGTAAAGAGACGGGACGGGCTGCAGCCATCAGACGCAGAGCTCAGTCCAACAAGCATCCCGACACACAACCAGACCCTTTTATGCCCACTCCTCTCCATTTTCGTACGCTCGCTCCTCTCTGATCCACTCTGACCTTCCTCTTTGGCCCTTCTCTTAAACATCACAAAATAAATTTCACATGTTCCCACAATCCCCTTAAAGCACTCTGTAAGAAGTTTGTTCTTTCCTGCGAGACCCACGATAATGTTATTTCCCCTTTTCGTATCCGTTGCAACATTCTGGCTGACCCTCTCCTGGTATGTCCGGTCTCTCCTGTCGGCTCTGGCATTGCTTGTTCCCTGGGGTTTGGGTATCCGGGCATTTGACTTACTAGTGTTCATGTTTCTTGTTCTGTTTTTCATGTTGAATAGCCGCTAGCCAGACAACCTCAGGAACAACCTTCGAACCCAGGTATCTGCGTATCCTTTACATCCATACATCCCTTCCATAACACATTTTCACTCCAGCCGCCCAGCCCAAGAAGATGTTTTTGAATGCTAAAAGACAAATCATCCAAACAACAAAGACTAAATTGCAATTTTAAAAATTGAGCGCGAGCAGTAGCAAACTGGGCCCGGCTGTGGCAGGCATTCGCCGCATCTCCTCCCTCCGACAGCCGGCGGCGTCGCAGGAACAGGCGAACCGAGTCCGAGATAAAGCAGCTTTACGCCGCTTTCTGATCTACAAGCACTTTAGAGGGAAAACACATTATTTATCAAAACTTTCTGCTTTTCTTCTCAGTAAATACTTTTATTTACGGCAAAGCAATGACAATCCCCAACACTGGATGTAAAGTCACCCAAAGCGTTATGTCTGCAGGTTACGGTGATGTTATGTTGGGAACGGAAAGCTTGACTGGCATTACCCATACGGCACGTGCAGCAAGTGAGGAAAAATAGGCATATACGACACAGTATTAAGAAAGTCTATTGTGTTTCATACACCACCTTTTAATTTTCTATAGAAAATAACCAACACTTAATGCCTGGATACTTGCAGTATGTCCCTTTTCCTGGTAAGTTTCTGTTTTTAAATGTTTATTGTAATTAGCAGTATCTTCTCCTGGCTTTCTCTTTCTTTTCACTTTCTCTTTTGAGAAAAAGGGTTTGGCCCTGGATGAAGGACACTGTCACTTAGCAGTGGTTGCTACTGCCAACGTGGCCAGAAGTGTGCGAGAAATTGCAATTGTTCCTGCCAAGATTGTTTTTTATATTGCACGGTGTAATTAATTTTCAAATGTTTAGTGTTGCTCTCGCTGCGGCATTGCATGTGCATACGTGCCTTTTTACCCTCTTGGGGATATACTCAGTTGACTAATTCTATTATTATTTTTAAAGACTTAAACTCTGTCTAGAAAATACAGCAGGCAATACAGAGGGCCAGAAAATACAGGATTAGCTGGCTTGCTATGTTTGCCAATTTAGGATATAGCTTCAATTTGGGGGAAGAATTCCCATGCTACAGATCCCTAATCCTTACCCAATGATTAGGGATTACATTTTCAGTATTATAATCCATACATCCTTCGAGTAAAGATCAGAAAAAAGTGGCTAGAACCTATATGGACATTTCAGCTACCTCCAAGCTACACTAGAAGATCAAGGACCTGCTGTGCAAGAGCATTTTGCAGGAGAGAGTGCCAGGGTACTAGGAAAGCCGCAGCCCACGGATAATTTGGATGTGTGAGTTGGAACACAAGACTGTGATGGAGAAATTGCTTCTCATAGAATGTGAAAGAAAAATTGGAGTAGAAAGGACAAGTACCGAGGCACTTCAGCACAGGCATTTCACAAATTTGTAAGAGAGATTGTTTGGTTCCTAGTTAATTTGGGCTTCAGTTCTGTGCTTGAAGCATGAATTGAAGCTCTACATCTGAAAAAGGCCCTGTATCTTCTCCCAAATTACAGTGCTCAATCTTCAAAATACCTAAGAGCATCCCCAAAGAAGAAAGTCAATCCTAATGAATCTTTAAAAGTCTTCTAATCCAGGACATTGGGACAATAAATTATTAATTGTAACAGTATGGATACTGCACACTGTCGCTACATAGATAATTGGGGTTCATTATTGCATTTCCATATCTTTTTGGATTTCTTTTCTTCTGCTAAACCTCAGTGGACTGTTCTCCTCGTCTCTGTTTCAAGTCGTCCCCATGGTCTATGAATAAAACTCACAGAGGCTATAGAAGAGAAAAGAACCCAAGTCCAAAGAGAGAGCGATATTTCTGGTTTGTGCATTAGTAGCCGAAACTCTGACAATCAGCCCTCATTACTTCCCACAGGAAAATTCACATCTCCCAAGACTGTCAAACATCAACTTGATTTGACTGCTGTGCCCTTTTACAATTCATAACAAAATTCACGGAGGAATTTAAACCTGTTTTTTTATTTCTGTTTCCTCTGCGTTTCTTTCCCTTTGGCATGTACATCTAAAGTAACTATTGATAATCCTCTAACCTTTCCAAAAACGTCACTACAGAACCAACCAAACTTGTTTGGAGTCGAGAGAAATGACAGTGCCCTGGCAAGCTATGAAGAACAAAGCATCCCAGAGCCTCGCGGATCCTGCTGTTGCAATATCCCTTCCATGATATCTGACAATGACAGAATCCCTGTTAATTAATACCCAAAAGCAATCCACAATTTTCTAGATCGCAAAGCACTGTGAATCACTGGATTGTCATATTTACAAAATATCATCTAGGAACAGACATATTAGACTGGTAATTCTGGTCTACATATAAAAACCCGTCACCATTTACAGAATACATTTATATACATGTGTGTGCGTGTATACACAGAAACACAGACACAACAGTTACTAATTTAACTGTAATAACACTTCAGCATAGCTGACCCTATAAAACTGGCAAAAAATGTCCAATCTATTTATTGCTCTTCCTGCCCATTACATTTTACTCAGGCTATTTATGGAAGGCATAAAATTTTTATTACAAAATCGTCAGGTATGAGGAATTTTTTAACCGGGGTGACGATTCATTCCTTATAAAAATCAGCCACTTCCAAAGTTGGCCTGGAGTTGGAGTTCAAAACGTTGAACTTTGAGGCTAGTTAAACTTTGGTTCAGAAAAAAAGATTTCAAAGAATCAGGCCATTTTGGAGGAATGTGGTTGTCTCTCAAATCCTTCTGGGTGGTCCAACTTGTGAGGTGAATGTTTAGGGTGATGACACCTATAGCAACGTACTAGTCTTGGCACTTGAAAGGCCAGAAAATTGTAATTATTAGGCCTTGGAGGGTTCAGTCATCCCCATGTGTGCATAATTCTAATTAGCAAGAGCTCCAAATCTTCTCTGACAGAGACCTTGGAAATCTGAGTCCGCAAACTCAATATATATAAATGCCAGGCCTCAATGAACCAAACGGTAACAGACTTTAAGTCTGCATCTAACACGGGGGGTCTCAAGTTACTTACAAACATTTAGCAGATTTATTTTAAGGCTTTTTGTTTTCATTTCAAGTACTTACTAAAAGTAATGTAATGCCACAATCATTTTCTACATCTGCCAATTTAGTGGTGATTTTGGCAGTGTAGGTTATGGTTGGACTCAATGATCTTGAAGGTCTCTTCCAACCCAAGTGATTCTATGATTCTATGTGTGGATGAGATTAATGATTAAATAAATAGTTCCAGATTTTGGCAACAAAATACATCATACACTAGCACAAGATTAGAAAATTAACAGTCCCAATATATTTGGCCCCCCAAAAAATAGTGTTTAATTTTGTTTAATATGTTCACAGTATATTTAACCTGCAAAATTCTCAAATAACTGCATGGTGCCTACATAAGATATTTTTTAAATTTCTATAGCACTCTATCATAAAAAGTCTGCCTTGTTTATAGCGCAAGAATCAGGAAAGCAAATATTTTAAAGATCTGTATTTCAAGCAGTGCTGAGCCTCTACAATATTCCCCCAGAACATAGCATATTCTTCTCTAATAAACTGCAAAATTCTAGCTCTCTCAGTGGTAATTCAAGACTATTTACAGTGTTTTTAGGTTACAGCGCAAGCAGTACTCAAATCCCTTTGGATTTCTGTTGGGTTTGTTCCCGTGGCTATGGTGCACCCTGCTCTGACTGCTCTTTGCACAGAAATGTGCCACTTGGCCATTCGGACTCGAAATATCCCACAAATAGAATCATAGAATCATAGAATCATCGAATGGTTAGAGTTGGAAGGGACCTTAAAGATCATCCAGTTCCAACCCCCCTGCCATGGGCAGGGACACCTCTGACTACAGCAGGTTGCTCAAAGCCCCATCCAGCCTGGCCTTAAACACTTCCAGGGATGGGGCCTCCACAACTTCCCTGGGTAACCTGTTCCAGTGCCTCACCACCCTCACAGTGATGAACTTCTTCCTAATATCTAATCTAAATCTCCCCTCTTCCAATTTAAAACCATTACCCCTTGTCCTATCACTAGACTTCCTGACAAAGAGTCCCTCTCCAGCTCTCCTGTAGGCTCCCTTCAGATACTGAAAGGCTGCTATCAGGTCTCCCCGGAGCCTTCTCTTCTCCAGGCTGAACAGCCCCAGCTCTCTCAGCCTGTCCTCATAGGAGAGGTGCTCCATCCCTCTAATCATCTTAGTGGCCCTTCGCTGGACCTGTTCCAACAGTTCCATGTCCTTTCTATGTTGAGGACTCCAGAGCTGGACACAGTACTCCAGGTGGGGTCTCACAAGCGCAGAGTAGAGGGGGAGAATCACCTCCCGTGCCCTGCTGGCCACGCTTCTTTTGATGCAACCCAGGATACGGTTGGCTTTCTGGGCTGCCAGCGCGCACTGCCGGCTCATGTTGAGCTTCTCATCCATGAGCACTCCCAAGTCCTTCTCCTCAGGGCTGCTCTCCAGCCATTCTCTGCCCAGCCTGTATTTATGCCTGGGATTGCCACGTCCCAGGTGTAGGACTCTGCACTTGGCTTGGTTGAACTTCATGCCATTTGCATTAGCCCACCTCTCAAGCCTGTCCAGGTCCCTCTGGATGGCGTCCCTTCCCTCCAGCGTGTCAACCGCGCCACCGAGCTTGGTGTCATCGGCAAACTTGCTGAGGGTGCACTCGATCCCACTGTCCATGTCTCCAACAAAGATGTTAAATAGCACTGGTCCCAGTACTGACCCTTGCGGGACACCACTCGTCACTGGCTGCCGTGTGGACATTGACCCATTAACCACAACCCTTTGAGTGCAGCCACCCAGCCAGTTCCTTATCCACCGAGTGGTCCATTCATCGAACCCGTGACTCTCCAATTTGGAGACCAGGATGTCATAAATAAATAGCTTTATTTCTACATTTTGTGCCACACCTCTAGCGTATTTGACACTATCATTCTGGGAAGGAGTGATAAACTGCCCAGTGTGCCCTCGGAAAAATTTTTTCACACTAAAAACTTCATTATCCAGATACAGAAAAGATACAGATCCAAGGGTGGAATCACACGCTTTGCCTCTTCCTAGCCCTCAGCAATTTTTGCAGGCTGTGGAAAGTGGCATCTGTCCCTGCCACCATCCTCTCCGAGCTGAAAACATCCTGCCCTTTGGCAGTCTCTGTCATTGTCTTTCCTGGAGATGTGCCAGCTCCCAGGGTTTTTCTTTTTAGGGGGGTTACTGGGACCCCCAGATTCCCTTCATTTCCTAGACCCAGGATCTTGTCGGGGTCTGGCATCCTCCTTGGGTCTCAGCTTTGCTCGTTAAACCATTCTCCTGAAAGAGGCTTCCCAAATGATGGGCCAGCCATGAGATACCAAGGTTAAAGCTAACTCGTGGGTCATTTCACTGACGTTACTTTGTTTTCTGAGATTTTTTTCTTCTCCATCTACACATGCATCCAGGAAGATGCACACATACTAAAAATTACATGTTATTTAGAAAAAAGAGAAACTCCAAGCCCATATAATCCATCATTCTCCATATGTACTTGTAGAAAACCAGTTTGGGGTAGTATTTTTCTTTTTGAGAGGGATTAACAATTTTTTCAATACTTGCCTCATGCCTTCTTCATGCTTAGTAAAAAATAAAATAAGGTCTTTGATTATCACCCAAGTATGTCCCTAGTTACAAACTTGCCAGAAATAAGCAAGCACAGCATTTTATAATTACATCCAAAAAGAGAACAAACAGACTAGGATAACCTTCTTTGCTGCTTATTTTAAAAGCAGATAATAAAATCAACTTGCTTCTCCATTCCAGGAAAGAGAGCAAGACCTCTGAGGCTTGAGTGGCACCTGAGCATCTTCTCCCCTCTCCCCGAGGATACAAACGTGGGAAAAAGGGTCGGAGATGGAGGATCTAACCCTGGATGCTCCTGATGGCGAGACCCGTAGCATACAACAAGAATCTGGAAGCAACAAGCATCACAAAAGCTGCGTGCCTGGGAGTGCCTCCACCTCTCTTCTCCAAGCCCACAGCCACTGGGCTTTTATCCTTCTCCGCCCCACAGCTGTGGACAAGCACCAAAGGGCACCTCCCCAGCCAGTAGATCTGTGGGTTGAGCTTCATCCTGGTAGAAAAACACCCCCAAAAATCAAAGCAAGCCCATGATTTACCTCCTTTGATCTTCACGCCTGGGAAACCAGCCAAGCCTGGGCTGGGTTTCAGTGTGACTTGGGAACACAGGCAGATTAAGCACAGACTCATGACAATCCAAAATAGCTGTCAGAAGTCTGGGACACCATTTGCTTTTAAAAAAGGTACGCTGCATTCAGCCAGCCCCCGGCAGAAACAACACCAGCAGGAGTTGGGACAGAGCGTTTGACAGAGGGAAACTGCAGAAATAGTAACAGAGATATGACTTTGGAATGAGCTCTGCACATGAGAGATGCTTGTCAAGACATCATTAAATAAAAGTTATGGGAGGGAAGAACAAGCAGCAACATATAAACAGTGATTACAGTCGAAGCATTGACTACGTGGAAAGGAAACAGAAATGGTCCTTGTGAAGCATCTACTATTTACTTCTGTTTCACACATCTACATTCTCTGCAAGAACAGTTATCCTATCAGATAAGTAATTACATGAATTTTACAAGATTTGTAATTGGAAAATCGACTTTTTAGTTTTGAATCTCTTACTATCCTACAAATGATCAAAGTAAGTTGCTAAATAATTTGTTTTAATATTTCTATAAGCACTGAAGTCTATAATTCACTGAGTTCCTATTTTTCTGCCTTAAAAGACAGGTGGTTTTCTGCCCTCCTTTAACCACGTAGCTAAAGCCACAGGGTCCTGGCTAGAACCACCGAGGGTTCACAGGCTGCCTCAGCTGCTTCCTTAGGTACTCTCGAGGGGTATGTTGATCAAGTTCTTGCCTTAATTTTAACCTATTTAATTATTCTCACACATTAAGGGAGAAGAAATCTATTTTATATATTCCCTCTGGATCTAGAAAGAGATTTTTAACACTTCATGTGCTGTTTGCAAATGACAGTTTCAGGATGGTTCAGAGTGCCAGCCTTCCCCTTATCGCAAACCAAAACCTGGCATCGAGCTGCCAGCAGAACATGAGAGGAACAGCAAATCTAAAACAAACCGAGGACAAAATAATCTAATGGGGGTTTCTCTGGCAGTGGCATTTCTAAAACTGGCTACCGCTCTCTCGAGCATGAGTAAGACACTGGGTTTACACAGTGAGATCCATTGCACAGAGGCATTCGCAACCACCGGGGCTGTGGAAACCCCCAGTGCCGGATACACCAGCGGCAGGTCCCGCAGCAGACGCATCGGGCAACTCACTGC
Source organism: Chionis minor (assembly GCA_013398295.1). Lineage (NCBI taxonomy): Eukaryota > Metazoa > Chordata > Aves > Charadriiformes > Chionidae > Chionis > Chionis minor. Next base: position 135,469 of record VZSF01007115.1, on the reverse strand, counting down.
AACGGCACGGAAAGTCACCCTCCTCCGACTCCGAAAAACAGTGCCTTGCGTGAATGAGAGCTGGCTGGAAACATTCATTCTCCCCTACATCCTGTTGCTTCGTGTTGCAGCCACTCCTACGGAAGCGCAGCCGGCTCATTCTGCAGGAGCGTGCCTCGGGCAAGCAAGGAAGGGATGCTCTGTCCGAGCTGCAGCCTGGTGTCTTTGCTGGTTTACTGGTTTTTTACTGGTTGAGTACAACAGACCTCTAGCGTCAGCACGTCCCGAGACTTGTGCGAGGTGCAGGGCGCGAGGAGGCCACCCCGAGCAGGAGCTGACTGCGCACGTGACGGAGCAGAAGGTGCAAAAAGAATCAGGCTGGGATTGACGGTACAAGGGGTGGTGACTCTTGCGCAAAGCGCTAACCCGAGGTTCAGCCTGAGGAGCCAGCATGCAAGTAAACTGACGCATAACAATTACAGATCTTGAATAAAAAGGTTAAATATATACTTTTACATCAGTCAGACGTAGGGCATCATCCTCAAAAGACTGGCTGCACTAACAGAATCATCTGCTTATTCAGACTGGACCAACGGCAGTTTTCAAATTTAGGGACAGACTATTTCACACTGCCTCTGGTGAGAACTCCCACTAGGTGATGGAGGAGGAAGGCAGCACCCCAGCACTTGGAGACCTGAACATGAGAGTGTCCTTACCCTGAATAGAGGAGTCAGAAGCCAAATGGGTTGATGTGTGTTTGGTTCAACAAGCTCCTCAATTTCAATTTGACCTAGTTATATGATCCATAGAGCATGTTTCATAAAAGAGATTATATAAAAGCACAGCAACTTTCTTAATTCAGTCTGGATCCCCCAAAACAATCTCTCTCATTTTCTGAGTTATTTCCCCCAGAAAAATAGCAAGAGGAACACGGATGACTGACAGCAATAAACTTATTGTGAGCTAATAACTGCACTCTGCATGCCCCCATTAGTTAAGGATGAATTAACAGAACTGCTAAGCACGACTTTCAATATTACAATCCCTCCAACTCTTGTTCAGCTACGCAAACACCCTCCACTTACACACGCACACTCTCCAGTCACATTTGTTCCACCCACTGCTTAAGGAGGACACTAAATATACAAACAGAAAATCACTGGGATTGGGGGTGTATTCTGCCTGAGCAGCACGCACTGAAAATATGTCCTAATAATCACATACGTATTTCCTTCTTGGTCTTTAACAGCCCGTGTGAGTCACACTGCTACACTTCCTTATAATCTAGACAGCAATTTGGAAGGCTTATGCTAAAATATGAAAAAAATAGCAAAGAGCTTTCCTATTCCAGATGTAAGGGGGCAAATCTTATTTCCACAGTTACCTATTACCCTTAAGGAGTGAGAAACAATTATCCACCCAGCAAAATAATTCTTGGCGTACTAAGCCATCCTAAAAGCACGTGAAGATTAACCAGAACCGAAAGTTATTGAGAACCGGATAACAGACTCTCTGTGGAAACTCAAACCACAACCGGTTTTCTTCTTTACATCTCTGTCTCTCTGACTGTTTCAGAGATTGCAGCCTTAAGGGTTAAGGGCTTAATACAGCTCTACCATCTGCCCCTCTTTTCCTGGAGATTTCTTCCTAGACCTTCATTTGAACTGAGCCCGTAACCTGCAGGTAGCGCAGGAGGTTACAAATAGCTCACACGTAGTGGGTACTTGACCTGGCCGGCTGGCTGGCATTCTCCCACTCTGCTCCATACGTGCCCCCTTTACCCAGTGATTTTCTGTTCCTTGTTTCCATCCATTTTTGCTGTCATGCACCTTGTATCCCTCTGTTTCTGCTGTATCCCCTGCAGCTAAAGGCTCCTCGCTGTCTTTCTCTCCATCCCATGCAGACTCTGCAGCCCTCTTACTCTCTTAATCCCAAAGCACTTTTGTCATTTGCAGTTCAATAATCTCATTTGCTCACAAATGAAAAAAAAAAAATAAAAAAAATAGAAAGACAGAGAGGAAGAGAAAGAAAAATAAACTCTCCTCCCCTACCGGGCACCCGTGATTCTGCTCCAAGTCCCAGAGACACAAAGCTCTAGGTTTCAGAGGCAATGTCTGTCAAACTACTTTGCAGGCTGTTTTTAGAAAAGTACCACTCTGCTTTAAACGGCACCAGGCAGCCCAAGCCAGAGGAGTATTAGCAACGCCTGGGCCTTCAGACAGCTCTGGAGGTGCCTTCACAGACGTGGCCATCCGGCGGTTCCGGGCTGGGGGCCCGGCCGTTCCTGCGCTGACCAGTGGCGAGCACGGAAAAGCAGCTGACAGCCGCGAGGGCAACATGTGGATTCCGGGTATGCCAGCCTGCCCCGCTGCTCTTTACAGAGGTTTATAGAAGAAATCAAAGCACGTATCGCGCGGTTCTTCAGCGCACAACATTCCTGTTCTGGCACATCCCTGTGGCTGTGGGTGGAAGATCCAAACAACATGACGGTGCTGCTTCTTAGCAGCCGTATCATTTTAGTTGCTTTTGAACTCCGGGATGCTTCTATTTCTCATCAGAAGATTGAGAAATAATCTTCTGTGTCTCAGTAGAAATATTTTTATTTCTAACAATGAAAGTTTCATTTTGTGACCACAGCAAGACAAAAAAACCCCGCAAAAACACAACCACCCCTGCACTTTGGAGAATTACCCTGACGATTAGCTATTTTAAACAAAACTACAGATGCTAATCATCAGCTGGAAGTTTTTGTAGATAATGAGATGTGACGTACAGATAGTAAGGTGTATAAAGCCAGAAATTCACTAGTAATATCCTTCACTCATATCCTTTATCCAAGAAAAAGCAACTCCTAACTTTTTATATTAAAAAGCTTCAGTGTTACAAAGCAACTAATCTTATACTAACAAATGCATATTCATCTCCGCTTCCTATGAACTGGGCCGTGCTTATGAATCTGCACAGACCAAGTAATGAAACATTTTGAGGATAATTAAATTTTTGAGACAACTAAGCAGCTATTCTTTAAATTCCTCAGCAACTCCTCCCCACCCTCCTTTCCTCTGTCTGTTTTCCTATTTGTTGGAGTAACAAATTGGGCATCTTGTAGCCTGCTTCCTTCCACTGAGACATCAGAGTCACTTTCACAGTGTAATTGTTGTCAATATGAAAATGTGTCCACCCAGTAGAACTGTCCTCAGGGTCACAACACTACTCATGTAGATATATATAAACCACCTACTCTAAGCTTGAAGTTATCCGTAACACAAACCTACATTCCTCCGTGTTTACCTTAACTTTTTTCCAGTGACAACAAGATAAAAAAGGGGGTTCAAAGCCATTGACTCAATGAAGAAAAAGCACGGTGCTTTGGAAAGTATGAGAAGATGCTCCTGCATTAACAAGCCATTAATACTTCAGTTGGATGCTTTACAACAGCAAGGAAGAGGGAAAAGGTTCCCATCCACTGTGCAAAAATTTCATTTCAATGTGTAAGTGAACTGGCTTGGATAGGAAAATGATAGAGAAGCAGCACGGAAAAAAATCAAATGAGAAAAATCACAGAAGACAGACACAAGCAGAGGAAACGGAAAGCTTTAAAACCCATTTCGAAAGGCTATCTCAGTACTGCCTAAATATAAGAGAGATGAGATCACGGTTTTCTGTAGGTGCAATCAGATATAGTTTTAAACAAATTACTTAGTCTTATCCAAATATCTAGTATCATCCAAAAGGTTATCTCCTCTTATTAACATAACATTCACATCAAGAAATTGTGTTTGTTCAACTCATTAGGATTTCTTTTCTTACAGTTATGAAATTCATTAGATTTATAATCATTCATTGAGATGATTCCATAATACGATGAATGTTCTATTACCTATAGTGAATACTAATTCAATACTACTAGGCACTTTGCTGTTTTATGGGCTTAGTCTTAGAGAATAAGAAATTCTGTAGAGGCTATACGTGTGAAAGAAGTATTTCTGCCTTCATTTATATTTGCCTATTTACTTAAACAACCTCATTCAAGATTCCACAGAGGCTCTCCCAGGAGCATCATCTGAAGATGAAACGTTTCCCCCAACCATACTTGCTTTTAGTCTAGATAACTTCAAAGGGATTTTTAGTGATACAGCAAAGTGATGTTGGTCTGAACTCTGGGTTCATCCCTTCTGATTCACCAAAAGAGACTCCTGTAAGTTCATAGCTAAACTCATCAAACTACTGAAGTTAGACTTAGATTGCAAAACCAGGTCATGCTAGTTCCAGGCAGTCACTGTTTACATTTAATTTCTTGGTGGTTTGTTCCAGCTCACCTGCAATGTACTTTATAAATCAGTAGAAGAAACTTCAGCCTCAATACTATTCTTAGGGGGTTTTTTGGTTGTTGTGGGTTTGGTTGTTTTTCTTTTTCCCCTCTTTTTTTTTTTCTTTTTTTTTTTTTTCTTTTCCTGAAAATTATTGTCTAGACCCATGACACAATGAAGTGAGACAAGGTAGCGAAAATTTCTGGGACTAAAGGAAACATGCCCACAATAATTCCTACAGATGGTATATGTCCTACTGCTATTCTCTTTAATAGTGCCCACTCCTTCACAGCGTGGAAGTCCAACTGCTGTTCTCTTTAATACTGCCCATACCATTTTCTGAATCCTTTACAAGATCCTTTACAAAAGATCCTGGGATCCTTTACAAGAGCAAGTGAACATTTTAGCCTTCATGAGTTGCTCAGGTACTGAAAAATACTGCTGAAAAAATGCCATAAACACATTCACAATCCCTATGGTTTGTGCATTCAAAACTTCTGCTTATCTTGTGAACTAATACCTGAGCAAGATGGACATGGGAGCAGACATTTCATGACAAGGTTTCATCCACCTGGGTGTCATGTGTATCTATTGCAATTCCATAAATTATTCATATGGAAGTTTTGATACTGCATTTCATAGGCAATTCATTTGTATTATTTTTGGCTACTAAAAATGGGTTAAAGATATAAGCATTCCTATGCTATGTAAATCCACGGGTCAAAGTGTAAATATGCGATAAGATTTTTTCCTCTTTCTTCCCATCTATTTTGCTTTCTCCTTGATATTCAGAGACAAAGTGATGCATAAAAATGCGGTACCTTTGGGATTTTGATGAGTTTTTTCTTGAATAGCTTCAAATACTTTCCCTTCTTTTTAGTTTATTTTCTTGCTCTGTGATTTCATTTCTTTTTGTTGGATGAGAAGTATCAAAAATGATGGAAGAATAAGCATGAAGAAAATGCACGGTGAAAAGAATGAAAACCTCAGCGATGCTCTGGCAACATCAAGAGGGGTTAGCCCACAACGGAGAAAGACACCTCAGATCCTTCTTTAGGCTACAGAAGCATTTTCTTCTTTAGTACAGGACAGATAATTTAACTTCTCTAACTCAACTTCCCCATCTAAAAATGTGCCAGAATTACAGCACCTAACACTTCTTGGTAGTATGACACAAATAGAAAAATACTATATTTATCAAATATTCACAAATAGAAAACTAAAGCAAATATTTTAGCCAATTAATTGCAACTGTTTGAAACAGGAATATGTAATTGCTTGAAAGGTAGCTATTATGGGTCATATATTCATTCCTTAGCAGAAGCAATGTTTCTTCCATAAGCCTCTTGAAATCCAAGAGATCAGTAACTATGACACTAGTATCTCTGCATGTACACCAGACAAAATGCATCAGTCATGATGATTACATCTCTTCCAGTCATTTAGTATTATAATAAGAATAAAATCCATGTGCTGGAAGACTAATATGCTTGCTGTCTCCAGTATGAAACTTAATGTCCTGTTTTTTATGGAACAGGAGGCCACTATGTTAAGGTCCTGCAGTTTGCCATTTAAACAGAAATTCTTAAGTCTCAGTGACATGCTATTGCTGACTTCAAGTGCATTTTTATTTTTCAGTAAAGACCTCTTTTTCACTGACAGAGAAATGCAAAGTTAACGCATGTATCTATGTAGTAAAAAATATGACAATACTTAAGTAACACATACCATATTCCACTCTGACAGAGGACTTTTGTCAGCCATAGTACAGAAATTTTTTAAACCACCGTATTTTTATTTGCATGCACATAATTGAAGCTTCACTCTGGCAAAGAAACATTTCTACAATCAAATTGTAGTTCAAGCCCTATGTGGAGAAGGATTCATTATTACTCTCTGCAAACATATCAAAGATGTGCAGTAAATCTTCTTCTTCTGCAGGGCAGAAGTGTCAAGAGGACCTACATTGTTCTATTTTTGTGTTAGAATGAAAAATAGCTATTTGACCCCACTAGTCACCCTACTTCACTTCCATAAACATTCTTTCACCAGAAGATTAAGTTAAACCACCCTAGATTAGGGATCACTCACACCAGTTCAGAACGGAGCTAAACACTTTTAAATAGCAAAACAGTCGTGCTGTCATCTACCAAGTAAAAACTCCTCAGGAATTGCTCAAAGGCAAAAATAAAAAAAGAAAATAAATAAATTTAGAAATGCTCCCTACCTTTGAGGCCAGCGTTACTTTGTGATGTATATGAAAACACTTTCTGAAAATAGATGCAAAGGTCCTTGCGTGGTGAGGTGAGTTAGAACAGTGGTAGAGAATTCCTGTCTCAGCATCAAGAAATCACATTACTCATTTGTTTTGCATTTGTCTGGGTTTTTTAAAGACTGTCAGAGAACAGTAGTAAACCTAAAAACTGCATTAACTGCGCAGACATAGAGGAAGAAAAGAAAGGGAAAAAGGTTGGTCCCTACCATCTCCAACAAATTGAAGGAGGGCTAGATCAATCTGCCTCTTCCAAGGTGATCCTTTCTGGAGTGCTATTCCATAGCCTGTGGTGGCAAAGATGTACCCGCTCCCAATTGTGACAAGTTTGCAGCCTTCATCTCTTCCGGCCTTGTAATTCAGCACCGCTGCATCGTAGATGAAAGCATCCAACTTCCTGAAATAAAAGAAAACATTTTACAACCCAAATCATTAGGGACAGCTGTTGTCAGACATCTTTTGTCCTTGATGTTAGGACCCTGTTGAATATCCTATGGATTCTTTGATACCATTAATTACATATCCTGCTCTGCTGTATCTAAAATTAACAAAAGGCATCTATTTTAGTGAGGGGAAAGTAGGACACATAGTTTTGCATTTCTATTTTGAGAGAGGCGGTTAAAAAATACTGAGGAGGAGAAACCAAGCTACAAAGTGTCTTGCCCTGTTATCTTTGTATCTTTGCTCTCAAAATGGATAATAAATATCTTGAGATGGAAAATGATCTCCAAAAGCAACACAAATGGCGATAGAGACTTTAGAACTGAAACAACAAGAACTAATTAGCTTATTTGAAATACCGAATGAGACTGAAAACGTGACTTCACCGGTTTTCCACACACACTATTATTTTACGTCTCTTTCAAAAATAAACAATGAAGGTGGAGGTTAAGTCCTTCCTAAGACAAAGGCAGGTATTGGAGCATATCAGATATAGCTATCTAAATCCTGCTTAAAAATTATAGGAAATATTTCTTTACAATTCACAGTTCCAAACATACTAATTTTGTACCTGGAGCACAGCAGGGAATAAAGGAACTTGTGGAAAATTTCAAGCCTTTCAGCCCATCTACCTAAAAATGTAAGAATGGGATAATCCCATTCTCTAAGGTATACAGGGGACATGACAAAGTAGACGAAAATAAAATCAGTAAGGAAAGGAAAAGAGGCAGTGTCCTTCAGGGATAATTTTTAAGAAGCACTGTAAAGCAAGTGTTAGAAGAGACAGGAGCATGACTATTTCACAAAATAAAAGTGCATATAATATATGCCAATAGAAGTGCATATACAACAAGAGGAGGCCATTTGGAAGGACAATCACTTGCCAGCAGTAGACTTTCATCAAAGAAAAGACATTCTTCTACCTACAGAAATTCATATGCAATCCTTAAAAGGAGAAAGGTAATACTTAAGTATGTTCTGTATTGCTGCGCTCTTCTGCAGCCAAAACCTTGAAGATTTCTACCACTTGCACAAGACTAGTGGAATACAGAGGCAACGGGAAAAAACTATCATCTCAGCCCAAACCTCACCTAAATGATGCACTAAACCAAAGTTACTACCTCACCCAGTAACACACTCCCCCTTTCCAGCATCTTTGCCCGTCCCGTAGGAGGCAGGGGAATGGGGAGGACACAGCTACACAATCGGCTTCCCAGGCTGGTGTAGGAGGAGTCGTCACCCTGCCACCCTCACCGGCACCGCGGCTCCCCGGCGCTGCCGGCACCGCCTGCCCTGCCTTTGAAGAGCCGTAACGCGTTCCTGTGCTGCGCCGCTAAAACGTCCTGACGGGATGCAAATGACGGCGGCTGGCAAAACACTGCTTATGAACAGTGGGGACCTGTCTTCATGGAAAGGGAATTATAAAAATAAATTAATTGTGGCACAAACAGGTACAGCAGCATCAACTTCAATTATTTTGTATCGGTATGTACCAGTTGTGAATTCTCTTCTGGAATCACCAGTTTTGGAATCACACTTGCCATTAGCTTAGATCAGTTTTTGTTGACAAAGCTTTTCATTTATATCCACGGAACAGAGCAAGACAAAGGCATGTCAGATGTTGGCTACTGACAGACAAAACCCCAAGCTTTCATTCATGGCATAATTCAATGTTTGTTCTTAAATAATCCATCAACGGATTCATACAGAACTCTAACTTTTGTGGAACTCCAGACCAGATAGCAAAAATGTGGCACTAAAAATCACCCTTATCCACCTCACATTAAACCAAGAGAAACGCCAGGAGAGATCAAGGCTGTTGGATTTTGCCTGCTGTCATGAAAAAGTGAAGTTCCTGTCACTACTTTCTGTACTTTATTGCTGTATTATCAAGGATACTCACCCCAACAGTCATCATTCAAGTCACTAAATTCTGATTTGACGAAGTAGTTAATTTAGAGAAAGTTCAGGTGTCTCAGGAAACCATTAAAAGAAAAAGCCAGGCCATCATGTACTTTGTTTTTCCACTCTTCCCTAAAACTCAGCCAGTGCGATCCTCAGCTTAAAAGCTCCATACTTAGCTTAGTACTAGAAGTCTGACTCTGTCCTTCCTTCAAATGGGTAATTGAACATGTAGAAAACAACTGCTAAACATCTGGAAGGTGACGCATCACAAATTCAACCCAGAAATAAGATGTGGCTGGCCACCAGGCACTGAGGGTAACTAAACTGGAAACAGTCAAGAGGCTCCTGGGGAGGCTGGGGTACTGCCCAAGCCTGCAGCCTTCAGCACAAGGCCAGTCTTCTAAAGGACAGGCTTCGATTCGGCACTTTGGAGACAATCTTTGTTTTGTGTAGAAAGAACGAACAAAAATCTATGTCCTTTAGGTAGTCACACAAGGCAAAAAAAGAAGAAAACCTGTTTGCCATACCCTTAATATACTCGTAACAATTCTGATCTACAGCAGACAACTACCATAAAACACAATCCCATCTCATGCTTTTATCTGTGGGGAAGGAAGGACACTTCCTCTCTCAGTGGACGCCTTTGGCTCAAGCAAGGGCTTGGAAGGTAATCCTCCTCTCGGTGGGGATTGAACACTGCTCCAAACAACCCACCGAAGTTAAATACACTAGGGAATTTGTCATCTGTTTATTCAGGGATTTATAGGTTCGCAATGTAGGCACATAAAACACATGCTGGCAAGCAAAGAGAAAATAAAAAGAGTCAGCTCTTCTTCTGTCAAAACAGACATCTTTGCTAAAGACTCCAGGGCAAAAGCCTTGCGCTGCCTCAGAAATCACGCTCTGCACATGCTGCTGCCTCCTCAGTTACGCAGCAGTTTAGGAAAACCTTGAGACAGAAAGAGAAGGAACAATCACAGTTTCGCTCACTCACTTGGACCCCTCCCCGGCGTCCCTCTAGGGAGCCTGGCATCAGCTGCAGTGGGCACACACGAGGAAAGCAGGTTCTGAGAAGGCAGAAGGCTTTATTGAGGGTTTTCTCTGTACTATTTCTATAAGGTCACAATAAATCCCATTATGCAAATCAATTTAAAAACATGAGGTACTTTCTTTACAGATGTTGAGTGCTGAAAGGTTCTGCTTTCAGTTGCTGCCCAATGCCTGAACTCTAAATGAAAACGTTGATTGCCCTGAAAAGGCTTTCTTTCTGCAAATACAAATTCATATTCAGAATATATTTTCTCCATTTCCAACATAAATCTTATAACCTCTCAAGGCTTAATTATCTCTTCACTACGTGCTGATTACAGAAGTGCTATTCCTTGCAAAGCAAAGCTTTGGAACACGATGTACCCCTGCAGCGTGGGCAGGGAGTAACAAGCCACGAATGAAGCTCTCAGATGTTCGGGCATCCAACTCTTCCCTCACTAGGAGGTGAATTTCCTGACACTCTGACTTTTTAAGGACTTTCAGACAACTTTAAACATTCCTCAATCAGATTTTCCAAAAACGGAGACAGCAAAATCTGGGCAAGTCTGAAAATGTGGCCCCTTCCCTGTTGTTTGCAAGGATGGCGGTGGGCAGAAGCTCCGGATGAAGGCAAAGCGGGCGTTTGGGCAGGCCAGGAGGCAGCTGGGGCCGCAGAGGACTTCCTTCCTTATCCTTCCTGCTCTGTCTATGTGAGGAAAGTCACAGCTGCTGTTTGGCTTGGCACTGCCAGAGAGCCGGGCCACGTGCATGGCAGTGACTGCTGAAGGCAGTAGCCCACGCTCGTCTCGCCGTTCTCAGGGCAGGACTGGGAAGCCCGGAACCGTGCTCCAGCTCACCCTTTTCTTCTTTCTCTTCTTTTTCTACAGAAGGACTGGCAAATCCCAGGATCTTTGTTCTTGTGGCAGCAAAATCCAGCCGTACTGGTCTGAGTGCTGACCGCTCTGCTGTTTAAGTCACATACTGACTGTAAGAGCGTACCCGCACCGAGCACGGTACCCCACACCAAGAAAGAAACCCTCTTGCAAACCTTAGTCACAGAAAAAATGAATCCATTAACTTGTCATCTCAGTGCAGCCACTTCAGGGGGCGAAAAGCTTTGTCATCTCATGTAGGTTTAAATAAACTGCTAAGAATTATTAGAAAGATGAAAGAGAACTACAGAAACTGGGATGCAGCGAGAAACAAGATTTATAACCGCCGTGAACTAGCCAAACGCACCAGGCGTCTTCACTGAATGCAGAGGAAAAGGACGACAGTGTTATGACTCATCTGGGCAACTGGCAGGTTTGTAAACTTCCTCTGAACTACTGCAATAATCCTGCGTAGGAGAGAAAATAAACATTTGGGAATATTTGTATAAGAGAGCCTACAAAAGCAAATGTCCTTCACCACCTAGCAAGCACACAGAGGAAAGGGAGTGGGGAGAATTTTAGCTCACACAGCATAGGAGAGCATCAGGTGCTAGAAAACAATGAATTGGAATAGTTCTAAAAGCCCTGAAAGAGCATTACTGAATGTAATAATTTCAAGTGGGAGATCTGTGAAAAACAAATGTGGACAGTTTTGTACCTAAGGATTTATGAGTCACCAAGAAGTATAGAAGTTGAAAAATCAGAATAACTGTTGCAAAAACCCATTCTCTAAAGTGTTGCTATACAGAAAATGTCTGTGTAAAGAAAATTAAAGTTAGAGGAAAAGGTACAGAAAAATAATTTCAGAAAAGCTGAAAATACTTCCCTATAATTTCCCCCATCTTTATTATTGGTACATACTTTTCACCAAATTCCTGTGATGAAAATTGAAAAGCAGGATTAGGAAAATGCCCCTTTATTAGCCATCACTTCTTCTTCAGCAGCAAAAGTATAGCTCACTTGGAAAATGTTACTTTCCTTCCTTAACCAACTACCTGATCTTCCAGGGATTTTGTTTTCTTAATGGAAAGGGGAAAAAAAGTAAAATGGCAATTTGCTCAGTAGTTCTGGAGACACAAACAGTAATCCAGCACACTAGAAATCAATCTCTCTCAATTACTTTGCGTCCTGTTATGAACTGTGTCACAGCATTCCGAAATCAGAGGGATGCTTTAATGCAGCCCTGTTTATTCACGTTATTCTATTTTACTGTCAAGCACTGGAGTCTATGGAACAAATAATATTGTGTTTCTATGGAGGATCAGAGAAACTGAAGCATGACTGAAGTCACTTTCCAGTTTTCAACTACTGCAGTAAATCCAAACATACAATATATACAGCAGAACTAATTTCTTGCTAAAGTGGGCACCACTCAGTGCGGCGTTCATCTGTCAGATCCAGGACATTAACTTCACAATCAATTTTTCTCACTCCCATTTCTTTATGTTTTCTAACACCCCAAATATGTTCTTTTCACAGCCAGACAAAAGCTGTGTATTATTACTAACACAGATTTGACTTAGACAAAACCAGAATTCATGTAATATATGAAGTGCACCATCATAGCAATTTGCCTGCGCTGCATTTTGCTGCGAGCAGCTATATCACAATGACTTTTCTGCATTATTTTTGATGAAGGGTACCTTTTAACCCAAATATGCACCTTCTGGGGCCTGTTCTGAAAAATTAAAGGTCAATTGCATATTTAAGAATAATTATTCATTATAAATTATATGAATTTTATCCTGAGGAGAGATAGTCAGTGAAATCAGATTTATCTTTTAAATTTGCCTAGGTGAATTAAAAAACTAAGAGATGTTACTCCTCAAATTTGGTTGTAAATAAATGCAAAAGAGACCACAAAGATTATTACATATGAATTGTCATACCTGTTTACTAAGGCTTCAGTAGCATCTTTTGAAAGCACAATATTTGAAGTTACTGTCTTATTGCAAATATCAAACTGCAAGTCAGCGAATCCTCAAACAATACTTTTAATACCACCTCTGCCCTGCCCTCTCCATCCCCACCCCCATCATCAAGAGCATTTTTACGTATTAAAGCTTTGTCTCCTAAATATAATTTTGGAGAGATACAGCTCATTTTCAAAATATTCTGCAAAAAACCCACTACTTTTTGGGGTTTTTGCTTTTAAAAATAAACTGCATGGTCTGCAGAACAGATGCCTTGCGTGACCCTCAGAGTAGCATTTATAATTTGATATGAGGCAAAAAACTGTTATCCACTTAAGGCTGGATTAAACATAAGCATATATTGGAGAGATCATCAATACCATTGCTGGAAGGCAGCAAGTGCCAAAAAACTGGCTTTAAAATATGATGGATTTACATTACAGATTTACTGATGTATTACAAATTTAATAATTTACATTTTATCCCCTCTTTATCCACAGAAGGGATCAAAGAGAGCATGGCAAGAGTGAAAAAAGAGACACAACGTCACTTGTGGATCTCCAAAACTATGTCCACGCGATCTAATGCCAAAAGGTCCCTATGGAATGACGCAGCAATCAAAGGGAAAAAGGCTGCTCTGAAGATGAGGCTTCAATGAAAGTGCTCTAAAGTGACACTGGAGCAAGAGAAGCAGATATTTAACCTTTAGCATGAAGGGCTGATGATTTCTTCTACCCAGTTTTGACTAAAATGCATTTCAAGTTGTCTGATGGCACTTCATCGCCAGCACTGACTTTCTCTTTTAGCACATATTCAAATAGCTCCACGCAGATCTCAAGTTCACATATACTGGATGGATTTATTGACATCTTGACATTGCTAATTCATTAGGGGGAAATTTAACAACCACCCCCCTGCAACAACGCAGGTTAGCAAAGTTTAACCCAGTTAAACAATGAACTCATTAGCAGGGAACGAGCTTTCAACTTTTCTCCCAGCTCAAACTGTCCTAACTTCCATCTTCACACAAAAAATGCAGACACAAAATTGGAAAGAGCAAGCTCTGACAGATATTAACACCATCGTGAGAGATTGCGGAGGCTTCACCTCACCTGTCAGGGCAATCTCAGGCTGCCAGAAAAGCCGCCGTGAACCTTCCTGCGTCACTTGGCCGTGGGCACCTGGAGGGGAACAGTCCCCCCCACCTCACTTACAGGAGCTCCCCTTCATCACCCTCTGCTCACCCACCTTCCCAGGCCCGGGAACATTTCCCTTGGCAACAAAAGAATGGAAAATTTAGTGTGCCTTTATGATTAATTTATGCAACAGAACAGTGTCCCACTTCAAGTCTCAGAAGCCAAGCACTGAAGTACTTGCAAAGCGTCAGTTTATCAAAACACAAAATTTGAAAAGTCGAGGAGGGGGAATATATTTTTAGATTAAAGGTTTTGTCCCAGTTACAATAGCATAATGAAGGATAAATTCAGCACATTTCACCAAGCACCTGATCTCATCCCCAAATCAAATGAATACTAAAACTTAGAATAGCTTCTTCTCCAAAGAACAGGAGTTAGATGGGATATAGCTACTTCCACTTGTTCATTTTATTTCCAGGTACTTTATAATATTTAAAGACATTAGATAGATTACTGCATTACCTAAAAAAATGGTAATATAGACAGAGGAGATAACCCTCTTTCAAAAAAAAAAAAATCAGAAGAGCACTCAGGTACTGAGTAAAGGAATTAGAAAGAAATTACTGAAAATCATGGCTTTTCCTAGAGGCAAGCTGCTATGGATCAGCTAAACAGGAGAGACAGGCTGGTTTTGGTTTAGTTTGGGGTTTCTTTGTGTTGGTTTGGTTTTTAAAGAAAGGCAGCACATTTATCCTATGTCCATGAAAAAAATGCCTGAAAATGGGATGCAGCTTAAAAGGTCATGCTGATGTCTGCTTCCATTTACAGATAACGTGAAACTATTGATGTATGCGCTTCTCCAGACACTTCAATGAGCCTTCTCAGATCCCAACAACCCTCTAAATGCCAATACTAGTATTTGCCTGTTCTTCAAAGCCTGTAAAAACTAACCTGCCTGAGAAAGTTCCCTGTAACAGCACGTTAGTTTCTACCCAGCCCGTTATTTACTTAGACTTTACAATAAACGTAGAAGAAATACAAGAATGTGAGAAAAACTGCATTTCCTGAAAGGACGGCAAGTGCTGGGGCAACAGGGATCAGCCATCAGGAAAACTGGTGCCAGAAAACCCTGCCACAAATGGAAATGTCACAGAAGTCCTTATGTCTGTGTTGGCAGCTGAGTGGCACTTTGTAGTCCAATCCTTACACTCACGTTAGCAGTAGAAGTGGGAAAGCTCTGCTCATTCAGACACACATTTCTTTTAAGCTATTAGATTTCAGAATTGATGCTCTACCCAACAGACTGTCTGAAGAATGTGCCTAGATGGAACAGCAAGTTTAAGTGTCTTCCTACCTCTGCAGTCTTTCGGCACAAATAGCAGTTGCCCAGTTGCAAACCAGCTTTCCAGTTCCTGGCTGGGGTGAGTGCAGTCCTAACATCAATTGAAAATCATCCCCCTCAGAGTGTAATACCAAAATGAATATTAGAATGAACACTGAAACAAATATAAGGTTGAAGTCCAAAAGAAAGCATCATAATGTAGATTGAAATGAAGCTATCCCAGCCATCCGATGCCAAACCAAATTAAGCTATTGGTTTGAGGGGTTGCCTGAACCTCGCCAGCCAGGAGAGAAAACACTGAATGGGCCAAACTGTTTAGCAGAGATTTTATTTTTTTTTAACAGAATATCAGGAAGAAAATTGTTATTCACATTATTAGCTCCTTCAGCTGGCTTTAAGGAAAGGGTATTTTTATGCGTCCAATAATTTAGCACTTACTGTCAAAACTGATTGGGATAAATAGACATTCTGGAGCATGGCAAACATCTGACTCTCCCAGGGAGTTTTGCATCTTTGTTCAGTGCTGTTTGACTTACAAGTTTCCCCAGAGATATATATTGTTTAGGACTACCAATACGTGGGCAGCAGATCCTCACTGGCTTAGACTTGGGTCCCAATAATCTAGGATACTAGCAGAAAATAGATGCTTAAGGAGGGAAAAAAGAAACTAGGCATGTATGCAAGCTTCTGTACCTGAAGACATCTCCTTGGCTTCAGATGAAGGGCTATTTCATGAGCTACAGATTGTATTAAGCCCCATCATGTTTAACGGCTGCCAAATTATTCCCCTTCCACCAGTTCCTTCAGTTTCTTTCTGAGCTTGTTTTAATTTTGGTGTTCACAACGCCTGATCAGTAACCATGCCAATTTAACTCCGCAACTGCAATATTCTCTCAATTATAAAGGTCTAGTTCCCAACAGGGAAAAGAGAAAGAGAGAGATACTAAGAGAGAGACCTACTGATGTTCACTTTCACTTAAACAAAAAAACCCCAAAATCTTGTGTTCTACAGTTGTAATTATTTCAACTTGTCAGCACTAAAGAGTACTAAAGAACCACAAATTCTGAAAGTATTTTACATCTCCTTTTCCACTCCGGATATGAGGCAGAAAGTATGCAGACAGAAAGTATGATACTCCAGACAGGATTCATGGCAAAAGTTGCCTAACTCATCAGTGCTTCAGATGTGGTCTAGTTTGGTTTCAGATTTCATTTGACTGAGAAAAATAATTAAAGTTCAATTCAGCTTTTTGCTAAGGAGTTGCCATGGTCCTGTCTCACAGCCTTATTGATTTTTTTTTTTTATTTTGTCTTGCAGACCAGCTGCAGAAATGGATGCTTCTCAGTGTTAGCCTCCAAAAACGCCCCAAAGTTATACCCAGAAAAATGGTCTAGCCGGTGTCTTTATACAGACGTAGAGCAATCCAGGAGCTGGTTAAATCAGTCCTCTAAGCTATTCCATATTCCTGACCATTAGTTATAAGTACCATTGACAGGGAATTATCTGAAATATTAATTTCTCATCTTACGACACACATTCACATTTTGGATGCATCACCCTGTTAAGGGAATGATCACTCGGCACAATAATTGCCTCTTTCAGCATCTGACAAAAATCTTTTCAATGAACATCCTATAGGCCTGATGAAAATATGGACAGTAATTTTCCTAACTATTTCTCCGTAAAGAAACAACATTTAGAGATACAAATTGGATTCATCACTCAGTACTTTCATTTAAAAAAAAGGCTAATTCCTATCTTAGATTATAAATTTTGTTGTAATAACAGCGGATGCAGACTCAGGAAAATATTTTTCCAGTCCCATGTGAATAAACAAGTTTCAGATTCAGTAGTCTGAACTGGTGAATTTTGAGTATCTCTAAGGCTTTCACACTTTGAAAGACACTTTGAAAGTGAAGAACACCATTCCCTCTTCATTAAGATCAGTACATACTTCACCTACAGGCTGCTCTTTCAGTGACATATTAAAAATGTGAGTGGAGCAAGGCTCACCCATCTAAAAACTCATTTTTTCAGTTGCTGTATTTGATTTTTTTAAACCTATTTTGAAGCTTGTGAAAAACACAAAGCCCAAGCAGGCTCAGAATAGAGATCTTTGTCGAGCAGGCCATGAGAAAGCAGGAAAACATCACGTTCTTTGAATGATAGCTGAATATTAAGGATTTGATAGATTATTTTAAAATGCAGTTGCATAAGGCAGTGTCCAGCACAGTTTCTCACTTCATAGCAGGCATCCAGGAGGGTTGCAAGTAAAAAATAATTATAGACTATGGATATCTCATGCTGTCTCACTGACCCTTCCCTTTCTCCTGCAAACACACTTCAGTCACCCACCTTTGGCAATTTCGTAAAAATGTAGTAAAAGAATCACTGTATGTACTGTAACCTTAGAAGTCTAAAAAAGGAATGAATATTCTCAATTACAAATACTATAAGGTGTTGTCAATCAATCAGAAACAGTCAAAATATATTGAACCACTAGATTAAAAGTTTAAAAATTTATGTCTGCTGAACATTTCTTTGAGTTCCGGTTGCAAGCTGTTATTATCTGCTCACAAGAGTGATGAAGAACTGGGCTTTTTATGAAAAATTAAAATACATAATTTTTCTCTCAAACAGGTAATTTCTCTCATAGCTTTCCCTCCTCTTTTGAGGTGAAAAGGTACGTGCCACAGAAAGAATAAAAACTAGCAAGTTTTTCCTTTGATCAAAATTTTGATGACGATTTTTCTGTAGAAACAAATTGAAAACACCGCAAAAAATATTGATATTGTTTCTTGCATCCAAGTAGAGATGTCAGCTGGCTGCCTGAAAGACAAGTTTGGTTCGCTGTTAATTTTAAGCACACCACCACTTTAATTGACAGGCCTAATTAAGAGAAGGACCTGCTGGGCACGATGTGAACTGTGCTGCAGCGGACGAAGGGAGATGTTTGCCTCCTGCCCAGGGCTGTGCCACGCTGCACAAGCTGCCAGCGCAGCCTCCGACCAGCTTGGATCTGTTCAGCAAATCACAGAGGTGCAAAGCTGCGAATTGGATGCAATTTATAAGCACTGTAAGCACAAGAATAATCCAATTCAGGCCAATAAACTTACAGACTGAGGGTTAAAGGGCATCAGAGCCTTCTAGGTTCTTTCCTTGCACTTCCTCTGCTGAGTACCACTACGTTCTAAAAAAATAATAGTAATCAGATTGTTGTTTTCACATGGGAGAGTGTGCTTGCGGGGAGGAAATCACTTCTCACGCCACCCACACGGTTCAGTTAGATACTTCCAGGTGTTTCTTCTAGCAGCGTTATTCATCATTAGAAAATGCTGAGGAATAGAATTATCTCATGCTCCTACCAAAGCAACTAGGAGCTCAGGACCGCCTGCAGGCCAACAGAAACTCAAATCTGATAGTCCACTGCACCGGAGGCCATACCTGCCAAGGCTCTGGCGCGCAGAAATGCTGTCACCGCGGCATTCTTTCTGAGTGGCTTCGCATTTCCGCCAGAACACCACAGACGACTGGGGAACAAGGTATTAAACTTGATGTGTGTAAACTAGCAAGCATAGCAATCTTTAACACCAAGGCAGATGGAGTCCCAAGTAAACTTTACCATCAAATCCCTGAATATATAGCCACAGCTGTGGCTGTAAATAAAAACTGAAAACTGCTCACGACAGCGAGCGGGTCTGCAGCTGTACAAGGGGCTGTTTGCCTGTGGAACACAAGGGATTCATTACTGCAGTTTCCTTGAAACAAGCTATATTGTCAGCTTTTTTGCAATGAAACTGAAATCAAGTCCTCACATCAATATGCTGCCATAACACAGCATCAGTGAGACCATCTCTTTTCTTGAAACAAGATATACGCTGTGCGATACTCAGCTGCAGTCCTCATGTCTAGGAAAATTAAGCGAAGAAAAAATTACATGGATTAATCAGTGGCAGGCAATGAGCAAGTGAAAGTTTCCCATTTTATCTCTATAGTAAGAAGAATCTCTCCCAATTACATTTTCTGATTTCAGTCTTTAGCAGTTAAATCCCAGACAATACTCCAGTGTAGCTGTGCTGGGCAAAGGTGAGAACATGAAATACATTTCCACTTTATTGCCATTGCATTTTCTCCTCTTGACAGTTTTACAGCAGCAGAACACTCATATGTGAAGAAACACTAAATGCAAACTGAACAGCTACGAGCTGATACAACCCACGCTGAGGAATTACAACAGGTAAGGTATTGTTCTGCTTGCAAAAAGATAGCATTCTTTAACTACAACCTCCTCTTCAAAAGTATGGCATGACAAACTGAAGCAAACAAGCCCCAACAGCCACTGTAAACGTAATACAATTATTTGATACTTCCTATTCAAAGACTTATTCTCTCTTCAAGAAGCAAAATCAATAGGAACCATCCCTCTGGTACAAAGGATTCTAGAAACGTAGATTAATTAAATGCAGCGTAGACAGAAATGCTTGCAATGCATTTTTGGAACTTTATTTGATCAATAAACATCTAAAGAACACAGAGGAGCCACCATGGCTCTTCCAGAGCTGGACTTCACCCACCAAGAATGCATTA
Source organism: Chionis minor (assembly GCA_013398295.1). Classification (NCBI taxonomy): domain Eukaryota; kingdom Metazoa; phylum Chordata; class Aves; order Charadriiformes; family Chionidae; genus Chionis; species Chionis minor. The sequence continues at coordinate 115,622 of VZSF01007115.1, read as the reverse complement.
GCTAATGTCTTACAGACTTTATTCTTCTGAATAATGCTCAAGAAAATAACTGCCATTTCTGTTTTCATTAAGGAAAAGGAATAAAATAACCTCTGGAGAATTCCCGAGCTGCTCATTCCTGCCTAAAGAGCAATCTGAAGCTCTGCAGGTAGCACAGCACATGTGGTTCAGCTGATCCTTTCTCTGCATGAAATTTAGGGAAAAACACCAGTACATTTTTTGACAAGCTTGTAAGACTGTGATTACTTTCAGTACTAAACTGCATTGAAGCAGGTACAGTATTTTGCCATTTTGAAAAATATTAAGTAGTACTTCAATAACAAGATGCATGAATTTTGCTCCCTTTTAACATGCTTGGTTGCAAGCTGATACCTTTAATTAATGAATGGAGTACAGCAAGTTCTGCTGTTTGCTCAAATGCTGTTTCAGCAGCCTTCTGAGAACCGTATCTGTGAACCTCAGAAACAAGACACTATTGAAAAGAGGCAGACATTACTCAGACTTCACAGATTTTTTTTAATATGTTCAGAAACAAAGATTGATTTCTTATCAAAGGGAAAAGCCAATATAGCTGATAAATTTGCCTTCACTATTGATAGCAACAAACCTTCCTGAGTAAGCGGCAATGAACCCCCTCATGAAGGTTCACTTGAAGGAGTAGGTGTAGTGGTAGCCTGTCTAAAGCAAAAATCTCATTTCCATTTTGATTTGCAGCATTTCCCAGTTGATTCCTTTCTAGAATGATCTTAAACATTTTCGATGCTAATTGAACAAGATAGGTCCAAGCCTATTACCCGTGAAGTTGTTTGTTCTAATTAAAAAAACCCAAATGTAGATGCTTTCCTTGTAAGTTAATTTTTGAAACACTATTAGCTTTACCTCTCAGAGATGAAAACAAAAAGGGGCTAAGTATTTTGTTCAAGGCTTCCTGGACACAAATGTGTGTGGCGCTCATCTCCACATGTACAGCAATACACCAACAAAAGACCTATCTAACGACTGCACCAGTCAGGAAATAATGGCAGGAACATCATTTATTTTATACACGTTCCTACATGTATTTCTGCCCTTGAGGTTTTTCCTAGATGTGTTAGTGGCTGGACTCAGGCAGCTGATTTTTTTACTTCTCGTGAGAAAGCAAGATAAACCCCCCAGTCTGTATTTTAATTTGCTTTTGGAATGAGGAAAAGGACATGAGCATGTCTCCAACAAAAAAGAAATCTTAGAAAAATCTGTGCATCTGAAGCTTTAATGTTTGTCTCCTTCCTGCTTTTTCCTTCCAGTTCAACTCAGTAACATTATATATTAAGCACAATGGTCTCAAAGACCAAGATATTCCCAATACATCCCAAGAGGCTAACACTAATTAAAGTGGCTGGAAAGACTTAAAAGTTTGAGATACAATAAAGCCAGACTGAACTGTGACAAGAGACTACTTGCTAATTTGATTCTATTTAGACTAGATGCCACATGTGTGGCATTATTCAGTCATTAAGTATCACCTGATGGCTGGTATTTTTAGCTCCACCTTAAAATTAGAATCAAACACTACGCATAAGGAATGAAAGGGGACAAAATCTTATTTTGTCTTACATATTATCTTATTTTTACCTTATTAATCTTCAATTAAGCAAAAGTGGTTTTAAAAGTGAGACTGGAAATACATACAGGTTATACAATCACTCTTCAGGAATAACACAGGTACTACCTATTTTGACTCACAGCAGCAGTATCAACCAGACTATCTTTGCAAGTCCTTCCTAGGTCTATAGTCCATGACTCTATAATTACCAAGTAGTTCATCTTCAAAAAGCTGTGAAGGAGCAGCAAGCATTATGATATGTAAGGAAAATTGCTTGCTTTATGCTACCAGTAATGAAGATGAAAAAATAAAAGAGATAAAAGTATGGGAATAGCTTTGACAAAAGATAAAGATGAAAACAGACAAAATAGCTGTAACAAGATAATCAGAACACACACGTACTGAAGAAGAAAACAGAAATTATGTATTTGCTCAGAAGCAGACGCAGTTTGAGGAAGGAGAGACAGGTCATCCTGAAAAGAGCAGTGGCAACATCGGCTCCGTGGAGTGAGATGTATTAAAAAGTCATGGCATCAAGCAAAGTAGGGAAGGTGGAATTTTGATCAAGTCTAGACAAGGATAAAAGGGCAAACTTTACATGGAAGAGAGAAACAGTCTAGTCAATTCATGAGGGAGAAAGGAAGAAGACAGGATGTGGGTACATAAAAAAATGAGGAAAGAGTTATGTATAAAGAGGAACAACACAGAAAATCTTGTAGAAGTGAAAAATGATGTTTTGAAGAATTTGAGTCTGGAGAAAAAGAAGAGAGAAGCAATTGTAATACATTACCCAATACCTATTCATGCTTTGCTATTGTCCTCCCTATGGAGAAAGCAATTTATTACAGTCCCACAATAACACAGTCTCATCTCTCTCATTCAGGACACTTTCAGCTCCAGTGATCCCTAAAGTGTCAGCCCCAGGAACCGCCACCTCCTCCTCACCAAACGTCTTAGCAAAAAGGAAAACCTGGGTGGGCTCAAGGTGCAAGTGACAGCTGAGGACGACAGAGCCTGATGGGTTTGGTCGGCTGAATGAAATCATCTTTGCAGAGACAAGGCACTCTGAGGGACAAAGGAGGCACAATCGTGCTGCATGATCTACAGCCGAGTTTTCTGCCCACAATTACCACATTGATCGGGTCTTTGTGCAGTTCTTGCTCTGCAGAAGCTGAAGGCAGAAAATACGTAAGCCCGCTTGACACTGCTCTCCTGCTGGAATGTCCAAACTTGCGACATAAGCAAAGGCAAAGTGACACTTCTATTGTGAGAAACTCCAGCGGCTGAGGGCACGCTGTTTAATCCTTCTGCAGGTGCCATCAGACAAACCACCAAGCAGCACAACTCTATGTAGCAGTTACTTACATTGATCCGGAAAACACCACACATGGCAGCTTATTTGCACCATCTGCTACAAAAATGTCAGTCACAGGGAGCAAGGCAGACACCTGGGGTGTCCACGTGGAGTAATCACTTAGAAGAGGAAAGAAACTCCAATGGTGGGGGGGGGAAATCTATAAAAAATGAATAGCTTATGCTGTCAAAAGGACTAAAGCTTTGGAGAAGAGCAGCAGCTGGCACAAGAGCAGCCAGCCCGAGAGTTAGTGAATGTTCTGAACTCCGCTGCAGTCAGGCAGCCCCCCCTTTCCATCCTGAAGTGTCTCACTGATTTTAAAGCTAACAGTAGTTTTTCAGGGCTTTCAGTAGCACAAATGGTTGGTGAAAAGTACAAGGATTATACATCCCCTAAATAAACTATCCATCCAACTGAACAAGCTCTAGCAATGACTGAAATTAAGGTTAGCTTCTTCTTTAAAAATTAACAGCAGGAATAGTGGCATTCAGCTGACTATAATGCATAATTTAGCAGTCACCCAGGAAATATAACTTGCACAGGCTCAATCAGAGCAGGAGCTCTGCCTCCAGTTTGGGAGACCTTGGGTGAGGTTCATCTCACATTATGTTACGTGTCTGTCTTAGGATGGGACAAACCACGCTTGAGAAATGCCAGCGAGAACGGCGTGAGAAATGGTGACAGAGGGATTCCCAACAGCGACGTGGAGACAGCAGAGAAGGCAACAGTAGGAAGGATAACCTTTAAAAGAAGGGAAACTGCGCTCTAAGGAAAGATTTGGGGACTTCAGGGTTTTTTGCATAAGAAATTTTTAACAATCCCCTACATGTTTGGGAGAAGAGTAAAAATTAAAAAGAAAAGCAGTTCCCAAAAAGGACTAAAAGTAACAGCTTAATTTAGTATAGGAAGAAAGATGTCCTGTGTGCATCATAAATAATAGCAGGGGAGATGTGCCTTGAAGCAGCCACTAGAGTAGACATACTCAAATCCACTATGGGCTAAGGCCTTCTCACTTCAAACCAAACCAAACCTAAACAAACTATAGTGATAAACTGTGATTATTGTAATCCAGTAACATTAAGAAAAATACACATGCTATTACCAAGTCTATATGCTTTAAAAATATTACTAGAGCTAGCACATTCCTGTCCCTCAGATGAACTCTGATGCGAGCAGCGAGTCACTCTCAGACCTTCTGAGGATTAAGAATGAAAATTCAGTCTCTTTGTCCAACCAGGCAGAATGAGCTACTTGAGGGAGAAAAGGATGGATGGCGTTCGAGTCTAAATCTCAGATCTTGAGGAAGAAGGACAATAATACTCGCTAGAATATTTACCAAGATTGCCAGAAGCGGGATTTGATAGTACATTTGAAACTATCTCATCTCAACAGATTTTACAAAGATCAAAGTCAATACTTCAGATGTGACAGTAAATGTAGAGGGCCACGCTCATTACAGGAGGGAAGAAAATGTAAGAGCAGACCTAAAAGCATACCAAAAAGATGAGAGGTTGAAAAGAAATTAGTTGCACACTAGCCAGACAAACAAACTCTGTCAGAAATTCACCCTGCGAAAGCATATTCCTATGAGAAAGAGTGCTGCAGAGATAACGAGGAACTGTACAAAACCTCGTGCTGTGTTCAGCCCTCACCCAAATCCCATCTCTCTTTGAACCTGAGAAGTACAAATTCTGCCCTTTGGATCTGTTTTACATAGGACATTGAAGCTTCCGTGCAATTTTAAAATACTCATACAGATCACAGGCAACCGCTTTCCTTTCTGATACCTGTATGGTGCAGCTGGAAAAAAAAAAAAGCCATGTACTACACAGCACGCCTGCCATCAGTCTATTCAGTATCACAGTAAGTACAGATCAATATTGCTCAGTTTCTGCAAAGTCTACAGTATTCTTTACAACTAACGGGAAAAGCTTACCCAGTTTTCAAGCTGACCAAGGCATCTTCTACTCCTTTCTGATTATACTTTGTCATGTAAAGGTGCATATCAGGGTAGTTGTTTCTGATATTCCTCTCTGTGCTTCCATTTGGGACTGTTCCAAATCGAAAAGGAGGTGAATAATCATACGGTCTTTGGAACTAGAGAGGAACAAGAAAAGCAAAGTGGTTTAAGCATTCAAAACATGAAGAAGGGCAATTTCAGGTTGAAAAAAATAGAAGTTGTATGAGCTGCCTCAGAGTTCTTCTAGGCAAATGCTGTGCGATAATTAAGGCCTATTACAGCAGAAACTGTGTTTTCACACTGGCTAAACTTACAGAATCATCTCCATCCAGAGTAAAATCAGCTCAATTTTGCCACTCTAATGTGACTTTCTTGCATGCATTGTAATGTGGCAGGACTGCAGAAACTGGAGCAGAGGGATACTGGAAGATGTTCCTCATCTGCCAACATCTCCCTAGAGAACCCAAACTACAAGCAGACACGCTGGTAAACAGCAATCAAAAGAAAAGAGTATTTTGTTGGTCGTCATTTCTCACCCTCGCCTCGGCTGGTACATTGTGGGTCCTCACACAAAGGTGGCAAAAGGATCATTTTCACAACTTGAGAGGGAGCCTAACGGCTGCCCCCAGAGAGGCGCAGGGGACTGCAGGAGCTTGTGGCAGGGGGACAGGGCGAGGGCTGGCTTTCCTTCCGCTGCCCTGATCCAGGGGGAATAAAAGTTCTTGCATCTTCCCCAGGGGCTCAGCAGCTACAGCACTTGACGTGACAAGGGCTTCTGCAGCTCTCACCTACAATCCTAGTTCCTGTTCATCCCTACAACTTCAAACTACAAACCATTTACTTGATGGCACATAGGTTTATTGTACGACTTTACCCTCTGTACCACTATTGCACCAGCACAGACAAACAAGCCCGGGAATATCTGCAAAGGACTAGCAATAGCTCAGAGCACCCTCGGGTTCCAGACTGGGAAATCATTCATCTAATCTCACGTAAACTTCCGCTAACAGAACTGAAAATTTTATATGTGCCTTTCAATGTCTCTCTTTAAATACCAAGTGACACTTCAGGATTAAGTTAAAATGTTTCTTTAAGAAATAAATGAAAAAGGCCACTCAAACTAGAGGAACTATTGGCTAATGAGGAAATTCAATTGAGCATTGATAAAAGCAGTCACCCGTGAATTCCACGGTGAAATGCACTCTGCTTTCACTGTCAAAGTTAGAGGGGCAATCTATATACCCTGCACTGCAAGAGACAGCTTGTATTTATACAGTTGCTGCTTCCTTTGGGCTACACACGTAATACTTCTCTTTTTAAACTTTGGTTTCAGCCTATCGAGAATTCCCAGGATCCAGTGCCAATTGCAAAGAGAATACAAATAAGCGTATACAAAAACTAGGAGTATTTTCAATTCCATCAAACCTCGACTGTGAAATTATTGCTGCAACAATATCTTCATGTTACAGAACTACAATTAAATGCTTCATTTTAATTAAGCATATTTTGACAAAGCATAAAGGAATGAACTCTATTTTTCTCTATTTGTTTAGCTAGCAGATGTCTTACTTTTCTCATTTTCCCTTTTCATAGCTTAACTGTTTAAATTATTACTTCGCTACTGCTTTACATATACTAATTGACCCATGCACTAAAATTACACTGTATACTAGTCATGGTTCTTAGTCTGTATTTGCTGTCTCCTTTTTGTGTTTATTATGCAACACTGCGACAAACTCTGCACTTAAATATATGTCCAGAGATTCTACTGAAATAGATGTAGCTTGCTATTAACTTTATTTAAATCTAAAGATAATTAATCCCTGAAGTAGTGAGATGGCTTGCAGTATCTCCTCATATCTGTATCAAATTTTCCAATCAATGGAACCAGAAAAACAATAATTAAAGAAAGAATGCCAATTTCAAGACCTGTAAAAATGGCTGCTGCTCATACAGCTGACATTTTTTGGAAACTCAGCTGTGGTGTGTATTCTGCAAGCTCAATTCCTGATCCTGGCGTACGGCAGGGGAATTGAGGGAAGAGGAATTTTATGGTGGAGTATCCTGGTAATTTAGAAATGGAGTTTGGTTCTGAATAGTCTCACTTTTCAAGAACATTCCTATGAGTTTAAGTTGTTGGGAGGAGTTTCCTCCCACAGGAATGGTTGAAGGAACTGAGGTATCTGTCCAAACTGAACATTCATGGAACACAAAAATATTTCTGCAGGAGAGCAAAGATTAATAAAAAATTCATTCAAGGACCATGTGGTTAACAAGCAATTCAACTGATGAAATAATTTATACAAATAATTCAAATACAGAAAATTCAGAGAGATAAATAGTTCCAAACACAATCCATTGACTAGAATTCCTTGGTGCAAGACACCTAAACAACAAATTTTAACAGTCTCAAGGAGATATTTTTTTGGAAATGATTGTCTGCTACTACTGCCTGCTCACAGACTACTTGTAAAGAAGAAAGAAAGAGTTTAAAATCTTTTTACTAACGGTGCACTCATATCTAAAGTGTATAAAGTTCTCACCAATAATTGTAAACTTATATTCTGTGCACTGACATGTCCTGGAGAAGCACATGGGCTCTGTGACTGAAGCAAAGATCTATGTGGCATGAGACAAGAAAGAAAAAAGCATCAAGTCTCTACATATATTCATTTTCCCTGAAGTCCCATGATGGGAAATAAAATATCTCATGTCTGCTAGGAAGCAATTTTCTTCCTAGACATTTTCTGAAGGTTTGTTTTTTTTTTTAATTGCTAATAAAATCCCTAAATTGAATGAACAAGCCCCCCGCTTGAATCGTAATTGTGGAGAGATCTATTATTCAGACAACTAATCAATTCATTCTTGTTTCCCCATGCTCTGCCAGATGCTGCAACTGTGGCACATGGTAAGAAAACACCAGTCCTACTGATCTAGGAATCCCAAACAGGATGGCTGAGCTGAGGAAAAGAGTCCTATTGCTTTTATTTTGTTATCTACCTTAATAAAACCAACAATTTCGGTAAAGTCGGTAAAGTCATCTTTCACAAACATTAAATACTGACTCAATCTGAAGATTTGCATGCTTGCCTGAAAAGGTGGTGTTCAGAGCAGTTGTTTGTTACTGTTACGGAGTATTTTAAGGAACTGTGGAAAACATCACTAAAATAGTAGAAAATAATAAATATTCTCCCTCTTGCTAACACAGATTTTAATGGGAATTACAGCTGGTTTGGAGTGATAGAAAAATGCCCATATTTGAACTCTCTGCTTTCTTCTTTTACCAGATGGAAAACACTGACAATCTGATTTCTGCTCTTCGAAAAATACAGCTGTTGTGTTCAGTAATTCCAAGACTATTATTACAATCACCAGTGACTGGAATGCAGTCAATACCTACGTCTGACAACTCTGAAAAAGCACTGTAAAAGTCTAACATCGAAGTGAAAGATGGACTGGGGCAAGGAGGTCACCCTAACTGCCCCGTCATCCCTGTTGGCCTGTCTGCTCCATTTTGCCACAGACATATCTCTAAGTAACTACAGAACTTGTGGCATCTTATTGCACAAAGATATAAAGCCAACATTACAAGAATATTGTGAATTTTGTAAAAATAAGGAACTCGTAAATGGCATAACTAAGGCCTCCTACAAAGGCTGAAGAGAATCCCCTAGACCACATGCACATGGGGGTATTTCTTAAATCATGACTATGTGGAGGAATCACAGCAGACAAAGGCTTTGCAAGACAAGTCCATCCACTGCTATCTACTCTCCCTTAGTCTTTCATTACATGAAAAAGGTGTAAATGGTCTCAAAAGTAGCAAGTGCTACAAATGTCAGCTTTGCTGGATACTTTTGGACTCATTTTCCATACCTTTTATGAACACAAAGCTTTTAAAATTCTTTTACATACACAAGGTTGTCAAAATATAATTTTCTTCTCATCTTCTGAATCACTCGAGTTTATGAACACCCACCCCTGGTAACACCAGTACACGCTGTGCCATGTATTTCAGGGTGACACACGGATGACATGGCATTCAGAAACTCATTACCAGCGTTTGGAGGTTCAGGAAACTCTCAGGAGGTCGGGAAGCCAAGAAGGGTAGAGGGCACGTTACCACGTGTCCAGCAGAGCTGGTGAAGCGGATGCCAGAGCATAACGCGTCTCCCCAACGGGAAGGGACGGAACGCCGAGGGTCGGGGCTGGCTGCTCCGAGAGAGGGAGGGGATTTTTCCTGCCTACTCTTCCCTACAGTCTGTCCCACATGGAGCTGGACTGAGAAAGCTCAGCATCTCTAATGGGGAATACTTCATCGCACTGACAATAGAGCATTGACCAAAGAGCTCGACTGCTGCTTGTGGTAGTAGGAAAAAAGGGAGAGAAGGGAATAGTGAACCGCTTCACCAGCCCAGAAGTTTTTTTCAAAAATTTAATGAACTTCCAGATATTACTGATTTAAAATTGATTTTACTCATATTTCCATCCCTTCTCACTGGCCTTTGCCTATTACCACTTTGCTTGCAGCAAGGATTAGAGTTCTCTACTAAACAACAGTAAAATGGTTGCAAATTCCTGAACTGTTCCCCTACTAACAACGTTGCAGCAACAAGGCAAAGAGGGGAGAAAAATAATTTAACGTGAATCAGACTATATTCCCATAAATTATCCTTAATTATTTGAATTTTTAAAATCCAAGAAACCTCAGGTTTGTAGAGTCAAAACCCATGTATGACAAAAGGAATACTTTGAAATAGATCAGCATTGCTTTTCTGGACTTCTGGCTTTTTTAATTCAATCAGAAAAGGCATGGCTCCTCTGATGTATGTCTATACGTTTCAGGCAAAATTTGAAGAACTGTAAAATAAAAGCAAAGGTGGCAGATCAAATAAATGATCTGAAGATCACACAGGAGAAGACGGTATTTTCTGATTCAAGTATTTTTCTATTTTTATTTTGCTTTTCGTGGAAATAAAATCCTACTTAGCAGAGAGAATAGAAAAATGACAAAAATCAGGAAGTTGTTAGCCAAAAGCTACAGAACAAACCCTGATCTTTCCCCAGCCCATAGGGGAGAGCAGCAAACAGCCAGCAGCGAGGGGAAAACAAGGGTGCCCTCGTAGACCCGAACACCAGCACCGTGCCAGGTGCAAGCCAAATCCTGCCAAAGCTGAGCCTTCCCAGGAAAACACTCTGTAATGGCTCACAAACAGGAGAAAGACATTTCTCGAATCCTTTTTTATTTATCCTCAAGAGAGGAATACCTTTTATCTGTCTCTTACTAAGAATATTATCTTAAAATAGGGCTATATTTAACAGTCTTCGTACTCTTTCAAAGGATTTGCAACAACACAACTTGATGCAAACAAAACTATGATTATTTTGTGTTTCTTTTTATCTGTCTTTCCCCTAGCCACGCTTGCAATTCAGGCTTTGATACTTCAGGAGATCAATCAAAGGCTGGTCATAAAAAGCAGTTAAAACAAAAACCAGACACAAGGCTATCTGAGCTGTTGCCTTTTGAAGAACAATTTCCTTTATTTTCTGTCCTTTGAGACAAATCCCTTGTGAAGTTCTCCCCTGTGCTATACTATATTTAAATATTACTTCTTAATGTCAATATTTAGTTTCATTTTAAAACAACTGGGCAGAAACTTCAAAAACTGCATGGCCTTCACGTATTTTGTGCATACCCACCACAACAATAATTTTGCAAATGGACTTCAATCCTTCCATGCGTCACCACTGTTAGAGAGCAGTCACACAAATCAAATAAAAAAGAAGTAATTGCCAGGTTTCTGATTTATAAGACTATTGATTAAACTTCACAAGTACAAAGATCTGGGAAGTATACTTTCAGCAGAAGAAAGTTCAGCCAAGCTTCAACAATATGAAAAATAAGCATATTTATTATCTGTCAATATGTGCGAAACTTGAGTAGGCTTTAAGTGAATTATCAGAGTCTACTGCTCACAGTGCAATTCTCACAAAAGTTTTTGAATTAGGAAAGCATCTTCCACAAAAACATCAAAATTCTGCACCTTAGCCTATGTAATTCACATCTCACTTCAATGTGACGCCACAAAAGCCAAAAACTTCTGATCTGTTTATTTTTCCTATTTATTCTTGCCATTGTCTACAAGGAAAACATTCAAACATCCACAGACAACATGTATCACTTTTATCATTTCTCTCCGCTTATTTGTGCTTGCACCACTTTAAATCTGAACTCTTTCTATAACTTCTTGCACACTACATAGAAAGCAAAAAGACATTTTTTCAGGAGCCTTAACTGACTTCTGATAATTACTGGATACTTGCTGGTTTTATGAATATTTTGTCAATGAATATACCATTTATATACTTTTTACAAGGGCATGGAGTGATAGGACGAGGGGTAATGGCTTCAAGCTGGAAGAGGGGAGATTTAGATTAAGTATTAGGAAGAAATTTTTTACCATGAGGGTGGTGAGGCACTGGCCCAGGTTGCCCAGGGAAGCTGTGGCTGCCCCATCCCTGGAGGTTCAAGGCCAGGTTGGACGGGGCTTGGAGCAAACTGGTGTGGTGGGAGGTGTCCCTGCCCAGGGCAGGGGGGTGGAACTACATGATCTTTAAGGTCTCTTCCAACCCAAACCGTTCTATGATTCTAAGATATTATAAATATTCCACAGAGATGTTCAAATAATTTTAAATGTGCCTTCCCTGCATTCAAGCTGACTTTTTTAGTTTTCAAATTTTGTATATTGGTGACTCATTCCTTCTAATTAAAGAGGAATTTATTTTCATCGCACAATAAAGGTACTTTTCAATTAATGCAGTTACTTTTGAAAAGTCAACTCAAAGACTTTGAAAACAGTCTGATATATTCATGCTTTGGGTCTTAGGTTTGTTAGTAAAGGCTTAGACTCAGAATGAAATCATCCTGTTTTAGCTTATTATCTTCCTCAGAGTTTTTTTAGCACTGAATACAAATTTGTAGAAGGATTATGAAGAATGGACCCTGACTTCTTTTGCGCTGAAGACCTACCTTTTTATCACTCAGTCCGGTCACTTGGTCAACAAATTCCTCTTGAATCATAAATGCAGCTAAGTTGGCAGTGTAACTGGCCAGGAAGATGACAGCAAAGAAAGCCCAAACCGACACCATGATTTTACTGGTCGTCCCCTTGGGGTTTTGCACAGGCACAGAGTTGTTGAATACCAAGCCCCAGAGTAACCACACCGCCTTCCCAATGGTAAACGATGGTCCGTGGGGATCTGTAATTGCAAAGAGCAGTTACTTTCATTGCAATTAAATTAAACCTTGGCAAGATACCCTACGTAATAACAACAAAGTACTCACAAAGATCCAGTTAAAAAATATTTCAGTACGCATTCACTGTTCTCCCAATGGAATCACAGGATTTACCACAGGTGCTCTCTATTGTAATGACTCTTATTTCCACACTTGTAAAAATGATTTCGAGATTTTTCTATGTAGCATTTACTTCAAAAGTTTTAAACTGAAAATGGAAAGCATAGGTTTGGAGGAGAAGCAAACTGATATGGCTCTTGCAGCCAGATATGTACTGCCTCTTTCACTCATCTGTGCCAGCAGGCATGTAAAATGGAAAACTGGGGGTTTAAGTCTCAATGATTAAATTCTAATACTTTCCTCACCCAAATTACTTTCTATCCTCCCCAGTCACCCAACATTACGCTTTTTGAAGTTTATGTAAGCATGTTTAAGGTCACAATGTGTGAATACATCACCTACTTCTAAGCAACTCTGCACTCAGGATAAATCAGCACGCCAACACAAAGCAGCGCCCTGTCCGGTAACTGCCTCACAGCGAACCAGACTCCGGCTTCCTCACACGCTCCGAGCCAGTTCCCTGGCTTCAAATGTGTTGGCGTTACAGGGAAAAACCTTCCCTAGCTAATCCACTCCATAACTTGTGTTACTCCTGTTTTCAGTCAGCTTTTAATGCCCCCAAAAGCAAGAAGCAGTGGTCGACATGATGCCCTCCTGCCCACACAGTGGCAGAAGCGGATTAGCAACGCTGTTATCCATGGCAAAGGCCTTATTTGTAGAGCCCTAGGAAAAACCAGGGAACTTTGCTCTTATCCAGCTCGAGGTAAGCACAGCGCAGTCATCACACATTGCTCATCATCTAGACTCCCTTTATCCTCAACGGAGAGAAACAGGCCTCCCCTGACTGTGATTCATTTGACCTTTATGTAAGTATCTATTTTTTAATTAAACAGCAATTCAGAGAATAAGGTCTGATGCAGACACCTGTAATATTACCTCCTTCCCCGCCCTGCACCTTTACCCAAGGGGATGCACATTACAAACTCAGAATTGGTTATTAACGTATCATAATTTATTTTAATAATAATTTTATTATTATTATTGAAAGACTAAAACCCAAATGGGTGCACTCAGTGCATGTTCTCATTTCAGTGGAAATGCTCTCTACTACAGTGCAAATTTTTCACACCACCATCAAGCACAACTTCTTAGATCATTGTCTTTTGCAGAAGTGTGAAGAAGGTATCAAGTCCAGTAAAATAAACACAATGGAGCTGACTTTTGGTTTATGAAAGCACCTTCTAGAGCCATTTAAGATTGTGCTGATGCCAGGATAATATGTATCTTTCTGAGCAACAATACTACAGAGAGCGTACGCCAAGAAAGCAATCTAAAGTTTTGTTTATGCTGCTGGAGACCATATTACCATTGAGCTTCATCCTGCCAAAAATGCCCAGGGGAAGGAGTAATCTACATAAAGACTCCTATTTATTTTAAGCTCCCCATGTTTCAGAAGGCAGCTGGACTCATGGCAAGTCTCTAGAACAAAGTTAGGATGGTCTAGTGCCCTAATATGCCTTTGTAGTCGTAAGTACACTAAATAATCAATTCTGGCACATGAGGCAGCAACAGAAAAGAACAGCCTAGCACCGAAATCCCCAGTCTGTAGATCCACCTTTGATTTCCCCTTCGGAAACACAGTGTTTACTTTGGACAGAGGTTACACATTTACCATCTTATTGAAATGATAATACCATCTGAATATTACAATAGTCCCCTTTTTCAGGGAAGAAACCCATCATAACCTAGAAGAAACCATTAGCTTATAACAGTCCCCAGAACTGTGCTCACCAAGCCGGAAGATCTCTTGTTATAAAATGAGGCAAATATGATTCAGAAATTGAACCAGGCTGCAGTCTGGACTCTAAGTAAAGAAAGGGAAGGATGAGGGCCCCACAATACATGGAATCCTCATCCTCAGGTCAAAGTGCTCATAATATACAACTGCAGCTTTCACTGAGAGAGGCAGGCTCTGTATTAAATTTGTCGTGCTGGTATATTTTAAAAATGAAGTTTCTATAACCATGGATGCTACACAGAAAGAAGCGATGACCTTCTGCCACTGGCCTCATTTCAAGGCTGAGTTCAGCAGACTTTTTATAGGGACTGTATAAAACTAAATACAACCTAACTGCTGTTTTTACAGATTACCCACCAAACCACACCAGTTTAGATCATTACCTCTGAACTAACCGCAAATTCGTAAGAGTCAGAAGTCTGTAGAACTTATTCCGATGCTTTTTTAAGCTAACACTCTATAACTGACAGAGTATACTAACCAGACATTGCCTGAATGCAACTGTCACTTACCCTTCTGTATGTCTTTATTCCAAGGAATTAGAATACAAACATAAGCATGCAAGCCCTCAAGAAATCATATTTAAATTAAGAGCAAACACAGTTTCATAGCTGCTTTTACTGTTTTATTCCTCTGTTATGTTTATTTTAAAAGATGGAGGGCAAGGGATGGGAAATACATGATTTTTTTTTTTTTTTTTATAGCTTTAGGGTTGTGTAAAATGCAAAGCTTACCTCTCCCTTGTGCTAAGTTCCTGTTGTATCCTACAGGGCTGAAGTACTCAAATATAAAGACAGCCATGGCGGACACAATGAGAAGCATCACAAACATCATCACCCAGACAGAAGCACTGAAAGGCTCTGCAGCAAAACGGACAAGAGAAACAGAAGCACAGTTCATTACACCAGTTGCAGCACAAGAATTCTAATGTCTTCAGCTAGGCAAGCCCAGCGGCTTTCTTTAAATTAGCTTTTACCAACCAAAATGCTAGCAAATACCTAAGTAGCAATGTAGGAAGAACTACCGTTACCCCACATAAATTCATACAGTCAAAATCTTAAATGTAAGTTGCAATTCAAAACCCAAGGCTGCACACTTCTCGTTGAGAAAGCCTTAACTGACACTGAATGGCAAATAACTGGTTTGACTCGCTGCTTATTCTGTTTACAATCAGGTTGCCCGTTTCTATTTATCCCGTGTTGTATGAATGTATCAACAGAACGGTCTTACCACTACGACTGTGTTTCTGCAGAGCAAAAGCAAGTAAGCATATGTTTAATACATTTGATAATTCAATCAAGCAGACTTCTCTCTCATTTTCTATCCCTCAAAAAGTGTTAGGGAAAAAAGCTAAATACTTGCATTCAAACTAAGCTTTTTTGTTTCAGACTTTTTTTCTCTCTGTGTTCACTTCCATCTACCTGCAATGAAGATGCTGTTTTTACCAACTGCAAACACATCTTTTTGAAAGTCTCATTCTCATCTGGGAGCAAATTTCTGAACTCAAAAGGTTTTTATGGAAAACTGAATGTCAGTTTGAAAGACAGAAAAACCACAGTCAAGTAAAAGGAGTAGGTTGGAACCGAAAAATAAAAGCAGTTTCAAATACCAGACTAAGCACCAATTTTTTGAAAGGATTAGATATGGCAATAGTATGTGATAACACAAAGTTCTGAAATATCAACTTTGCCCCATCACAAATTCTCTGTCATTTCAGGAGTCCCTGTGGTAGCTGTCACGATACAAAAATATACCTAAGAAAGGTTTTGCATGGCAAAGTAATACCTGTTTATTAGGCCAGCTTATCTGGGGGCATTTTATATCCTGATTTTGTAGATAATGCAAGTGTGAGTGTGCTCTGAAGCATGAGAAAAAAACCAACTTAGTATATTATTTCAAATTAGGACAGAATCAAGAAGCACTTGAAATGACAAGAAACTAGCATGTTCCAATGCTCTGCCTGTTTTTGAAAGCCCCAAAGGTTCCTCCACCCTAACGTCTTCATACTTTGAATTTAAGTTGAAATTTGAACCACTGAAAATTATTCCATCATTGCAGGAAACAAATGAGAATTGAGGCATCTAAGACCAATAGCCCAGTTTGAACCTTGCCCCCGTTAGCACGAACGATTCAGCCAGAGCTACAATAAAATGTAATAATTTGGGCCCAAGCATGGACACCTCATGAGATATTTGCCTTTGCTACAGTTTTTTCAGAAAATAGTAAGCAAGAAAAGGCAAAATTCCAAATAGCCCCACTGGTGAGTTTGGATGCAAACTAAATATTTAATGTTTTAAAAATTAATTTATTTTTAAGAGAGGTTATAAAGTTCTTTCTATTATTATCATTACTTGTTTGGTAGAGAACAGTAAGTTAGCAAAAACCAAGAATTCTTAAAAGACAGGGAAATATCCGTTCAGACGCAAGCAGGTAAAGGACATTCTGTAGCCAAATAGAGCTAATAATATTCTATGAATTCACATATTAACTGGAATAAATTGGAATTCACATAAAACTATCATACAATTTTGAGAGCATTTTCATAGAAGAAATCAAGCCTGATAAAACTCTTATCAAAAGCAACAGTGTAGATAGAAACAGCAATGGTAATTTGTCAAAATCTAAATAAGGCAAAGGGCAAGACAAGCTGATGTGAAAAAGCGAGCTATAAACATCAGTTTAAGCAGAATGCTCTTTAATAATTTAAGCAGTCTGGTAATGAGGTGGAGGATTAAAAGAAGCAATAGGAAAATAAAAAGCTATTTAGAATAGCAAGCAGTAAGATTGAACAAGTACAAAATCAATTGAATAACAAAGTCGATCTTCCTGTCATATTAGAGCTCAAATGACACGTTCAGCACCGTTCTTTGATTCTCAAAGGACAGAAAGAGAACTTCCCTCAGGCAAGCAGCAGGTTTTATAACAATTTGCAGTAAAGCTATGATATGGCAGAAAAATACTAATATATGACTTGCCAGTGTACAGTTCAGGTGATTGGCAATGGAGAATATTGAGCAATGAAAAAGATGTAGTACTGCATTACCTTCGAGTTTTACCTCCCACCACCAAAAAAATCCTTAAACAATACATAAAATAAACAGGGGCATAGATTTCTTAATCCACCAAT
This sequence comes from Chionis minor, assembly GCA_013398295.1. Lineage (NCBI taxonomy): Eukaryota > Metazoa > Chordata > Aves > Charadriiformes > Chionidae > Chionis > Chionis minor. The sequence continues at coordinate 98,444 of VZSF01007115.1, read as the reverse complement.
GCCTCCAAAAAAGAAAACTGACCTCACCTATGAACTCTCTCTCTTAAAAATACAGAAATTTGGATTTGAGGTTTCCCTTTGTTTGTTTGCTTAAATAAGGCTGAGCAAAATCTCCACAGAATCTTTAAAGAAATTATTTATGGATCTATTATGTATGCATTTTAGTAGGATACGAAATTGTTTGAATGAGGATAAAATTCTCCTTTGAAGGGGACACCCACATCAGAAAAAGAACACAGCAGATCATGAGGAAGAGGCTGTCGGCCCATCAGCTACTTAGATCTACTGGTCACAACCACCAAAAGGAAAATCTATTTCAGACAAAACCCTCTACTTGTCTACGTTCATAGTAACAAATCCCAAAAGCAGATATTTCATGAACTGTAATTAAGTGCTATTTTAGAACAATAATACTGTATTTCACATATACTAAAGAAATACTTAAAAATAATTATGTAAGATGACTCTCTTCTTAGACATTCACTTAATTGAAACAAAATCTGTCTGCGAATAAATTCAGTTATCTGCCTGATAGCATTTTGCATGGCAAAGCATTTTACTACTACGCACACCTCATCAAAATACAGTCAATTCCAGTAAAGTGACAGTTTCATCTACGTCTAAAAAACCAGAACATACTTCTGAGAGCACAGACTTGATTTATTGGTGCAGTAAATCAGATTTCTTCAAATGCAATGCTATTCTATAGAGCTTTATAGAAAGGGGTTATTTTTACTTTTGGAATTATACGCACGTCCAACTAAACCAATAACATTAAATGCATTTTAGAAAACTAATAACTCAGTTGTGAAAAACGCAAAAGCAGCGTCTCTTTTGATGGCAGCTGTAAGCAGGTTTTTAAGAGGTAAGCAGAGTCCATAATAAAAATCAACTGCACTCGCAGCACATTTAAAAAACACCCCAGTACTTCTACTTCAAATTATAATTTCAACATGCTGCAACTGCAATTTTAAAAATGAATTAACTTTACAAGTCAATGACGTACAGAAATGAAAAGCTACTACCTGAATATTTTCATTAAAAGTACAGCCTCTTGTAATTTCATTAAAAATTCTTTATTCATTAAACAAAAACAATAGCCACCACCAATATCTGTTTAGGTATCACTGGGTTTGGGAGTTATTTGATTATTTGCTGTGTTATATTTATTTGCATCATCTCTGTAACGTACCTTTATGGAAAAGGTATAAGAAATAAGCTCTGTGGCTAAATGACAATTCTTGTGCAAGAAAACTACAGTATTTATCCACTTGTAGCTGATACCACACCAACAATCTGCTCCTCAATGGCTACAAGTGTTTTCAGTGGAAGTGAAGAACTTAGACTTGGCAATCGAAAAAGAAACCATACATCAGCGATGCAAAAACGGCATTACTGCTGACTCAATCGAATTGAACATACTAAACTGTTCTGTAAGATACCTGGAAAATAATGATTTCCCCCCCCCCCCCAATTAAATGACTTTAATGTCACTAGCACTATTTTCCTGTGCAAAATATCTTTAAAAATACTGGACCCAAATACACTTTGAGGAACATAGCATTCTGGCTACTTTTGATCCATCGCACGGCTCATTCTCTTTTCAGCTTCAGGTAAATTCAAATACAGAAGTAAACGATAAGCACTAAAAGAGAAGGAGGGGGAAATAAGGAAAGGAGCAATGAGAAATTGAAACAAGAAACAAACAGGGAAAGATGACCAATGTCTTTTTTCTTTATATCCCATCACATTTCTGTGCAGCCTTTAATTTCTTTGCTATATCTCCACTGTTCAAGTGCATCAATGGTGAAAACACTCAGATGCTCTCCAGTGGGGCAGTGCGGTGTTCAGAAGGCAGAGGAAACTGTTATCAGATTAGCTGTCAGATCTCTTCTAATAACAAGGAAGCCTCTTTTTCTTAACTATTTTACAAGGGGTTTTAAAATTATTTTGTGACTGCGAGTGTAGAAGATATTAAACCATTTATACTGGGCTAAACAAGCATATGGTAGTTTGTAAAGAAGCAGGTTTTGAGGAAGTTATTTTCCCAACTGAAGATTTTGGGGGATTCTTTTCCATACTGAAATCACTGTCGCTGGTTTTCACTTAGTCCATCTGAAACCAACAGCAGTATCTTCATGTGCTAATAATCAGGTTAATCAGCGTGCTGACATAGTACAAACTTCCTAACGTAAAGCTCAAAACTTGACCGAAACATGTCAATGCACTACACAGCTTAACGAACACTGAAACCTACCCAACTCTATAGGAATGCAATTAAATGATCTGGAGGGGTTGGAGAATCATACCTAGAAAAGCAGATGGTGAAACTGTGCCGTTGCTCCGTGACACCATGACACTAATCCCGGTCTCAACAAATGGCACTGAAAAGTCAACCACTTCAGAGCGCTCTTCGTTAATAGTGAGAGACCCCACAGCCATGACTGCACGATGATACACCACCTGACCCACAAAGAGAAGACAACACCAATATTACTCAGTAGAGAATATCTCACTTCTACAAAAGAATTAACACCAAACATTGCCAAGTTCTTACTTAAGAGCTGTTTTACCTAACAGAACTTACTTCACCAATCATTCCATTCCACACGTTATTGACTTTTTTGCCGTGTTTCCCATTAGTCACCAAATACAGGTCATACGTGAACTTCACAGTTTTAGACAACTTCTTCAAGATATCGATGCAGAATCCTTTGCAGCACTTCTTTACGTTAGTTCCCTCATTAGTTGAGTTGCTGTCAACAGAGAAGGGAGACATTAACGCTTCTGCTGGGAAAACCGTAAGAACCATAACAGCAAGAATTGGTATACAGTGAAACAACATTTTGTCCTACTGGTGTGTGACCATAGTTTTCTCAATCAATGCAGAAATAACCCACAGGATGCTTTATATGGTGGTTGTAGCTCTTACTAACCACAACGCAGTTGCTTGGCAGGAGATAACCAGAAGATGATGGTAGACCTCGTACAACATGCTTTCCGCTGCAGTACCCAGCCTACTGCACTTCACTTCTCCACCAAGACATACAGTCTCCTCTTACTAATCTCTCGCTAAGGTTTAGATTAAGCGTTTATTACTTTTACTCTCAAGACATAAGGTTACAAGTCATTTGGTAATTGGAGAACTGCCCAACGTGTAAGCCGTATAAAAGCACAGCAGTTCACCGGAATGAAAATGGATGCTGAACTGTTTTCTGCAGTTTGAGGTAAATTTCAGGCTACCTTTGAGTGCAAAGACCTTATCTTTATTTTTTTCCGAAATTCTCATTTTGTGACCTCTAGAAGTTTCCAGTATCTTCAGAAGCCAACACAACATTTTACGGGCTTTGAAAGAATTGGAAAAAAAAAATAGTTTAGAACTTAACTAAGTACAGCTATGTAAAAAATAAATTTCTCTGGACTTATGAAGCCTATGCACAACAATTTAGCAGTCTCTGGAGATCTTCAGAAACACACATTGTATCCCCTAACATCTGCTCAGTAAAAAATTGTTGTTATTGTATTCAGTTCAGAAATACGTAGACTGAAGCACAGAACAGGTGAAACAATACTGATAAATGCAAAATGAGACATTTTCCACTGATTTCTAATGACTGCTCCAAAGCTATAGAGCATTCAAAGCAGGGGACTTTTCTCTAGATGGTATGTCACAGTGGTATTTTACACTGGAGTACTTCATCCTGTACCAAACTTCAGCATAAATGTACATTTTCAATAGGAGACATTCTCCAATTGTTAAAAACTAATTAAAAGAGGCATATTTCAACATAACAAGAAACAATTCGAAGAAGACTCATTAAAACAATCTAATTTGAGAACCCAATCTTCTTCCATGTGACTGAAAAGGACTAATTCTAGTTGACTTTGAATTTACTGTAAACTTACTATCTTGTCATTAATTCAGTGTGACTTCTTACATGTATATAACCAGAACCTTTCAACTTATTAAAAAGAAAGATGTGCAAACAAGAACATACAACTCGGGAAAGGGAAAAAAAGAAAAAGCAAATGAAATGCAGCAGGAAAGGCAAAGACAGGAAGCAAGAGGAAAAAGAACATCGAAGTATCAGAAAACAATTATACAATTAAAGAAGCAAGGGAGAGAATTAATGAGAAAATAGGGGAATATCTTTTCAACTAAAAAAAATAAAGGAAGGAATGCTGTGTATTTACTTACTTAATTTTGACAAATTTACGACATGGCACAGTGTTTTTTTGGCAGCTTTCCATCAAAGGATCCACATCCTCAACAATGACGAAGGGAGCCTCCTCCAGGGTGACAATACTCAAATGGTTGTCGTCCGGGTCGCTGTCTGCGAAGGAGCTGTACCTTGGCCACACAGAGTACTTCAGGCTCAGCGAGTTGTTCTCCCATTTCCCCACCTGAAAGGGCAAGATGCACAGAGATCTGCTTGCTTGGTTTTGATAAATGAGCTCTAATATTAAATGTGCTGGGATACAGGTACCGGAAATTACACTCAAAGACAGTCGTCTTGGGCTTTTTTTTTTTTTTTTTTTTAATCAAAATTACTGTAGAACTTCTCAGTAATTGCATGAAGTGACAAAATGCACTGTAGTAATGACAAATAGGGTAACGTTATTTTAAGATATAGCAGCTTTATAAAGACGGGGTGACATCAGTTAACACCATCTATCACCTGGCTATAGGTGCACTGAAATTTGACGTGTTTCATTTCCACTTGAACGGCAACAGCGTACAGCATTTGTAATCAGGACCAAGTTGCAGTAATGAGAAAATAATTCTTAAAAAAAAGACAAAAAAAACCCCCAAACCCAGAAAAAGAAAACTAATGTCCACATACACACATCAAACTGATAACCAAAGTATCATAATACCATTTCTGTATCTTCTCAAAAGGGAAAACTCTTCTGTTCTTATAGTTTGAAAAGTCATTGTGAAAGCCTATACCGAGGATCCCATCACACCTCAGCCAGGCCAAACCACATTTTTAGTAAAGACAAGTTCAATTGTGCATGATTTAGCTCTTATTAGAAATAACATTTTATTCCGCTTTAGTTAATGCCAACTGTTGGGGGGAGTTTCAAAAACGATACCCCACTTTACATTCAAATTGTTTATTTATTTACTATTATAAATTATCCCATCTAAATTAACCTACATTTCTTTCCACTTCCAGAACACCAGGAAGGGGCATATATTTTAAATATTTCGAAAACTCTCGTATTTTATTCCTCAGATAATGTTTAACTACTTTGTACCCATAAATCTAACTGCATGTTTTATCCTAGTAGCAATGATAGATAATATAAATAAGCTAGCAATCCACAAAATTTACAATCTAATACATTTTAATAATTCTTCACTTGCTTAAGCTAAACGACTTGTAACACATTCTTGAGACTGCTAAAATATTTGTTTTGCAAGGAAAATGGTGGGAATTAACAGTACAATGAGAGACTCGGGTTTTAAAAACAAATGTAAAAAAATTCTCATCTACCTTCTGTCTTGTAAAGACCTTAAAATTCATGACAAAAATTCCCAACGAACATCATTTATACCCATCCCTATTTAAGGAAGCATACGAGAACATGCCCTTTGCAGTTTCCTTTACATCCTGTTTATAAGTCAAGATGTTTTGCTGAACTTTAATGCAGGAGGCAGAAATGCCAAATCTTATACACTTAAATAAGGAAATTCAAAATATCTCAAAGGAATCAGGAATTCACACCTAAATCAACGGAAACTGAGCACAGTACTTCAACTACATCCAGTTCTAGTATGAAATTTAACCAAAACACAATCGGTGAAGCCTTTGTCAGAAAACCAATTTCATTCACAGGGAAACAAATGTTTTTAAGTCTGCATGAGACAGTCACACTGCAAAAACAGTTTAATTGTCAAGTTATGGTACCTAATCACATCGACAGCAGAGCCTGCGCTGGTTTACGTTAGCTTACCCAGCGCTGTTACATCTATGCCCTAAGTACACCAGGAAGTTGGCCATCTGGAACGGGGAGAATTCCAGCCAGTTCAGTACTTCAGTCACAAAGCAAACGTGCCAAGTACTACGATGAATTTCAGAAGTGGAAAATGTGCCTGACCGTCTGCCTGTTCCAACCAGCAAGAAGAAAGGAAACGCGACTGAGGCTCAGTTGCATTTGCCCATTCGGGGCTATAACAGTGGCAGCACCTGCCTTCCCAAATCGTTCGCTACGGGATTCCGGGAGGAAGCGCTTCCCTCTGCCAGCCACCCCTGCACCTGCATCCCGTCCCACGGCCCAACAGCAACACCAGCTGCCCACCGCAAGATGACTTCCTCTAAGCCCATCAATAACCTGACAACTGCTCTGAGGCTGTTAAAAGAGGAATCTTCACGCTCTTTCAACCTTCAAGTGGAGGAACTGCCACTTGATCGTTCTGAGGAGGATATAACCCAGGATATTTTTAAATGGCTGAATTTGGGGAAATGCTAATTTCCTTTGACAGTTGCATCTGTGTTGGAGCGTTGTGTGTGTTGAGTGAATCCCTAATGTTAGTTCAAAATATTTTATCTGTTGCATTCCATGGGTTTATCCCCATATTCACTCCTTGTAGCACTATTTTTAAAAAATAATTTAAAACTACAAATTTGCCTTGGGTTTTAGGGGCATCCCTACTTCTCTGTCCAGAGAGGTCTACTGCTGCAGCCCCAGGGAGTCACAATGGCTTCATCTGGGCTTCACCTGGTGGACAGATCGCATGTCCATTGCAGGTCACCCCCGCTACCTCCAGGACGGTGAGCAACCACAGTGTCACAAAGCACAATGGAAAAAAGGGTAAGAGAAAGATACCAACGTCATGGTAGAAAAGCAAAAGGTAGAGAAGCTCTGAAAATCCTCGCTCGTGGGCTAAGAATGGCAAAGAAGGAAAGGCAGTCATTAGAAAGCGCCTGCAGGTCCCTCCTTTTGTTTAGGAAATGTTTCTGTTGGATTTGCTCATTCTCATTAATAAATGGTTAGCACAGGCGGTGGATTTGCTCTGCCGCTGATGCTGGACTCAAAAGTGAACAGTTTCCATGTTTATTTGGTATTAGGATTTTAAATGAGGTATGCTGTTGAAGATTACATGCTGCACTTCTATCATTCTGCTACAGGTTTGAATCATCAAAACACTTTTTCATTTATTTGAAGTGGAGGGTAAGAATTTAGTTTTATACAATTAAAGCACATAGTCAAAATACAGGAGGATTTTTATAATTGTATTAGAAGCCTTTCAGCTTGTGTAGAACTAATTATAGCACTGTTGTTAAGAACATGAATGATATAATTTACACAATTTTTTTAATCTTTGTATATTTCATTTTTCCAACATCCTTGAGCAAGTGATAGTATCCCTTTTTTACAGGGTGAAGGGCTGAAATGACACAGAAAAGCTGTAGAATAAGCAAAACTGAAACACGAGCAGGTTCCCATTGAAATAAAGAGAATTTATGGAATTGCAGCCATATGTATGTATCCTGCAGGATCAGCATTTATGTCACTTATGGAAGCCGGGTCTAGTATTAGATGCAGTCAATACCCATTTTGAATGTCAGATGCTTAGGGAAAAAATCAACAGATTGTAACAACTACACGTGCTCATTCTATTTCAGAACTTTATACAGAGGTCTGCTTATAAAGTGTAAGATTTTGTGTGCAAACCCAAACTTTAAGTCCTTACTAGGCACTGACTGTTAAAGTGGCTTACCTATGACAACAAAGCAAAATATCTGAGTTTAAAAAAGCATGTAAGTCCTGGTTTCACCTGTGAAGGTCATTATAAATGCTGTAGAATATGAAAAAGTTCATATGTAATACGTGAAAAGTAGAATATGAAAAGTTCAGTTTCTGTTCTCAGTAGGAGACAACGGTGATATTTGAATAAACCATTTTACAGTGAAATAGTTTACCAACCTGGACAGCTTCAAATTCCAATTGCCTCCAGTGTTTTGCAGCACTCATTTTCATCGCGTGCTACTTCATGACCATTGTAGCTACCGATGAAAAGAACTACACGTGGCACCCCCTAACCAAGTTCAAGCATCTAGATTTGAGGTAGAAGAGGTCTGGGTTTAAATTAGCCTGCTTACTACTAATATTGGTATCCCTGACAGAGACATTCTTTATGCTACTTTTTCTAATTTTAAAGACAAACTATTTGAACACTAGAACACATTAATTTGCGGGTTAAACTACAAACCTCCAGTATGGAACAGCAGCGAACAGTTACTTTCCACACTCTTAGAAACGATTTTCATAGCCAGTCTGTCAAAGACTAACAGGTTCACAAAAATAAAACCGGTAAACTCACACGTAGGATAGAAACACACTGCCTCTACTGTGGAAATGTCACCACTACAGTGAAGAACAACTACCTCATTATTTCTGTCTGCAGCCTAAAACTTCCCACTTGGACTTGATTAGTCTCCGGGGGACTCTCTGCCATTCAGAAGCCTTTTCTTATCTCCTCAGTCTCCACGCTAGCAATGCTCCAAAGAGGGTAGCCAGAGGACAACAGGCAGTTACACTGCTGCACAGGCCCACCAGGTTGACAAAATTTTATTTTGACAGCTTGGGAGATAGGTAGAAGAGAACTTCTCTGAAGATAATTTCCATTGTTGTAATTTCTTGAAAGAAAACAGTTCGGAAAGTGGGCATTTTACCATTCAAAACATTAAACTGCCAGTTGAAATCGCTTGTAAACAGAAATAAAGATGTCTTAATAAAGACATCGCACTTACAGTTCTGAACTTGCTACCTAGAAATACATGCTAATTTATCAGAATAGGTAGGGATAAATTTGAGGTAAAAGAATTTCTCCTCCAATCTATTGTTTTATTTTCTTTGGGTTACTGACTCACAAAACTTGAAATTCTAGCTTTTTTTCCTCTGAAAGAGAATGGAAACATTTTTAAGATTTCTAAACTTTGTGTGGGTGAGGATAATGATTTCCCCGAGCTCCTGGAAGCAAGCCTGCTGCCCCCGAGAGCTCAGCTGAAAGCACAGCTCCCTTCCAGGCAGCCTGAGACACGTGCCGACAGCATCGGGAAGAATCTCACATATTTGAGCCATGCTGAATTTGAAATGAGGCCATTATCAGATAAAAATTTTAGATTTGATGTATCCACTCGCTAATGACAGGAAATTTCACTGTAGATGAATCAGGGCAGTTTACTCTGTCTCACCTGCATCCCGTCCCTCACCTATTCCTTGCCTCTTTCCTGGAAGATTAAGAATATTTCTAAGATCCTCATGGATCCCCATTTGGTGTAATACACAGACACCCTGACCCGCAACCTGGGCTGCTACAAAATCTCATGTGCTGAGGAATCATTTCCTTAGCACCTTTAGGCACACATAGAACACAAGAAAATTCCGCTATTTTTGTAGAACGTGCTCTGTAAAATCTCTTTTTCATTTAGGTAACACGACTTTTTTAGAATGACAACCATTTAATAGAGCATTAAATAAAGTACAGGAGGAACGTTTGGACTTCTGCGTTATGCAACCTGCAAGACAAAATGACTGAATAGTTCAAAGACAGGTCTGAAAATTTGATTTACGCTCCAAACTTAAACCAAATTAACTATATTTAGCTACAGTCTATAGCAAGTTGAGCAATGGAGAAGAGAAGAGCACGCTTGGAGTGCAAAGAGCACAAAAGTATATCTAGGAAAAAAGTGCTGTCCTGCTTAGACCTCTTAAAATCCAATTAACATTACTAGAGAAATTAAAAGTGAAAATGAGCTTATTCTCAGTATACACAATGAAATATCTGTGTTGTTAGATTCAAAAATGGAAAGGGAAGGTAAAACTGCATTAAGAACGATTTTAAAATAATAAAGACAGTAGTGTGTATTTGTAAAACAAGTATTTTTAAAATAGAAAACGCAAGTTAAGGATAAGTCTCAGAAAATGCAGACATTCTCTGTTATGGAACTGTTGAAAACTGCATGCAAATACCTTTACTGTGTGGAAATGCCACAAAATACACAGAGATTTATGATAAATTCCTGTCATTTCTGTTTAGACCGATCATGATGTGATCCCAGAGAAATACAAATGTCTTTCACTTGAAAATAAGGCAATAGAATAGTTTTTGAGAAAGATCCTGCCCCAAATTATAAAAATCCTTATTTATGATCAAAAGACCGTGACTCACATAATAAATCCAGTTTCAACAGCAAATCAAACACTTGATTCACTATTGTAGGTGCAAAACTCAGCTTCAAATATGGACTTGCAACGGTATATACACCATTGCATTTCTTTTGAACTTGCACATTCTTTCCTATTTTCTCCACCTCGATATGCAGTCTGGAATATTCCCTTTGGTTGAATCTCTACAGGGTACAGGAAGGAAAGCAGAAAACAGCTGGACGAGCTTGTTTGATGTCAGACTGAACTAGCAACCCTGGGGTCCTCACCTCATCTACCACTGTCCAAAGCACCTTACAAACTCCCAGTGTGACAGACATGGTTCCACCACCTCGCGCATGCCTATTTATTGCTCCAAGATTGCGGCCAAGGAGGGTGATAATGAGGTATTTGGCGTGTTTCTGTGTAACAACTAGATAAATACAGCTACCCTAAGAAAGACAGATGATTTGCAAAATTACGCGTTGCTGTGCCCCACGCTGACTCCCTCTCCCACTGCACCCTAAAGCGATCTCTAAATAACACCCGGATGATTGACATAATCCTAATCACACCCCCGCACGGAGATCATTGAATCAGAGAAAAAGAGCAAGGCCAGATCCCGAGCAGAGTATGTTCTCCCTTGCATGCCAATGCTGGCACCAAAAGAGAGTCTGTCACACCGGCGTATCTCACAGAAAACAAACAAATAACTCGGTCCTATCACCCTCTTCCCAGCAGATGGGAACTGTACGCAATACACAGTCATCATCCTTTTGTAAGAAAAAATGTTACATGACAACACGGATACGAAATGCATTCCCAGGACTACCCTACCAAACCTTTGAAAAGGAAAAAAATTTCAGGGATATTCTTTCTACATTAAGCACGCACATATTGCAAACATACTTTTTGAGCCGTCTCACTTCTGTGAAGAAAATAAGGCCGAGCAAACGCAAAATCTAACTCCTCTTGCTTTATAGAAAAACTATTTATTACTTTTATTTCACCACAATTTTCCAGTTACAAGGAAGAGCTACGCTGGCAAGTTTTAAGTCAATAACTAGAAAGCATGAAGTGTGTTTGTGGGGTTAGCAGTAACAGGCAGCTGTAGACCAAAGCACAAGAGCAAAATCCTTCCTCCAGAAGCAGCGCTTGTAGACCTGCTGCTGCTGCTGCTGCTGCTGCAAACCTTTGCGTCGCTTTGCCTTTCTGCAGGGCCACATTTCACAACACCACTCTAAATTTAAATTACTAAATATGATGTGAGCACTTTCATATCTTATTCACAGGGAGTGTTTTACAGTCCTGGGTGGTTTGAAGATGTCCACTTAAAGACTTTGAAGTTTTCAAAATTTGCTGCAAAATCTCAGATGGGGTACGGAAATGTAACCACTCTTCCCCCGTGGCTGCTCCTTACGCTGTCAGGAAGACAGGAATCCTGCGGCCGGCAGGGCTCAGAGGAAATCACAGTACCCAGAGAGATAATAAACAAACAGCGGGAGAAAGAAAAGCTACCACCTCCTGTAGCCTCATTTTTCAACACTGAATTAGTAATTAGCACTCACCAAATCCTCCGTGGTTGATATAGTTTTGGTACTGGGAAATGTCCCAAATAACTCTATGTAGCGCAAGAGTTCAAACTCATGCCAGAGAAGACATTTTATGAGTTGATTATGTCATTAAAAAGGAAAAGAGCTAAACAAATTGACAGCCCCTTCCTTCACCTCCCGCAGAGGGAAGACTTCTTGTCACCTGTGCCCCCAGTGAAGACCTTACAGCTCTCCAGAAATGTCCAGCCAGCCATACCCTTACCTCCAGGGAGGAAGACCTGCCCTGAAAGTCTTCCTACTCTCTAATATCCTCTCTTAATACCAGCTGCGAAGAACAGGAGCAAAGCACACTTCACCACGGCTTTCCATGGCAGCTGCGATTGCTTGACAGCAGCAGAGGTAGGTGCTCCTCCACCCATCCTCCTTGGAAATGCAGGATTTAAGAAATGCTGCACAATAATTGGTGCAATTCAAACAATTCAGTACAGTAAAGGTCAAAGGAAAGGCCTGTAGGCGAAGTAAAAGCTCAGTGATGCAGAAACAATATGCAACTTTCACTCACAGTAAGTGTCAGGACAGGCATATTTACAGGAAGCCCAAATACACGAAGCAACAAGGATGGGGTGGAGAAAATGACAACCCAGCAGATGTTAAAGAGCACGCTGTCTCCGCTATGGGTAAAGATAACCTATCTGGTTAGGCCACAGAGCTACCAATAAAAGATATACCAGCAAAGGGATGATTAGATCATGAAATTTCAATCTGTTCTAGTCAAAATATGTGCATTTCTCCACAACTTTTAGGGAATGTTTATCATAAGACACGAGGATCCTTCAGCTGCCAAAACCTCTGCTCTGAAACCAATTGACATTTCCTAAGAAACTACCCTGGATCATCTCAGCAACTTTTTTATCACAGCACTCTGACAAAAGGCTCTGTCGGAAATCTGACTGAGCATTAGGTGTTCCAGTTCCTGCCCAGTGAGGTTTCAGCTATACCATGAGATACAATAGCCGTCTTTTCTCGGCTACACGACAGTGGCTGGTAGGAGCCAGATGGAGCTCTCTGGGAAGACCTTGGTTCATTTATTCCAGGCAGGAATCACGCACCCTCTGCCCACTCATTCCTACCTCGATACAAATGCGTACAACCTCACACAGAGCTTGTAAACCTGGCATATGCCAGTTAATCAGAGCAAAATCAAATTCTACATGAAATCCTGCATTAATAGAAAGTTAAAGATGAGTGGTTATGTTTTGAATAAACCTCTGTGTAAGTCACAGTTCTTGCAGCAGCATTTAACTACCGATTGTGCCACGTAGTACCCGTTACTCTTGCTTCTTGTAAAAATTCATTGGCTACAAAAATGTAGGACACTTACATTCACAAATTCACCCAGAATACAGATCACCACGGCAATTTTATCTGTATCTATTTGGGAGCACCAGTAAAAATTGGTTTTACTCTGAAAATCATCTTTACACACAGAATACACTCACTTTTAAATGCTATATAGTCCTCCCTACTTTACTTAACATATATGATAAGGCCAGCTAATTAAACTGCCTAATTTTGACACTGCTAATAACATTCTAGTATATGATTTTAATACTGGATTGATTGGTCTTATCTCCACATTGAAAAATTTTTAAAAAAGGGTAGGGTGGGGGTGAGGAAAGACGGACAGAAGTCTTCACAGAACTCTGTGGAGTTTGGAACTGGGTGAAGTTCCTGGGCCAGGTGAGACACCCAGGTGACACCTCGCTGAGAGGAGCTTGATGGGGCAGTCGCCGCTGGTGCTGCTGGACCTCTGGGGGGTTTGTCAGCACCAGCACAGTGTTCCTGCACTGCCTGGCTGATGCTTGGGCAACGCTGTTAACTCTGGCAAATTTATCAAGTTTCACTGAAACAAGCACATTACGCTTGTCTTCCTAAAAATCTCTTGCCTGAGAACAGCAGCCCCTTTGCCTGTCAAGATTAGCAGCACAAATATGAATGTTGATGTCAGAAGTTTGAGTAGCTGCTTTAGGATCTGTCAAAATATCTTGCTGGGTGCCTGCTGAACATGCCCAAAAGTGATTTTCAATCTTCAAACTATTATCATTCAACCAGCTTTTTTCAGAATCTGATATGGGACAAATCCCTCAGTCAACCCCATTTATATATGAAGTTACCACTTCAAAGTTTTAACACTGAGTCATTTGTAAAGGAAAAGGAACTTTATTAGCTAGGGGTAAGATACATGCTCTTCAACTATGGCTGAATGGATTTTCTATAACCTCAAGCCTCGAGTCAAGTATATCAATTTTGAGAGTAAGGAAAAATTTTATTTAAGTAAAAGCAGATTATTAAATTAAAACCAAAGAAAGTTGAGTTTTAATATTAAATCTTGTCTTTTCAGGAGAATACTGCTAAAAAATCTCCACTCTTTCTTAAATGAATAATAAAGCAGCTACTCGCAAATTTATGTACCTTAGTTACATTACAGGGATTAGTAGGCTGTTGCATTGTCAGTTTTTCACATGAGTAAATCACCTAATTAGATTCTAGGAGTTGATGTTTTCCAAATAGGATTGACAATATTTAATAAGACCTCAATAAAACAATGCTGTGATACTCACTGCAATACCGCAATTGGAAATAAAAGCATGTGCCTGTCTGGAAACTCCGAGCAGGAAATGTTACAGCTCAGATAAGTAACTTTGGCAGTTCAGAGATTGAGCAAAACAGCCTGAGAAGATGGGAACAAGGAGAAAGAAATTGGCAAAGAAATATGGGATAAGAAATACAACTTGGGAAGAATGTTGAGACGACTCCAGAGGGATGGGCAAGGGCCTTCTCACGTCTCTAAGTCAGAGGAACTATCTTATTATCTCTGAAGTGCACAGTGACGCTGCTGATAAGAGATGTGGGGTGCTCCGAGACAGCCGAGAGCTGCATCCAGCTTGCCAGGAAAATTGATCAGTCAGTTTATTTGTCTACATCCACAGAGGCAGGCATCAGCTTGTGGGCAGAGCAATAACTCTGGTGGCGACAGCCCGTTCTTGGCCGCCTTTCGCTTCTCCCCTCTGACGGAACGAAACCTGGCCCCCTTCCCGCGCCGTCCCGCGCCAGCAGCAGACAGGGCAGCTGCAGCAGGGCAGCCCGTCTCCGCCGAACCAGCTCCTCTGCCCTGCTACAAAAAGGGCTCCCAAGCAAAGGGGCAGCTACGAACAGATGCTTTTTTTTTTTTTTACTGGACAGAAGCCTCCCTTAGTCACTCTTTTTTTCCTCGTAGAAGCCCCTCAAATGCAGCGATCAGCAGGAAGGGGTTTACCAGACGAAAACGGTGCACAGACACTGTAAGCATCAGCCCACAGAGCGTCCTGTAGCCCAGCACAGCAGGCGGAACGTGCGCTGGTGCCGTACAACGTGCATGGTTAGATACGTAAAACCTGCATCACACCTTCCCGTCTCTGACTGGGGGGTCACTTGAAGGTTAAAACAGGCTCAAGTTATTTCTTGCAAATAATGGTGGTTCATATACCCAGCATTTATTTGCTGCTGTTAACTCATTTTTAAAAACACCAAACCCGCTTCCCCTTGTCCTTGGAATGGCGTCTTAGAGAAGTTTCAAGGTACGCAACGTATGAAATTGTTATACCATAAGCATTGTTGGCTGCCTCTGTAACCATTTACTCCCTTTGGTGCCTCATACTAATATTCCCCAAGCAGTACAATAATTTTTCCAGAACGTTATATATGATATGCGGACTGCTGAAGAATTTTAAAATAGGGTAAGGAATTTTCATAATGGTTACTGAGCAAAAGATTCCTCCAAAGATTCAGATTGACACATTTGAATAGGATTAAATTTATCCAGAGAATTAAATTTGCATCAAATGAACATAAAGAACTACATTGCACAATCTCGAACTACTCTGTGTTTTTGCATGACTAGCATATTTACCGAGATGTCCTTCAGTAATTCTTATTTTGTCATTATTATTCAACATAATGAAGAGTCTTGCAGTCTTACAAAGTGGAGTTTTAAGTTGATTTTATGGGATCTTAAAAGTATAAGAAAAAGAGTTCACAGATCTCATCAGCAATTTAGATAATGCAGGATCATGCTTTATGAATTTAAATTAAAACTGGTGGATGATACAGATGTATTTTTTCCTACAGTCTCATACTGCAAACACTTTCTAAGGTCCCCTGTTTTTAAAACACGGAACCACAGACAGCCTGCAATACTCGGAGCCAAAACAATCACAGGCTGAGGTGGGAGTTTTAAAGAAAAAATGCTCATGTTAAACTCTTTCTTTTATTACTTGCATATATGATTAGTCCTGATATTAGGACACTTTTCTTTCTAGTCTATATGGAGGTTTATAGAGTTCACTTGCCTACCAGGAGAACCCAAGTCAAGATTCTGATTTTTTTAGGCAAATGTTATAGGGATTAGCCTCCAATTCAACAGGAATTTCACAGTTTAAAAAAAAAAAAAAAAAGAAAAAAACATTATACTTTTAGGCTAACATCTGTCAAAGAATAAAACCCAAGCAAATAATAGGACTATGGCTGTTAGGATACACAAATCCATCCCAAGTAGTTAAGGCCCAAGTTTCTGGAGATTTTTCAGCCATTCATTTTATTTGACTAAACTGTAGGAAGAAATGTAAGGTGTGTTTCACAGAAATCTCCTGAAATCCATGTGGCATATCTTCACTGATATGTTGCTTTTCCTGTTCAAACTCCTTAGACTTACTCAGAATAAGGTAGAATTATCTCTTCTGAACTGTTGTGACAAACCTGCTACAGCAGAATATCATCATTGACATCCATGAGGTGAATCTGTCTCCTTGTCACTAGCAGGGTTTTACCAAGCCTCTCCCGTCTGCTCTCCCGTTTTTCCCCCGGGGGAACGCTCACCTTTTCCCACTCGCGGTCGTTGTTCAGCACGATCACCACCAGCCTGGGGTGCGCCTGGTACCCATCTGCCGTGAAGGACAAGTCTTTACCTTCCCAAGTCACATTCATCATAAACCTAGAAGGCAAGGAAAAAAAGTTCATTGAAAAATTAATGAGCTGTCCAGCAGTTAATGAGCAGGCCAGTTCAGTCATCAGAATCACTGATGAAATACATGCACCAAATCCTCTCCACGCTACGAAAAGCCTACGTTTGCATCACGGGGAGTCTCAGCATTTCAAGGCAGTCTTTAGCAGGAGACAAAGCAAAATACCATTTACGTATGATTTTTAGTGCAGACATCATTTTTAAAGCATCTTCCACATTACGCATGACGTGTACCCTCCATGAATAATCCTTCTGGCACTTTGCACAACCTCACTGGGCTTTCAGGACCATTTTAAACACATCTACATCAGCTCTGTATGTACCATTATACTGTTGTCTCACTAGAGTAATACTTATAGAGGTAGGTGCATCTACCCTGGCTTCACCTGTTCAGACCTCCAAGAGTCCTTGCAGCCCTTCCTGACACTGTAGCTATACACAATGTCTTTGTGACACTTGGATAAATCCCACTAATGCCTTCAGCCAAAAGAGACATGAAAATTTTGAAGGCGTCGATAATATTTCAGTTCAATACTTTCAAAAAGAAAAAAAAAGGGCTTTTCAGAAACTTTTTTGTATCTAGGTTAATTTTTTCATGGTTTTCAAAAGCTATATAAACTAACGGGGAAAAAAATTTAAGGGGACTGAGAATAAAATGTATAGCAAGAATGAGGATTTTAAAAATTTTGTTGAAAATGTTGGTTCAATCCCAAATTCCCCACCTTTAGACTTATCAGTTTGGACACAGAATGAATAAAATTGTTTATTTCCCACAGGCTCTCTGTTTAGCTACAAAGGAGAAGACTTATTCAACTGAAAATTTTGTACAAATTTATGTCAACAGAAGGCAATTACTCAGAACGCTACGACAGGAGGTACCTCTCCCAAGACGTGTGACACTACTGCTGGTTGCTTTCTCTGTTCTCCCGTATTGCCATGCTAACCTGCACCTTCTAAGGATAGGTTACGACTCGTAAGCCATCCTCTCACTAACGAGGATGACATCAGCTCTACCGAGTCATCGCTCTGACCTGGACGGTGCCATCGAGGGACACTGACGAACTCTGGACCCTGCAGGTGGCTCCACAAACACCAGCGGTGGGCCAGAAGCACCCAGCAGCCAGGCACTGCAGGGGACCTGATCTGCCCTGGGGCAGGGATCTCAGTACTCCACCATCAGCTTAGAGACATCCTCCAACTCTACAGAGTCCCTATAGCTTTTCTAGCCACCGATTTGTCCCTGAAGGTCCTAATTCTTTATTGAGTTTATACTAATTCTAATATAGTCTACCTAGTTTTTCCATTTCCTGATTAGTATGTATAGCTTTTGCTTTCTAATTGTTGCTTTCGATCCATCATTGAACCATGTATCCTATTTTCCAAAGCATTATCCTGTTGTTGATTCAGAACTGCCAGCATTCTGGCCAACTAACAAACTTGACTTTCCTCAAAAATAATTATTTTCTCAAAAATTTCCAGAGATTTATAACATAGATCCATATTTATATATGCTCCAGTTCCATATAGCTTCAGTTTTTCTCAGTGAGAACAGATTGTTTCCACTGCTCCAGGGTCAGAAAAAGTGATGAGAAACTGCAGTTTTTATTTAAAGCGCAAATACAGGGAACTTATCGCTAAGAGGCTGAACTACCACGGCACACAGGTCAAGCTCCTCAGACTGTGATACTGCAAAAATCTATCATTTTACACATTATCTGAAATACCCTCACTTAAGAAAATCAGACACGAGAGGGAAGAGAGTAAAAGGCTGGTATTAGTGTTCTTTGGGTTTGTTGAAAAAAATCAAAACTCCAGACTGCCAATGTGAGCTTGACAAGTCTGTCCTGGGGGTGCGAGGTAAAACTGCAATTCCAGATCCTGGAGATCCTCTGGCACTTCCAGAAGATAATGTGCTCTTCACCCCATATGCATAGTTTGGAGTTAATTACATTGAATTGTACTTAATTCTGAATGAAATTCAGCCTGAGCTTTTGCCTAGGTGCTCTCCTTTCTGGAATTCAGCTCAACACCAGTATCATTCCATCCCTCAGACAGGTGTGTTTTGAAGGGCATCAAAGTTGCTGTAACTATTCTTCATACGTTGCTCTGCCTTTTTTTTTTTGGTAGGAGTAGTAGTGCAGACTCCTGGGGAATCTGACATAGACAAAATTCTTCAGCTCCACACTCAAAGGAGAAGGCTTTCTATTGTCATGGCTGCCTGAAAATCCCAATAGCAGAAGCACACGAAATCACTAACGAAAAGTATATAGACTCAGAAGAAATAACGGCATTGTATCATAACAGTTAATAATTAAATGTGCACTGCCCTAAACAGCCATATTAACATCATTCAGCACCGGTTTGACAGGGATTTGTAAATTCACCCATTGTAATAACTCATATTTTGTGACAGACTTTCGGTGCGAAAATTTTCCCCTTGGCAGGAACTCTGCTTTTCAGTTGAACTGATTTCCCATGTATTACATTTTTATCCAGCGCTGAAAGAGCTTGCTTGGGATTAAAAAGCTTGTTTGCCACCTTGAGAGCAAGTGGCAAACCACCGGACAGAATCTGCTTGTGCATACACAGAAGAAACCAGCGTAACATTTGCTTGCTGCTGAAAATCAAATGCGTTGTGACCCAAGGAACTGAATGCGCAGGAAGCCACCGCAGGGGAAAAGATGCACTACTTGTGTTTGTACGTCTGCACCCTCCTCACAGGCTCCCTCCCCATTCACACACATGAAACTACCTCCCCTGCAACGAACACACGGTCTTATGGGGCTGGGCAGAAAGCACCTCATTTCAGTAAAACCGAAAGCCGAGCGTTTTGTCTGCTCCCAAGAGCTGGACCACGTCCGTGCACGCTCTACTATATCAGGCTTCTGCGTCCAGTTGGGTTTTTAATTACGTAGCCATTGGTGACAGGACTGGAGTTAAACCCTTACTTTATATAGTTTGGTAGGATCGCCACCCCAGATTTCAAACAGCACTCATCATGTTTTGGGATTAATATGCAAATGCCCTGGCCTAGAAGCTAGTGAGGGATCATCACAAGATGCAGCGCTGTAGCTGCAGTGATGCTCAAGTGCTCCAAAAAGAAAGATGAAGCACAAACCTTAAATGACAAATTGAACTCAGTGTATAAACTGTGAATTTACCAGCCATTTAGCAGTGAAACACATTTTGTGAGTTAAAAAAAAAAGTCCCTAATCTGTAAAAGTCTCTTAAAATTGTATTGTCTGAGTCATACATAAAGGTATCAGTGAGTGACGCAGACTGAGCTACCCCGGCTTCTCCAATTGCAGCAGTAAAAAAGAACTTCAAAGAGCTGCTTGTTTTCCCAAGCACGTTCTTCTGTACAAAATTCATCATCTGCCTGTGTTCTTCAGAAACCAATGCCTACAACCTACATTCCTTTTTGAATTGTCATTTTTCCTCCACAAAGGACAGATGTCCTGCTCTGCTTTTACTGGCCAAGATCCTAAACTGCTTGTCTCTACGAAAAACTGGGCGCTTTTCTGTTCCTAGTGAGGAAGAGTGAGGAAAAGAAAGTATTTATATTATATGTCATTCTTACAGAGTTTAAGCCCAAGATTAATTCTGTGCAAGATGTCGTTAAGTTTCTGAACTGGTCAAAATACATTCCTGAAGTAGATTCAGAATTGAATATTCCTGTTCTTAAGTAAATGAGTTGCTTGATTATTTGAGCTTGTTACTTTAAGGGGGCAATTCAGCACATACCTTGGATTAGCAGTTACCTCATTAATGCTATAACCTTTGCAAAGACATGATAGCAAGAGGCCTTGTGATGGTATTTTGACTCTGAAGTCTTAATTAACTTTTGCAAACTGAGGTTTGTGAGTAAGATTTCCCAGATGATACACATATGAAAAATGGGATTTTTGGGGGCAGAAGTTAAGCTATTCTCACACTGAATCCAAAGCAGGTTTTTATCATGCAATGAACCAAGCCTGTACTACATATTTTGAATATTTTAAAACATTTACACGATTCTTTTTTGCTTGTCACCTTCCTCAACAAAACTGAACAGTGAAGTGCTGAAACACCCCAGCAGAACACTGTTCCTGTTGTATTTACAGCAAGCCCTT
The DNA here is from genome assembly GCA_013398295.1 of Chionis minor. Classification (NCBI taxonomy): domain Eukaryota; kingdom Metazoa; phylum Chordata; class Aves; order Charadriiformes; family Chionidae; genus Chionis; species Chionis minor. The sequence continues at coordinate 77,562 of VZSF01007115.1, read as the reverse complement.
GCAGTACCAAGGTTACAAACCGCTCTGAAGGTTTTCAACTTAATTTTTATAGACTCAGAAAGATCAAGTAATTTAGATAAAGTAATTCAGATTAATGCCAAAATTGTGCAATATTTATCCAAACCAAAATGTTGACTCTATCCAGAAAGACAGAACACATTCGACCAAGGTGGGTTTTCCTACCCTGTAAATATTATGTCACAAATTCATTGACTCTTGTCCCCTCCAAACTGTTTTGATGTTTTTTCCATTTTTCTCTATTTCATGTTTATTTTCTTTCCATATACCCACTGAAATATGAATGGGAAACTGTGCTAGAACCAAGTTGTGTAACTGAGCTCCATCAGTAACAAGTGCTGCTTTTCCTGCAGAGAGGATCCTTTGGTTTCTCCCCTACCAAGGTTTAAGCCTTCTTCTCCCCTAACCTCTTTTCACAACATTACACCACTTCCCAATAAATAAATTGCTGGACTAGGGGGGAGGGACAACAACACCGTTTTGCATTCCCAGGGTTACCTTTAAAGCCTCCACTCTGGCAGGTGGAGTGTGACCACAGGAGAACCTTCTCCACGCTCCAGCCCGGTGAAGCACCGGGGCCACCAGGCGCAGGGGAGCCGGCCGGGGCTGCCCACCGCGGGGAATTGCGCCTCTGGAAACCAAACGGGCTGCACAACCACCTTCAGCGAACACCCCGTGGCATTAAAAGCAAGTTTGGAGACAGGAAGCACAGGCTGTCTCAGATGCCCTTGCTTCTCATTGCTCTGGTATTTGCTCCTTCCCTTTTTGTTTTATAATGATAATTTGACACAGACGCAGACTTTTAGGAGTAGAAATTCAGGACTCGCCGGGCTCAGGAACAGAGCCAGCTCTGTGATAACAGGCTGGTTTAAAACTAGTGTGAAATCCACCTCGTATTCAGCTCCCAAACGGATCATTGGGAAAAATATAATGGGTAAGGCAGAGGCATTACTGAAAACCTATCACTCCTAAGCTGCCTCCAAAGATGAGAACTTAGTTTAGACCTGTAAAATAAAGGATGTGGCCTGATAGCTGCAGGAAGTGGAAAGCCTGTGGGACTCCTCACTGCCGTGAGCTCGGACCCACATTTCCCACCCTCAGCCTGCAGCCAAGATCAGATAATCCAATTTGATAAATCCCTCAGGTGCCATCACTGGGGGACCCATCATTTGGGGGTTTAGTGCCTTCTTCGCCAGTGTGAAGGCAGCGTTTCACATCCATGACAACCAGAGGCAATGAAGGGAAACAGCAGAGAGTTAGGGAAATACAAGTTTCATAAAAGAAACTCTCCCCCTCCTCTCCCAAAGACAGAATTTCCAAACTGAGATTTAATGCACACAAAATGCCTCATAACCAACACGTCATCTGGTGATACTTCTCTTTTCTCCCAACAGTGTGAACCAACCAATTTAATAATCTAGACAGCCAGCCTGTCTGGGCTTGGCATTCAACCAGCATCATACCTAAAAGAGGAGTGAATCCAAATTGTGCCCTTTCTTCTTTATCTTGTTGAGGCTCTGAACTGCTGAACTTCCTTACTATGATTCTACTGTGAAATTTGAAAGATACTTATCAACAGAAACCCCAAGAAAAATTATTTACCATTGAGAAACAGATTTCCTAACATCATCTATAAAATTAAATCAAGAAACGCTGAATGCAGAATATACAACGTGTGATCTGAAGTACATATAGGAATAGGGCTGAAATGGATCACTATTGAACAAGGTAGCGATGCATTTTTCAAACAGTGAAGTTTTTTTTAAGATAATTTTATATCTTAGGCTATGTAGGATTTTTTTTTCCTAAAGTCAAATCCTTCACGGTGATGTAAAGAGCTTCTTCTTCCTCTTTGTGCCTCCTCCTCCTCCTCCACTTCCCTCAGCCCTCGCTCTCCTGAATAAAACTCCGCGACGACACCCTGCTTTGGAGCTGCATCTCCCTAGGCCTTGAGCCAGCATGGATGAATAAAATTTTGGGAACAATATGCTCAGTGACTGTAAAAAAGAAATGGCATGCCAACTACTTGTACCTCCTGCCAGCTGCTCCTTAAAGCATTAGTTGCCACTAAGTCTGGAAAAATAATTTTGCCCCAATTCTGCCAGACAAGCGACAAAACTCTCAGGGAGCCATTCTGACGGGGGGGCAAGGGTGGGGAGCAAAATGAGAAAGGGCACAGATGCCTGGGAGGGTGCTGCAGACGAGCAGAATTCATAAAACACCAGAAGGTTTAGTGAGTTAATGTCATTGTTAGAAATAACATTTCATAAAACGCACTAATGTGGTTACATTTTGCCACAGCACCTCAGAACCACGCCAAACTCCACCCTGTGAGGCTGCCTGGCTTCCTGCAAGGGGACGGGGTCTGCAGCAGCTCCGTCTTCAAGAACCTTCACTTATATTTTGAATTTCAAGGCTTGCTTTCAGCCCTGAAGGCTGGCTCAACTCCAGGACAGAGGCTACGCTTGTTCTCTTGTTTTGAAATTTTTTTTAGTTAGCACAAAAAGGGGGAGATGTTCTAAAAGACCCTACTCTGGTAACTGTTTGGTACCTTCTGCTTCCTAAACTGACCTGTCCCAGGACAAAATTCTCATACAGATTTTCCATAATTTCTTGAATCGCTTCAACCAGCACCGCATTGGAATCTCTTGGGTAGAATGCTTTCCCCCACAACCCCTCTTTTGTTGCCAGTGAGGTTTAATTTTACTTTCAGAGGAACATGACGAGTTTCATCAGCTCCTGCTGTTTAATACAACTGTATGGAAAACACCCTCATACTACAGAAGAGGGCACTTACAGCACATGAATTAAAAGAAGTGCAAATATCTAGTTATGGCTGCTTAGCAGCAGTAAATTAGACTTTGTGTATCCCTGTGTACCAATCTAATTGCTACAGCACTCTACGGGCTCTCCTGATCAGAAAGGATCTCCACACAAACTAATGAGGCTAAGTGGGATCCTGCCACTGACAAAATTTTTAATAAATAAATTTTAAATTTAAATAAAGAAATAATTGTCTTGGGTATCTTTTCCCATTAATTTTTTCATGTTGACAGTAATAATTTCCTGTAACCCAGGATGTCTGAAATTAGTTGTTAACGTTATATCTAGGACTGGCAGCTCAGTCCTCGTTTGGAGACGCCTGCCGAAATATATTGTCCTCCCTGGGAATCTGCTGCTCCCTGCATTCCTGTGGCCTCCGGGCTCCACGAAGGCTTGCGGCTTTCTTCATGCCTTCAGCCATTTAGGTTGAACAAGGAAATCCTTGTTGGGATCTGTTTCCATAGAGCAACATTTGCAACGGGAAGAAGTAAAAGCAAATCTAGCAGCATGCCAAAACTGAAAGTTCTTCAAGCTTTAAAGTCATCAAAAAGGAAGTACTATACTTAAAGTCTACTCAATTCAGCCATCTAGCTCCATAACACAAGCCATGTATGTGACTACTGAAACATGGGTTACCGTCTCCGATCATCACCCTGCACGCAATGCTCCTGCGAGCGCACAGTGGCTCCAGGAAAATTAATGTGGGACAACAAAATGGGAAGGAAAGACAAACAAAATATCCTGGAAAGTCTTAGGTGAACGTAATCAGCATTTGTTTTTCTGCACTGCAAGTACGCTACTAGTGAAAATGCATTTTTGCTTCCTATATAATTAGTTAAATAACAATACCTCTTCAATCATACAATAGAGCAGATGAGACTTATTTTTCCCAAGTCTTTTGACAGAACTTAACTGAACAAATCCGCTGTAAATTTGCTGTTGATCTGTATGCGAGAAAAGATTAAACAGACTTGCTGGATTATTCATTCCACAATATTATTGTGTCCGTTTAATACCTGATTTTGCTCAAAAGAAGAAGCGGGAAAATTACCTGTCATTGCCAAAAGCTGGAATCAAAATATTGAAGTTGCTGAAGAAGTGTCAGGACTAGGGAGACAGGATGCCCTCGCCCTCTGAAGACGACGCCGTCTCAGCCGTGCTGTCGGCCGACACCGGCACGACGGCCAGGACAAGACAACGAGAGGCACGGCAGGCCATGGAAAGATGGCAACGTCAGGTAGCACGTTTCAAAACACCGTTCCCACTGAGTCCTGGGTGTTTGAAGTAGGGTCATTCCGGGCAGGACCAACTAAGGCATTTGCAGCCGGCCCTTCGGACCTCACAGAGCTCCGTCCCCTGGCTGGGTGAGGAGGACCAAAGGAAGCTGTGCTTGGGAAGGGTGGGAAGGGACACCTGCCCGGAGCAGCCGGCACAGATCTACGCCTCCACTACCGAAAGTTAAGATGAGTCTGTAAATCCCACGTGTTATTTGTTTGCATTTGGAAACTGAAGGTAACTAAGTGTGCGCACGGCGTGGTGCACGCCTGCCCACCTCTGCACAGACACAGCTTTCGGCTTTTCAGGATAATGACAACAGAGCAACAGCTTTGTCATCCCCGTCCACCCCTGCACACATCAGAGCGGCTGGAAATGTTGTGAAATGTATCTCCCAGGGTTATGACTTTTATACACAACACGAGAACTCTGCTAGACAAAGCAGCAGCATTTCTATTCACAAAGCAGCATTTTCCATGACGACTGGCAGGTTTATTTTCTTTTGCTGTTTGTTTGCTTACATGCTTTCCTTTTCTGAGAGAGGGCAAGCATTTGTTCAACTGACATTGCATTAATGAGCTGGTAATTCTATCTATCCTGCTGTGCTAGTACCAGTATTCCACACAATGGTATTTTTCTGCCTTAAGAGAATCTGGGTCTTACACAGATGGGAAAAGACAATCTGAATCCATACATCTAGATATGTATGTTTTTAATGCATTGAAAATTATCCCTGTATTTTATTTTAAATCCTTTATTCATAGGGAAAAACTAGTTTTCCCATGTGTATCAGAAATGAACATTGATCCAATCGTTCCAAAGACTAAAGCAAACCTGATTTTTTCTGGGTCTAGAAAGCCAATAAAAGTATCTTAAAATTGCAGTGACAGGGGAAGGCTAAATTGTGTGCTTCAAAACATATATATCTTCAAACCAATTTAATACTCAAAGGACTTGAGAAAGAGGGAGGAGGAGCCTTCACTTCATGGCTTTCTTTACATAGAATTTCTTCATAAACGGAGGTGAAAATCACTATCTGGATGCGGGAAGTTGCACATAAAGCATTACCAGCCTCCATTTACAAGCAATTTAGCTATTATGGCATAGCCTTAGAGTACTATACTGGGTTTAAAGCTGAATTAGACTGTCATTATAATAGATGGAATCTAAAAATCCTGGGTTTTTCCTCCCTTTTGGAGCTTAGTTTTGCTTGTGTCACCTTACAGAGCCTCTTTCCTGCTTTCCGCTGAGTTCTCTGCTCCTGAGCTCGCAAGCAACGTCTGTTTGTGCAGCCCTTCTTCCTCAGCATTGATTTCCAGCACAAGCAAAGATCCCAACAGATCCCAGCTTCATAAGCTGTTTACAATCACTTTAGACTTTTTCACTGTGAAGATGCTCCAAAATCCTTTGTTCAAGTTAGCTCCTTAATACGGCATCATATACATTTATCTTGTAGTTTAAAATACAAAGCTGCACTATCTGTGACCTGAAACAGTGAAGATTACATCTCAGACTAAAACCCCAATTTAGGCTTTGATTTGTCATGTAAGGAAGAGGCCTACAATTTAGTGATGAGGATAAGAAAGTACAAGGAATTTACGTAATTCACCTTGGCATGGAGAGACTGGTCAGACCCCAGAGATTACTTAGCACTGCTAAATGCTTGTATATACTTGCTTTTCTTGCAGATTATATGTGACAAGAATAGTCTTGGGGAGCTATTACATAAGAAGAACTATTTAAAGTTTATTCATTTTAGTGTAATTCTGACATTTCTAAATTAAAAACAGCCTGCTTCTTGTTCTTGTGGTGTTGCAGAAGCTCAAAGATTCTCTGGTACCAAAAATACATTCTCACTTCATAGCTCAGTGTTTCGCATGGGGAAGTGACTTTATTAACCACGGTGCACTACATTACAACTTCTCCTATTAATAATTTCTATGTGCATCATTCACTGCACACTGCAGAATCTCCCGGTGAAGTCTAATCTCATTGCCCTAACTCTGACAAGCCCTATTCTTGTAGTTATACAGAATTAATGAGAAAAAAACGATTATTGGAAGAAAGACAACTTATGCTGAATACTGAATACCTAATTCAAGTCTACACTAATGTATTGCCAAAACAATGGGACAGGGCTCCTTTTCAAAACAGGCTCAAGTTTTCGTGGCCCATCCAACCGAACCAGTTTTTACCAACCCACGCTGCTGATGGCAGAATACAGTTTAACGTCACTCAAACTGGTGTTCAAATATTAATAGTGAACTTCTTGGTTGGTACGGATCCAACTGCTAAGGTGCAGAATTTGGTTAACGGGATCCCATTAGCTTTCACTTTTATCTGGCGCTGCCAGCACATGCACAAAGGAGAACCATGAGGATGATGTACTGGGCGCGGGCAGGACAGTCATTCCAGCAGTGCCTTGACGCAAGTGACCACGCAATGGCTTTCCCGGAGCCGTGCTGGACTGGAGAGCCACCCCAGTTCTGCCTCCTGGCGCTCCCCAGGGGCAAGGGGGGCAGCAGGAAAAGAATCACAGGTTTTCTGCAACCTCTCTGGTGAATTTGTGCAGTTTTTGAGGCAGAGGCTTTGGAACAGGAAAGGGGAGAGTAAAACAATGTGGAAGTGTCACACTAAAGACAACTCCTGTCTGAGGAGAGCTGTGCTTTGTGTTTCTGAACCTCGGTCACACTGTTTATGAAACACACATGTGAAATGTTAAAATCCAATCACTTGGCAGTATTTGGCTTTTATGAGAGCTTCTCTGAAGAATGCTGTGCACAAAGGTGCCATTTTCACGGAAAGCAACAATTGTCCCCAGGACATGGTGTGGCAATCAACCCCTAATCTAAATATGCACATACATCTCAGAAGATTAAAAATATTCCCCAGTCTCCTATAGGAAATCAGCACTGACTTTCCTTCTTGCGCCAATTCCATCCTGCTTTTCTGTAGAAAGCACTTCATCTGCAGCATTTGGCCAGAACAAATTTCATAAATACTGCGCAGTAGCTTCCATATGAGATGTTGTAAGGAGCTATTAAAAAACACGCAAGATTCCTTTACTTCCTCTCACAAACCAGATAAAGAAATGTATTACTGTGTGGCAGGTATTATGCAACATTTTGGATAGAATTAATCAGGAGTACCAAGTCTAAAAGGGATAATTAAAAGGCAAACTAACAAATAAAAAAAGGGTACAAAGAATCCTGATTTAAGTCTTGGCACCTCCCATAAGACAAACTGTTTTGAGATAACATCCATACCAGCTTGGATTAATGCAGATTAATTTTTACAGTTATTCTAGTACAGGTGACAAAAATAAAATCCTCACAAGCAGAAGTGACAGATTTCAGTTATTAGGTGATAAAAGCTGCCAAACTAATCTATTACTTCTATAATTTCCAGGGACCCCTCTTTAACACGGCACATCTCCTGTCTTCTAAAATATTAGCAGTTTTTTGCTGACGCAGGTGATTCAGGCACAGTCTCCAGAGCATTTGGGCAATTTTATCTCATAGTTAAAGTACACAACGGCACAATTGGGCTGGACTTCGTACCCTCTAAGACCAATTCCTGTCACCTTCTACACCAGATCCAGTGCAGTGTTTATCCTCCACAGCACACATTATTTCCATGGGCATAGTTATCAGTGCAGCAAGTCCTCTCGGATGCTCCCTTGGAACATCTGAAAATCATTGTTGAAAAAGAGCATGATGGGATTAACGAAAAACAGTATTCTGAAAAACATATAACGGCAACAGAATGGAAAACTACCAAGGTTATGCAAGGAAAAAAACCTGAACCAATAAGCCTTACTTGTGCAAGGTCTGAGATGGCCGGTCATTTTTCTCTGGTTGTCCGTAGCAGCTAGTTTTTGCTTCAGGAATGAAGGAGTATTTTTCCAGCATGGCTGATGCAGCTGTGGCAATAATCCCAAGGCCATCCCGTACCCGAGCTTCTAAACTGTAGTCCCATTCATCATAAGATGCAGAAATGAGTCCTGAAGGAAACTCCTTGGGAGTGATTTCTGTGTTACCACTAACCAGGCTGGGAACTATCCAAAAGAAATCATAGCCAGTAAGGCCCAGGGAACGGGCCTCATCCAGTATGTAGACAGCTTCATCCTTGGAACAATATAGAAGGATGACAGATGAATGAATTTTCTTCAGCTGAATTTGGGTCTTGGCATCTCCAAAGGCGGTATCAAGTACAATGACATTCTGCATGTCCCAGCCCACAAAACTATTTTCCACTGTGGTCTTAATGACATTGATGAAGTCTCGATATCCTGGGAAGGTGGTGGTCACCAGAGAAAACACGTGCCAGTCATAATCCTGCATGATCTTCAGCATGACGATGGCTTCTTGCTGGATGGAAGCCCCAAACTGGAAGAACGTGGACATCACATCCTAGAATAGCAAACACAGTGAAAGATTACTACTTTTGTACAAGTCTGAAGGGAAGAGACTGTCTAATCCTTCTTCTCTCTTCGGTCCATCATGGCTACCAAACTTTTGTTGCATTTAAATAACTTTCTGTGCCTTTTCATATTCATATTATTAGTAAGTGATCATAAGCAAGTGTCGCAGCTAATTAAAATATTTGCCAAAGAGTGACAAACATTTACACAGGACATTTCTGAGTGCTTGATCATTTGAAGACAAGAACTCAAATCAGTACTTACTGAGGAAGGTCTCTAGAGACAGTCAGCCGCTGTTAACCAACTCATCTCCACCGGGTAGCTTTAGATTCATCAAACTTACTAGGAATGTGACTCAATAAATTCATACCAACTTTCAGTTACGATGGAATTAAATCTGAGTGCACATGAAGAAGCTCTGTACTTCCAGATCTCATGTCTGAGGGGCACTTTATTACCACAGGTTTGTTGGACTTGGTGGAAGCTGTCAAACTCTGCAGAAGGAGATTCATCCTCCCCAGGTCCTGAGTTCACTACTGTTTGTGGGCTCGTGACCGATCATGCTCCATCCAGAGCACATGGCCCATGGATGGCTGATGTACAATTAACAGGATGAGACCCCAGGGACAGCCAGCAAGCTGTCAGTGTCCTCATTAAGGACTTAAATGGAAGTCAATTTGAACACTGGTCGCATAATCTGGGACTGGTAGCTGCATTGCTTGACACAGCTGGGTTGTCAATTTGCTTTGAGACTTGTTTCTAATATTTGTCTTAGGCTTTTACAGTATTCACAACATCTTACACAGCTTAAGGGCAGGTGTCTCTTATTTTAACATCTATCAGATACAGGCAACACAATAACGCAATTTACAAACATTTTCATTGGTCTATTTTTGCCAAGTTGCTGTAATATCTAAATTTATTTTTTAATTTTAGATTTATATACATCGCAATTATTACAGTACCAAAACTATATACAGTAAGCTTTTTTTTTTTTTTTTCCATTTTAATTCAGTATTTACTCCTGACCAATAGTGGCCACTTATGTGCATCATTTTGAGATGCAGAGAGCATGAAGTCCTGCTGAAATAAAAGCATATGATTTAAAAATAAGATATTAACCATGCCAGATTTCTTATGTAGCCTTTACAGGAGAGAGACACACGGTGCTTTTAATTTAAAGAATTTTATCAATGTGGTTGTGAACTGCTATCCTATTTTACGCTCTCAGGGAATAGAAACAGCTTAACTGACTTAGGATTCATGATAAGGTGGTGTTAGAAATACAATTATTACTAAGAACAGTAACTCAGCTTTACAAGTTCTGTATTTTTTCTACGAAAATCTATTTAGAGCAAACTGAGTGTCTATATTTATTTTTAATAGAAAATGAGGAGTGTTATTACTTTCCAAGTGTTAAGAACCTGGCACCGGGATTTTATATAGCTTGACAGCAATACAAATCTTACCACTTGTATCAGGCCAGGAAGAGTGATACCAAAGGTACAAAATACACACCACGAGTGGAAATTTGGTATTATCTGCCACGGCTTCTTTGGTACCTCGAAGACGGCATTCTGAATGCCAGTGCTAGATCTGCAGTGGATTGGGGTTAATTCAAGATGGTGTAAAACATATTTGGGAGATGAATTGAATTAGCAAGATTTGATTGCTGAATGCTTCCCGGAGCTACTTCCCAGTGACCTGCACTGTATACTTAAAAATAAACAAACAAATAAGCAAGCTTTTCATCTGGAGACACAGCTGAAGAAATCTAGCACACAGAAAATCTGCTCAGAGTCAGCATTTAATGGTTTAGTTAGATTTACTATTACAAAGTAAATTAGATATCTAGAGATGCCATGAATCCAAGTTTGCTGAAGCTTCCTAACTGAACCTAAAAAAATATGTAATGCAAAGTCAATCACTTCAGTTTTCTTGTCCAGCTCTTATCCTCATGTTTACTTGTGATTATGTTAAATAACAGTAAAAATAAGTAAAGTAATGTACGATAAATTAAATAGATTATTTCCGTCATAGCCTTTCACGCTACCCTATTTCTAGAGACGGCTCATGGCTACTAATGTAATCGTGTAATGCTGTCATACAACACATACACCTTGGTTCTTCATGCCTCACGAGGAACTTCTCCAACAAGGGAACTGAAGCTGAAGTCTTTGAGGGCAAAACCAATGCACATGGACATTTCCAAGCGTGACCTTTCTAACTAGGAAATACGGATTTTTAACCTAGAGCAGTCCTTGCCATCTTCCCTGACCATGAACAACGGTCTTGTGTCATCATGTCTGACAACAGAAGCAAACTACTAAAAATAAATTCTTTCCTTTGGCAAACATTTTGTTAAAAAAATAGTTTACGAAAGGAGCTTTGATTAAATCTTTTTGTAAAGTTCACACCCATATTACATGAACCTTTTTCACATGACTGTGAACGTGAACGTGTCTAAATCAGGCAATTAATATCAATTTGTGATCAGAATGGTGAAAGAATTGTAATTATATGGTGAAACCAAGTTTGGGTTCAGGAAAAGGGGAGATACAAATATCAGAAGTAAGATTCTCTTCTGAAGAAATTTCATGTAGCTCCACTGACTTCATGTGATGCTTTTACAAAGCTGAAGATCTAACTGCATGTGTTTACAATAAATTTGAAACAGATGGAAGCTTACAAGCAAATTGCAGCCTTAGGAAGTTCGGCAGATATTTAAATGCCTGTAAGGAGAATATTCAAGGACATCTTATCCATTAAGTTGGGGAAGGGGAAGAAAGTGCAGTGAAGAAATAGCAAATAAATAAATAAAACTATAAGGGATTCAACTACTGTATCCTTAACCATCTACAGAACTGTTCAGTTTGGGTTTTTTAAGGCTTCACATTCTTCCTGAACAACATTATTATTCCTTTGCTTTATACAGACTTAATATTCTATTACACATACAGAATTTAAGTTCTACTTTCCTATATTCAAAAGCAAACTAAAGTGATGTGTGTAAAAACCCAGAATTATTCTAGTATTTTCATTTGACTGTCATCTTGTCATCTATCAAGTTGTCCATCTAATTCATTGCTGGAGCAGGAATACAGAGTTGTAATATCAGAGGTGTTTTAAATGCATCTCAGAAATACGTTCTTTCTCTTTCCTCGTGGCCTCATCTATTGAGGTTATTGGTGGAGGATGCAAGAAAGCTGTACCACTTACCCAAAACAAGAAACTTTTATCAAAAGGAATTCCACAGATAAATCTCAAAGCATGAAAATCCCAAGATGTTATGCTGACATGAGTAAAAATTTAGTTAGAAGTAGTTGTGCAAATGATTAAGTAACGTTTTATTTGATTTTTTTGTTGTAGGTTTTTAGCTGAGTTCAACCACAGCCACATAACCAAAAAACCAGCAATGAAAAGAGAAGGTAAAGAACAAATGAAAACTTTTTGCTTCTTTCTGTTCTTGTATGAACATACAGTTTAAAGCAAAACACCTCCCTATGTTTCACACCAGAAGAAAGGAATCCTTCAATTGCTTCTTGTTTAACATTATTATTGAATTTTGTATACAAAATAAAATTCTCTCATTACAGTAGAAAGGGCACTTCAGCTTTCCCATGCTTGTGCACAAAACAGAGCAGCTTTCTCTGGTGCTGTTATTTCACAGATTAATATATTAGAGGAGGTTGCTTTTTAATTAGCATACCGAGTCTATAAATCCGTCACTGCTGTCAGAATTGCACATTTCACTTCCTAAATTCCTACAAATTACAGGAATATTTCCCTTGAGACCTCATCCTCAGCTATTTTCATGACATCTTAGTTTCCCAGCTCCAGCTTTTCCATGAGATCAGCAGAGCGTGTTCCCAGCTGCTTTACCAGCTGAGGTAGGCCTGACAGTACTTTGTGCCTACTAGGGAAAAAGCAGCGAGAGTTGGTTAGTTAACGAAAGAAGCATTTGGTATCTCAGACAATATTCTTTTTGTTAACCGAAAACGAAATGCTAAACCAGAACAAACTACGGGTCAACATAAGAGCAAATCGATTTTCCACTCAGCAGACTTGTCGAGGACAGTTGTTTCGCTGGGAAGACAATATTATGACAGGAAGCAAAAACCAATATGAAATACGGTTTAAAAAGAAATCCACAGGATGATTTTATTCAGCTAGAACCAAGATTATTATGACAGGACTACAAGTAGGACTTTAAAGTTATCTTAATTACTTCATTCTTATTCACTTTTTATCTTCCACAGAGACCCAGCAAAAGATATTTTTCTCCTGTTTTACCCACTGTAATTTAGATATTCCATTTTTATAACAGATTTAAGGCATGTGGTGCTAAGTCTACATATACAGTGCAAGCTGTTTCCTGTTTAATGAATTACAGTAGTTATTTGGCATTCTCACGAAGACTGGAAAAACTGAAAGCCAGAAACTAGTCATTAATTTAAGCTGAATAATTTAGCATCACATCAAAAATACACAGAAGAAAATTAATTGTACCAATCTCAAACATAGGTAAATAATGCTTGGTACCATTTTTCTTGGGATACTTGAAATGATGCAATGATCCCCAGGAAAATGTGAATGAATCGTGTTTATCTGTCATGAATATCTCAGTTTCAGCCACACAGTCTCCCTTTACACTACGATACAGACCTGCGCAGAACTTCCAGTAAATGCAAACACTGAGATGGAGGAGCTGAAAGGAAAACCTTTCCTCCCAAAATACCCTGTACATTTCTAAACTCTAAAGTTACTAATTTCCTGCCTCTATTCATTAACAGTATATGACACACAATTCCCAACACAAACATCTCACTGAGGCGCCCAGGGGGAAAAACTCCCCCATTATCACCATGGGAGCAATTTGGGGGAAATTATACAAAATTATGTACTTTCAGGCAAAGCAGAGCTGTGAGGGTGGAAATAATTTACTAATCATTGCAAACAGCAGCAAAGTCTCGCTTCCCCAGGACCTGCTCCTCTCTGGCCTCGCACACGGCACGAAGATGCAGGACCCGCACCTGCAGGTTTCCCTGCGGACACCGACCCCTCCTTTGGGAGCGGCACTCCTGCCCTTCCACGGGGGCTCCAGAGCCGCCCAGCATCCCCCACTGACCACCATGGCCCCAACTGGGACCCCAGCGCTCATCACCCTGAGCCAAGCCCAGCCGCGGCAAGGCGCACGCCCAGCCCCAGCAGACACTGACGGCTCCTTGCACTTGACCCAGAGCCCAACTTGTCCCCCTGTCCTTGTCCAGCAGCGCCCGGCGCCCCGTGCCAGCCCCCCGAGGCAGGGGCTGAGGTGACAGGAAGGAGGAGACAGCGGGGCAGGGGCTCTGCAGACGGGGCACGTGGGCTCCTGCAGCCCCACGTGGTAGATTTGAAGGTCTCCAAACCTGCCCAGGCAGACTGTGAACATGCTCCACCATTTCCCACCAAGGCGGCTTAGTGCCTCCGAGCAGAGCTAGGACAGGGATGGAAAATTTCTTACTCTGTAATTTAAGTGGTGCAAATGCAGAGCCACGGAATGTATAAAGGTCAAAAAAAAGGATGAACCGCGGCCTTATTTTTTTATTTTAAAAGTTTGCTCTGGGAGAGGAACACTCAAGTTAGAAAAGGGCAGTAGCAGGCAAGGGAGTACATTATGGCTTTCCAAAATCTGACATGTTTCTTTTATTATTTCAAGGAATAAATATCAGAGAAACATGATTTTGAAAGGTTAGCACCAGTTTAATCAAGCATACTCGTTCCCCTTTCCAGAGGGAGCCTTCAGGGATTCATTTTGCAGAAGCTTCTGTATTCTCAGGTCATGGTTTTAACCTAAGAATTTTGGTAGGTTGTTGGTTTTTTTTTTTTCTTTAAAATATCCATTTAATTTTAGACTACCTGCTTGGCTTATCTGGGCCTGCTATGAGAGCTGATCTTTGCCACTATTTTTCCTACACTAGAAGAGCAAATAAACAAATGCAAAGGAACGAGAACAGGGTTTCTACAGATCATCTCAGAGTCCACTGGTTTTTGATCCTTTATATTCTTCGAATAATACAGTGTCATGTCTAATGAATGAAAGTAACTCAACATGCCATCACAGTGAAACAATATAACTTAATTACAGGAGATGACTAATTTAGCACCGAGCTCATGAACCATTCCCTGAGCTGGAGCGCACCATCCGGGTTTCCAACACATCTGGGTTTCCATTCACCAAATTGTTCAAACATTGAAATTGTGGCGTGTCAGTCTGAGCTGCTGTTCAACCAGGACAGGCCAGGGAAAAATGCTTTCAAAGGCTGAAATGACATCACTCACTCACAAGCCTCTGACTGAACTTGATAAAATCCTGGAAAGATTCAAGCAAACCAGCAGGGATTTTTGTGTGGTCATTTGATGAAAGGTTTATTCACAGTATACCTCCTTTCTAGATCAATTTCCACTTCCACTGTTACTGAAATGTCTTACACCGTGAAGACCTCGATGAGAAAGGGCAAAGTTGTGGTTCTGCAAAAAGGCAGCATGGAGCTGGCTGTACCGTAGCTATTGGAAGAGTAACAGCTATTATATAGCTTTTGTGGTGAAAGAGAATTCCAACGTGTAAGAAGAATAATACTGATGCCTGTGAGGAAGATAAGGGAGAATAAAGAGTATTTTCAGACAAATCGTATTTGCCTTGTATGTTCAAATACTTCTTGAATACAAATCAGTCACTCTCTAACCCGTACAGGATCATGTGGTTCTGTACGTCAGTGGAAAGTGTTAGCATTATCCTAAAATATTTTCCCTTTACGGAGATGAGATTTGTACAATAGTTTCTCATTTCCTATAAGTATTCCACCATGAAAATCAATATTGAAAAATGCATGTGACCTCATCTATCAATTAGTTAGCAAAAAGGACAAATTTTACACCCTAGATTATAGCTCAGCATCATTTCTCTTACGCCCAGTGTCATGACTACAGATAAACATTTTGCATTTTTTAAATTTAAGTGTCTGATTTTCTCATGGTTTGTACAAGCAGCGTCCTTCTGCTTTATTCATGTAATTAGTCAGCACTAAACTGATGCAAGTAAATAGTCTCTTGAAGAGCCCAAAAAGACTTCATTTTCCATGGGAAAATTACTTCAGATGAGCCACACAGCACATCTTTCACCTCAAGGAACACCTGAGTTCACGTGGAGAGCTCTTGAGTCTGTGCTTGCAGTGAAAACTCTTCAAACAGTTGTTATGAATGATTGGAGAGCAATCAGGAAAGCTAATGACTTTTCAAAGACAGAGAAGGCAATTGCTGTGAAGATACTCCAGCAATACTGGTGAAAGTAACTGGCTTTCTTGCTGTACAGAAACATTCACCTACCAACAATTCCCATTTGACACATCACAACACAGCTGTGGTGACAGCATCAGATGAAAATGGGGTCCCGTTCCTGTTTTCCCCACAGCAAAGTGAGAAAGTTTAGAACAAACTGCTGATAATCTATTCTCTACAGGTTACCTACCTGGACGAGAAAAGTAAATAATGAAATGATGCTATGAAATGAGGCAGAAAGAAACCCAAACCATGATTTTACCACAAAACTTTCAAAATGTAGTTGTTGGTAGGAGAAAAGGCTAGACTTACTTTCAGAAACAAAAGAATTCATTGTTTCAGAATCACAGAGAGCTTTTCACTAGGCAACAGGTATAAAAAGCATGATGAGGGCATCAGTGGGCTTGTGAATTAGCACAGTGAAAGGCCAAAATTCAGGAAATCCAGCAGGGAAAGACACAGATGTCTGAGGAAAGGAAAAGTCTGGCCTGGTACTGGTATTTCATTGGAACTCATGTAATTTACCTCTAGAAATAAAATAGCACACAGACATAGGATGACTGAAGGATACCAGCCAAATGAGCCAGGTAGGTTTCTGGAAAATAAATAAAAATCTTGGTATATAGACTACCCGTCCCAACTATCCCTCTCTCTTAGATTTGCACTGGGGCATTATTAACCAATGTTCACGTTGTTTCCTATCAGTGTTGAGATACTACACATATTGCCAGTAAAACAACATGCTGGGCTATGTGGAATTTCTCACCTTCCTTAAGTTACAGTCTGGGACTACAGAGAATTACCTATCAAATCAATTAGTTCATTTATTTTGAATCACATCTGCTCCCATAAGGCCATCAGAGATGAGCTTCTCTTTATTCATGGGCAATCTGGGGAGCTTTAATGGATACAAAAGTCAAAGCATTTAGTTTACAGTGAGTTATATTATTTCTTGGAGCAGGCAGCAAGTTCTAATTATAAATCTTGAAAACAATCCTGCTGTTAACAACCATGCTTACTGAAAACAACCTCGTATACAGGGTTTAACTGTCTGGTTGTAAAATGAGACCCCGACGGCCAGGTTTCAGTACAGGTAGATGGATCTCTAACACTAAGGAAGACCCCAAAATTTCCAAGGAAGTCCAAAAAGAGAAACAAATGACAAAGCAGTGTTTTATCTTCATTTTTCAGTAAAAAATGAAGCTTGCTAATGTCTATTTTTCAAATTTTCAGCAAATACAATTTGATTCTAATAGTTTAGTCTTACAGACTTTACTGCCCAAAAGGGTTATGTCATTAGTCTTTAAAACGTGCAATGGCCACCTTTTATCTGATTAACAGCTTTTTATAGCACCAGCCCAATTAAATTTTTTTTTCAAATTGAATCGTCCAAATTGATTTTGCTCTACCCCAGCCATAAGTTTAAACATGCACACAGATTACTGCGAGCCATCCACAAAATCTGCTAGAATCCAATTTACTTGACATCTTTTTTGGGTACCTGCTAAATTAAAATACATAGATTGGGTAATATTTTTTCAGTTTAATGGTAATATTCGAGCTAAGCAAAATTTCACGTGCTTACATTTCTATTGCTATGGAATAAAAAAAAAAAAGTTGTTTGAATAGCTTATGGAAATTTTCAGGAATCAATGCTACGCAATATAATTCATCCTTAGGACGAATCTTCATTGCATCTAACACACAAACAGTTTCACTTAGCTGTAAAATGACATCACAGAGTAATTTAGATATGTATCATATACCCCCAGCCCATAGGAAAAGTGGTTCAGATCAAGAATTTAGAGTGGTTGAGGAAAAGTATGATTCTCTTCAAATTTTCTATCTTACCTAATGCAAATATGGCACAGGAAAATTCTGCATACCAAACTGCTTACAGCTCATTCATCAACAAACTTGGCGAAAGGATCTTCATAAAGTTTTTGCCATTAGGAGCTTTAAAACCAACACTAACCAAACTTATTAATCCTGTGAACAGAATCAAAACTTTAGTTACCCACAATAACATTTAAATATGCTATAGCCAAGAATCCAGCATTAAATCCAGAATCAGTAACAATTTAATGGCAGCTGAATCAAGCCAAATAGGCTGATTACTTACAGTATGTATTGCATGGTGCCTAAATGTCATACACTATATAGAAAGATATGCATAATTAAATATCAATAAAAATGCCTTGAGACATCATCTCCTTATCCGAATACATTTGGTCTCGATTGAATGCTAAAACACTTCTCACTTGTGTTGATGATGAGAAGCCAGAAAACCATTAACTAAGTCATTTCCATACATCTCCACTTAACAAGTAAAAATGAAGGCAACAAACAACCTCCCCCTCCGCCCCCTTTCACCAAATGGTGAGTATAAAATATTAAGCAAATAAAAGAAATAGAAAGCCAATTTAATTTTGGACTGTGTGGTGGTAACTGTGTGCTTTTCTTTTCTGAGCCAGGACTCTCAGACCAGCCACCCCTGTGCACCTCCTCTGCTTCAGCGGCGTTGGACTGAGGAAGAATCCAACAGCCGGAGACTGGATGAGGAGGACAAGCAGATAGACAGATGGAAGGAATTTTTTTAAAGAGGGAGGCTAAACAGAGTTCAAGGAGCTGTTCGGAACAGCTTTCCATGGCAACAGAGATTTGTGGGATATATTCAAGTAGCAGAGGAAGACGATGACGAGAGATTCAAAATTCTCGATCTCTTCAAGAAGACACGTGCGTGTTGGCTCCCCAGGTAGTTTGGGTGCTGAACAAGAACTGCAAACCTGACTCACCTGCCTTTGGCAGGCAAAGTCACAAAAACATCATAACTTATCCAAAGCCTGCACGCTGCTTTGACATTTTTCTAGAAGGAAGTGTTTCAAAATACTGAGTATGCTCCTCTGCTCTCACGTACAATCAGCAGATCTGAAAAAGAGAGGGTACTCAAAGGAAATAGCATTTATGCTTATGCTTTATGTTCTCCTCTTTAGGCATCATCTTTGGCCTCTGGGCAAAGCTACAGCTGCTCTTCTGCTATGCTAATA
Source organism: Chionis minor (assembly GCA_013398295.1). NCBI lineage: Eukaryota > Metazoa > Chordata > Aves > Charadriiformes > Chionidae > Chionis > Chionis minor. Next base: position 58,659 of record VZSF01007115.1, on the reverse strand, counting down.
GAAATCACATGCTTTCCCAAAGGGAGCGATCAGCCCATCAGTCCAGCAATGAATAGCCTTTTCCGTTGTACGTTGAATAGCAGCAGGTCAGAAGCAAATGGGGTTAAAACGTTTCTGATAGGTATGATCTAGATCAGTACTTGCACATCACCCTAGCTCAAGATGAGTGGCGCACAGCATATCTGAGCATGAATCCTACCGGTAAGAACATAGCCCAAAGCACGCCAGCAGTGGAGGATATTTCACTGGTATCCCTTGCGGAACCTTTGAATAATCACAGCAGAAATCACAAAACAAAACACAGTTGTGTTCAAGTTGCAAAGTCTCCAGCTCTCAGAGCTACTGGATCTGTACTGGAAGGAACGCAGGAAGAATACGGAATTCAGCTGTAGCCAGATACAACAGTTTTGCAATATCAATGTGCTAACCGGATAAGGACACAAGCATTTAGCATTTCATTCTGTGATGGATGGTAAGTAAAGGTAATAAAACAGAGATATTCAGACAAAAACTCTGTTGCAACTACTTTTTCTGACTGTCTCCACACTGTTTCATGCCTTTGAGTTAAATCTACATTTTCTTTTTAGCATTCTTTTTAAGGACTTATGTGCAAGAATATGACACATCAAGAGATTTGCCAAGCATTATTCCCATAAGCAAATAATATTCCAGGCAGAAAAGCTTTACCAACATATATTCAGATTACTGAGATTTTTATATGGGCAGTAAAACTATTTCTTCTATGAAATAGCTTAGCTCAAGTTACTTTTCCTTAGTTAAGTAGAGGCAAAATATCTTTAAGCATGGTTCTGATTTACAGCAAACATAACTTCAAGAAAGGAAATGCTCAAAATGCTCCTTACAAGGCATAGCAATTCTTTCTAGAAATTACTACAGATTTGACATTCATACTAGATAGAGTAAATACTGCACTGCTATAGCAAATTGAGTATCTCATTTCCAGCTATAAAAAAGCATGTTTGTACAATGCTCAGTACTGTCTGAAGAGGACGGAAGCCGTCTTCCTTAACCTGAACAGTATCTTTATACTTTGAAGACAGAGACATAATAACCCCTGTACTGAACACAAAAAAGTAACAGAACATATTATTTGGGTTGATGTTTGTACTGCCAGAAATTTGTATTAGTTGCATTTGACAACACTATGCATACAGCTATTTCCTAGATAGATACCACAGCACACAAATCAATAACTTCTACAGATTCCTATTAAAGTGCAAAAATAAACACCAGGGATTTTCTCTCCCAGGTAGGAAACACAACAGATTTTTAGCTAATCTCAGTAGAGACTACAACAGTTAACAGAACTCTCCAAGCATCCATAATGCAACTAAATTGTAACTATGCTGGCATCTAAATTCAACGGGAGCTCAGGGTGCCCAACAGCCTCCAAAGGTGGGCACGCTCATGCAGAAAGGAACATCTGCACAGATGTTTGGCCATGCCCACTTTAAACAGTTATGTTACTACACGTGTCCTCAGGAAAGTGTTTAAGTACTTGGTTAACCAAAATGGATTGTCTACCAATAGGAAGTGGAACTCACCCATTTCCATGAACAGAACTGTGCATCAAACGGATTTAGATGCCAATCCTTTGGGTTCCTTTGGAAAAAAGCCTTTTGTGTAGGAGGGCTAACAAACACACCTGCTCTCACACGTTGTTAAGTGCCTCCAGCTCCACACATCAGACAGGAGCGCTCATTACATTTCGGGGGCCTTATGTAACAAAGCTTGTTAAGGAAGCTGCAATTGCAGTTTGGATTTCAGTGTAATAGGCACAAGGGACTGTGCTTTGCCTTTAGTGCATCTTGAGTTGTCTCCATTTGTACCACCTAGTGCTATACCTAGAATAGCAATTCTAAGTTTACAGACTGCAAGATCGCTCTTCTTTTGCAGGTCCTTTAGAAATAACCCATGGACCCTCTGGTGTCCAAAATCCAGTCTGAAAAGTACTGATACTTGAAAGCAGCATCTTACCATTCCCACCTGATACTTGCTCTTCCCAGCAGGTGTAGTATTGCACTATGGTGAAACATCTTATTAAAATCAGTGGTTTAGGATTGATCCTCAAACTTGTCAAGGCTTACTGCAACATGATGTACTACCAAAAAGGAAAAGAAAAAGCCAATATACTCAACCAGAACTCCTGGAAAATGGTGAAATGTAGAAGAACAGAGGAAGAATTCACTGCACAGCTCTGACTAGGCAGTTCTGGCACGCCTTTCCGTGAATCATAATGCTCTATATAAAAGCAATGCGACTTCAACTTTGCCAAATGATGATATTTCATGTTACATTAACAGCTAATTAAAAGAAGATGAATAATGAAGCTGAAATGAAACTCCCCCTTTTGCGCAAGGAAGATAGATCTGTGGAGCAAGCAGAGATTGTCCTACGTTCAGGAGCAGATACAGCCATTTTAGGGAGAAAGGTGTTGATTTTTCAAATCCCTACTAGGTATGGCAGACTTCCTCCATAGTCTATATTGAAAATTGGGAAAGAAATAAAAAATGAGATGTAAAAACTATGCCATATTTACTTGCCATGCTCCATTTCACACAAAGGAGAATTGCTCCCCCACGGGAAGCTCTTCAGGAGATGGATACCTGGATGGATGGAAGTTCACGTGAGATCCATGATTCTTCTCAGTGGACAGCCATTTGTTGCTACAATTGCAACACTCTGTCAGTTCATTAGAAATCCCAGAGAAAGACGCAGAAACAAGCTCATGTAGAGAAAAGGTCCGTTCTGATCCGCCCTGCTTTCTATGGGAGTAAACTTGGTTGCTGAAGATAAGGACAGGAGCAGGTACTCAGACCAAAAGTATCACTATAAAACATGCAAAGAACAAATGACCGTGTTTGTATGACCAAACACATGCTGCAGGGAATGGGTCAACCTCCCACAACATGCAAATGTTTTCTGTAGTAGGCTTTCCTTGCACAGGGCAGCCTGGCATGGACTTCAAGTTCACTGGCAAGGAATTCAGAATCTCGGAGCTACGGCAAAGGACCTTGGATAACAGGAGTGGAGGAGAGGAGCAAAATCCTGCCCATTGAAGAGTGAGCAGTTCCTCAGCATAAGCCTGGACAAGAAGGGTAGATGTTAGAAAGCACCACAAAAGGAGTCAGGTACGCAAGTACCTCCTGACCATTTCTGGTGACAGCCCAGCTATTTCCAACACATCCTAGACCAGCTCTGCTGCCCAGAGCTGACACAGAGCCAAACACTCAGCACATTGGAGACACCATTAGAAACAGATGAATATTGCGAGGCAAGTTAATTTCCTCATGGGTAGCAGCAGATATTTTCTTTCACTATTTGCGGATCATCTATTATTAATAAATATTTGGACAACCACTGGTTCTCGACAAAAGTATTAAGTATGAAAGTTTTACTCAATTTTAAAATGAAACACCTTCATTTGAAAACACAAACACAAAATCCTCTGTCACTCGAATTCGTACTCTCTTTCAGAAAGGATTAAAAAAGCATAGAGCAGAAATAATACAATATGACAGGTGACTGGACACAAATCACAAACAGTTATGGAATGTCATTTACAAAAGCCTCTTTTCTCAAAGTTAATCATCCTTGTTATTAAACAAATACTAGGAATAACATGATTTTAAATAAAATCAGTGAGGGCCAGTAAAAGTTAAACTCACTAAATTACAGCAGTAATTATCCATTATTCTTAGTAATGTAGCTTAGCCAGCAATAATCTGTCTGTCGCTTCAGACGGTTTTTGCACGATGACTGTATCATAAAAAGACATTTTTACAAAAGCAGCAATTCAACAGCCATCAATTTTCAAAGATATAACAGGTTTCCTTTGTAATAAGGAGTACTGCTTTAGAATAAGCAAGTATGATGCATTTCCTTCTAAGTCTTCCCCCCTGGAAAATTTATTTATCCCCAGTGCTACGTAGCATAATTTAGCACAAGTCGTGTGGCAATGGCACATCTCATTGAATGTCTTGAAGCCGTCCATACAGAAATAGTTTCTAGTCTCTCTTTCAAGTGACCATAAGTCTGGTCAAAAGAGAGTTTTACTATTTTACCATGCAGACGATAATATGTTGCTATACACACCCATAACACACGATAAAACTGTACTCATTTTATCTTGATGTGTTACACGAGAACACGTCATCTGATTGTGGAATGAAAATTAAACTGAAAAAATTCTAACTTCTATTGTAGTATGATAAAAAATTCAGACCTGGAAATTACACTATATATAGAATTATGTGCACTGAAAGACTTCTGCACGCTGAGTGCTTCATCCCTCTCCAAGAAATTAAGCAGCACATTTTCCTTTGATTTTTCCTACCCAACCAATCTCATAAAGGAGTTAAATTTATTATTATACAGTCACTCCATAGAAACAAGACACATCAAACATTTTCTTGCTTACTATGAAAATATCAAACAGCTTGCGGTGATCAGCTTGGTGAAACAAACTCATTTTGTTTTTTCTACGAAAAATTGTCTTACAACCTCACCAAAAGCCTCAATAAAGAACAGATTTTATGTAGTATTCATGAGCAAAATTCAACACAAAGCACAGAATTAAGGATAAATAAAAATAACATCATTTAAATAACATACAGATGCTTGGTGCTACAGCAGAAATAAGCATATATGGGAAAGTATTGTCTGATTGTAAAGAAGGACTCAAATTATTACTTGAAAATGAGACTTCTCAAAAGGACAGCGCAGCTGAGCAATGGTATCTGTACATACATTGGTGCATTTGGAAATTAATTGTATGCATATGAGATTCTCACTAACTCACATAAACTGGTGTGCAATAAGCAGAAGAATTTGAGAAGACAATGCTAAAAATGACTGTAGTTCCTCCAGCAAAGAAGCAGAAGAGATACAAAGGGGGCTGATTGCTACCACCACACTCTGGGAAGACACTGTCATCCCTTCAGTTTCTTCCTGAGAATTAGTTAAATCCACCCAGGTGCATTCTGAAGCCCACAGCGAGATGTGGATTCCTACGCGTGAACATGAGGTAATTGCCCAAACTATTTAAACATTTTCACAGTTTCTTAACATCTTTAACAGAGAACTCTTCTCACTCCCACCAAGCAGCAGCAGAAGAACATGTTTATATGAAAACAGGAGCACCTTTATTTACTGCAAAGCTTAGGACAAATTCCTGCCCAATTCAGAGAGACGGGGCCCATGCGCTTAAACTCTTCAGGATCTCCAGGCAGACCCAGGGTATTTGATGACTAAGAGGAACAAAAGTTGAGTTAGTGAATGCGATTCAGTTAGTCATATCCTCATAAACCAGTTTCAATTATTCCCTTCGCCACACAAATCGGGGAAGTCAACTTCTTCTATGCTCATCCCCTGGTCTTCAGAGCCCTGTCCCTACAGAGAGAGGGAGTATGTGGTCCCATACTCACCGAGAGCTTAATCTATGGTTTTTGAAAGAGCATGTCGATCAATTTCTGTAAAAAATACTATAAAAAAAATAAGGGGGGGAGTGGAGGGATGGGGATGGATGACAAATCAAAAACATTACAAGTAAGCCATGATATTTAAATAACTGCTGTGGGAAGGCACAGCAGTCACAGCGTTACCAATTTATAGCTAACTGTAGGACATCTTGGTTGAGTGGAACTTTCTACAAATTTTGTTAGTCTTTGTATTATCATGTGAACTACCATTACTTTCTTGGCAAGGTATGTAATTCAACTGTTAGACCTTCAGAACAAGTATTTGAGCTTCTAATCAAAGTTTGGGAGAGCACACTGCCCAGAGACCTTCCCATTAACATGTTTTGCCAGCGCACAAGTTCTGCCCTCCAAGATCTACATGCTGGGAAATCTTGTAAATCATGAGAACAGATAGCTTGGCAGACTTCGCTCAGATTTCTCAGGCCAATGAATGATAATCAATACTAAAGCCCGCTGTATTTAAAATTATTTAACTAATGTGTCCCATCCCCACCTTTTTATTGACCTCAAATTTTTTACCTCCCATTGTCAGCTGTCACCCTAGGAGTGCAGCTGGAAGAAAGATTCGTGTGAATACTCCTTGGTTGCTTCAGTGCAAAATCAGTCGGGTTGTCTTAAACAGCCTCTTGTGTCTCATTCATCTTTAAAATGGCCAACCCTGCTCCGGAGATGATGAAGGGGGTGCAGTGATTTTCAGCGCTGCCAGAGCAGGAACCTCAAAGGAGAGGGACGCTATTGAACACTGCAGGGACTGGAGCAAGGGGTGCAGACTGGAGAGAAAGAACTTCTTTCTTTCTGTAATTATTATCTGATCATAGACTTAGTCTCCTATTATTAGAATTTATTAAAGTAATTACACCTCTAAAGTTTAGGTTAGATTGACATTAAAAAAAATTACTTGTGATTAGAATCTCACTGACATTTGTAATGATATAAATTACTAACTGCCAAGCAAAGCAAGAATTCTATCACATTCCAATTCAAAAAACATCAGAGCAGGCAGACTATCTCAAAATCAGGTCTGCCTATTTAAACTCATATTCAGGATTTATATTTTCTATCTCTGATCTGCAGCTTCAAGGGAGTATTTGGAAATATTAAAAATAGGCTAAGTACTTTAAATTTAAGCAAGCTTTGCAATTATTTAATGCCACTTTTGCAGGTAATGTATTACACATCAGCTGTTCAGCTTCATTCTGCTTTGCACTCTTATTAAGACCTTGACATCAACAAATAATTATTTCATTTCTGGTTTTCCTGCCCAGCATATAGATATGACACTCATATTTACATTTTCACATCCTGAACAGATGTCTAAGTAACGCTGTTACACTAGAAGACAACCCAGGTCTCTGACCATCCCTTGGTATTTCTAATTTTGGCCCTACAGACCAGCGTAAGAAGTGCTTTTTTGGCGAGTTGGTGTTGCTTTTTTTTAAAAGTATCTTTGCAGAAAGATATGGCAACCTGGATGTTTAAGAACAAATACTAATGATGCAACCAATTAATCAGAGCAACCAACTGAACATGCTGGGTAAACTACATGAAGACAATAAGCCAAAAGAATAACAAATGTAATTTCCATCAAGGCAGATCACAAAACGCATATATCTTCTGAACAAGCACTGGTGACGGCTGTGACGTAGGGTCATGGCAGTTCATTAGACATGATTAGCATACTTCCCTCTTGCACAACACAATGTTCACCACTATGCAATTAACTTGAGGGTAAGTGCCACCAGCTGACTGGATTTATAGGACTAAAAGTAAAGACCACAGCTACAAAAACCTCTGTTCCTCAACCAAGTTCCACCTTCTAAATGGTTATCAACCTGTTCGGTTCCCTGCAGGATACTCTCAGTCTTTTCCAAGTCATGTCACTATGCAGATGGACATCCAACATCTGGAGACCATGTAATAAAAATCTATTTCAGAACAAATTTGGGGACTCTATTTGTTACATGATGTAACAACTACTGCATATAAAGAATACGAACAACAAGAGGTATAATATATACAATGCACAGAGAGAGAATCCCTATATATGCCCCAAAATATCTGTATGTTTATGTATACACTGAAATACACTCAAAACCAACATATTCCTCCTGTCATACTCTCTCCATCTTACTAAGTGTTGCTTTAATAGTTGATAAGCAATTTGAAGAAACTACGAAACCACAGCAGAACCAAAGATGTTTACTACTTTAGTCATTAAAAGCTTAAGTATCAGACTTCATTTGAATCGAGCAAGTTTTATAATGCCAAAACTATTTCAGTTATCTTCCAGTAGAAGGCAAGAACAGCGATTTCTAGTTCACTCACTCCCAGAAGAACATTGCCTATAATTAACCCATCAGCCCAGTTAAGCACGAGAATAGCAACACTAATCTAAATGGCTATTTTGAAGACTTGTGATGAAGGTAAGCAGTGATAAAGCATTTTGTTGCTTGCGTGTTTGGTTTTTTCAGAACCCAGGTCATGTTTGGAGCTGTGTGTGTATTCCCTCTCCAACGTGGGCCACAAATCCTCTTCCTATCCCCATTCCCTTTCCACAATCCTGCTGCCTTCCAAGTCTCTTCCCACATTACACCTTAGACTTGCCAAGGCCATTTAAAGTTAATGAAGGTGGACTGGCTGAAATTTCCTTCAGGCTACAATTCTTCCACGGCGCTTTCATCCCTGTCTCTCATGTCAGTAATACTCTATGTACTGACAGAAATTTAACTCGGCTTTACTACGCTTGCACTTGGGCAGACTGATGAACTACTACAGAAAGGAGTAGCAAATTTCATAACACATCATGCAGATCAAGCATACAAATACAAACACAAGATTGCAGGGACAGTCTTTCCTTTAGTGCTGGTAAGAAATTAAAGACTTGATCAATTTCCAGAATAATATTTCTGGCAGTTTTCCAGAAGCAAAATCCTAAACCAGTCAAGGCCTGATCCAAAAATCTCACACAGTTCTACAGCTGGTCAACATCAATGGCTGTAAAACCTGCACTTCTAATCATAAAAGGAAAGCAGATACCCATCTGATTATCTGTCACAAATTATGCAAGACTTTTGCATAACATTTTAACCTAAATGTTTTTTTAAATTTCTACACCTATGAGGGATCCCAGTAGAGTCACTAACATGTTAGGACTATGTTTCTCCAAAATACAGAGGTCTTCTTCTCATGGTCAGTATTACACATTCACCACCACTAACAATCTCAGAGGCGTTCAACTATTCAAAGTGGTCTCAGGAAAAAACCATCCAAAAGAACAGGCAGTGTCATCATACAGATAGTGTCATCGTAAGACAGCAGGGCTGGCTGTGGGGACTACTGGAGTTAAATGGCAGGATTATCCCAGAACTGGTATATATGTTCATAACAACTTCCAAACATAAACCAAACACATTCTAAAGTTTCTTGACCAGAAAATTCCATATTACGCTTCATTTTTTGAATTACACTATGGATAACCCCTTTTTTTTCAGATTTTACAAACATGTTCAGCCTGGAGAAGAGAAGGCTCCGGGGAGACCTGATGGCAGCCTTTCAGTACCTGAAGGGAGCCTACAGGAGAGCTGGAGAGGGACTCTTTGTCAGGAAACCTAGTGATAGGACAAGGGGTAATGGTTTTAAATTGGAAGAGGGGAGATTTAGATTAGATATTAGGAAGAAGTTCTTCACTGTGAGGGTGGGGAGGCACTGGAACAGGTTACCCAGGGAAGCTGTGGAGGCCCCATCCCTGGAAGTGTTTTAGGCCAGGCTGGATGGGGCTTTGAGCAACCTGCTGTAGTCAGAGGTGTCCCTGCCCATGGCGGGGGGGTGGGAACTTGATGATCTTTAAGGTCCCTTCCAACTCTAACCATTCTATGATTCTATGATATACGAGAACTTGAAAACTGGTATATAAAAAAAAGCAGAAAAACCCCCAAACATTTTTTCTTCATCTCTCCAGATCTGGCATACCCTGGTTTTCCATACATGACAAATGTCAGATTAGAAAAATCTGATGTCCCAAATTTAAATGTAAAGCCTCAGAATACCTGAATGCTTAGCTGGTTGAAACCCAGGAATAGAAAGCATTCACTTTTGCTAAAGGGAAGCAAGTATCTGTCTCTGTAACAAAAAGGGTGCAAACCTCTTCCATCACTTTTAAAAAAGGTGAATCCCTACTGTCCAGATCTGTGAGGGACCCCTTCAGAATCTCCTGGCAAGACACTGTCTCCGGTGAGGCGCCTTTCTGTTTGTGGAAGGCATTTTCTTCTATCATTAAAAGGCTATGACAGAAATCACTTTTGGGCTTTTTACAAATAATGAAGAGAAAATTAAATTCCTCCTCTTTTAAATGAGTTGTTTTAATTAGAAGTGGAAGAGAGACATAGCTCCCAAGTGACCCATAGCGCACAGATCCTCAGTCGAGACATACAAAAATGTCATTTGCAGCAAGAAAAGCCTGTTTGTGGGTGTTGAACCCCACGTGTGCTGAGCTGTAATGATGATTTCTGGAGTGCTCACAGCTAATTTACAGGCTTTCCATAAACATAGCATTACAGTGTTTGAATGATTCCTAACATAGAGGAGTTTATCCCAACACGTCTGACTGTAATTATCCTGTTGAAGGAAACCAAAGCAGAGTAATCACATCTTAGAAAAGTGATTCCTGGGAAAATAGCATATAAACCTTTCCTATTTCTGCTCTCTTTTCTAAAGCCATTTCAAATTTTTCTCACTTAATACATTTTTAAATGCCTCTACTTATTACAATAAATCCTTGCTTTAATTTTAAAACCATTTGGGTTTTGGGAGGGAAGCTCATTGGATAGGAAAGGGTCTAGCTGCTAGGCACATCCACCTTAATTATCAGCTTGAACCAGCATCTACAGCACACAGTAACTTCCACGATCCCTTTTACTTGACCAAAAATGGCACATGCTAAGTTATCTGTTTCTAGATAGCTAAGTTTCAGCTTCAGGTCCTCCAGTTTTATTTTCTTTTCAAGAAAAAGTTCTCAGCAATTTTAGCATTGATCAGATTTGCCACTGGTTTACACCATGAAGGAAAATGTATGCTCTTTTCATGAACCTGCAGTTTTAAAATTTAGGTCATTTATGACTATTTGTATTTTTTTATATATATTATTTAGTAATTTAGTATAGTACTAAATAAAAAGTAATAATAATGTGTAATTTGTTATAGAATTACTGCTATCAATAGAACCAATTAGTGTGATCTACTAGTGTTGCTATGCACTGAGTTTTCAACTATAGTGCTGCTGTATCACCTTCAATTTGGCTGCCCAGTAATTCAGTATAACCACAGTTCAAGCTGATACGTCAAGCCAAAAGAAACACATGCACTCAACATTTAAGAAGTCACCAGAAGTCACTAGGTCTGCAGGAGGAATGGAAGGGATCTCTTGCTAAGAAAAGCTTGTAATTCCGTTCTCTTGCTGGCATCCTACCCTTTGGTCATTGCCCTTTTTAGTTCCCTACTGCTTTCCATTGTAGCGGAAGATATATAAACAGGGGGGGAAGGAGAAAAAGGAAAGGAAAGGAGAAAAGGTTGTTTCCGTGTTTGGTTGATGCGTTTTTCTTTCCCCAAATGTTTTTTCTGAGGGGGTGTCAGTCTCTTTTTCCTAGTCACAAGTGCTAGAATGAGAGGAGACGCCCTCAAGCTGCAGCAGGGGAGGTTTAGACTAGATAGCAGGAAAAATATCTTCACTGGCAGGGTTATCAAGCATTGGAACAGGCTGCCCAGGGAAGCGGTGGAGTCACCATCCCTGGAGGTGTTTAAAAGACGTGTAGATGTGGTGCTGAGGGACATAGTGGTGGAGTGGCAGTGCTAGGTGTATGGTTGGACTCAGTGATCTTAAAAGTCTTTTCCAACCAAAATGATTTTATAATTCTATGTATTCATATATGTTTATCCAAGTAAGTAAGAAAATGTTGCCACGACCTTAAGAATGTACCTGTCTCTTCAGAACTGGGATCCACAAACTGGTCTCTCCAATTAACATTCACGATTCTTTACATCAGCTTGAAAAAAGAAGTGGAAACAGGCATACAAAAACAATTAGGTTTCTTCAAACTTTCTTTATGAACAGACATATAGATGCACCTTTGTGCAAACCCAGTGGGAGAGATACTGATTTGCCACGTTTTCACATGTGGGAAACAGCTGTTCCATAATTTTCCCTCCGTTTGTCTCTCAGGGTCCCAATCATGGCACCCAACCATGGACTTTTCTAATAGGCACCAGCAAAAACTGCCTAATTCAAAGCATACATTCTGTATTCACATACATAACCCTTCCCTGTACGCATGCATTCTTTGTGAAAAATATTCTAATGATAGAGGATAGACTTTAAAAACAGGTAGTAAGTATCCTTTTATAACTCTAAAACCTTCAATAATAATCCTAAAGAACAGTGTCTCTGCAAACATTTTTATGACTGCATAAATTAATTTGGCAAGGTCTGTAAAAGATTCTAAAAACTGATCTCTTGGAATTTCAGAAGACACCTACATATTTATATGTGCTCTTGCAAAATGCTACATCAATGCTGAACAGTGCAAGAATTTAATATGATACTAGTTTAACCTAGCATTGCTCCAATCAATAAATAAAATTAGAATAATTTACTCTCATGACTAAATGCTGAATTTAGCAGTTTTTCCAGATACCCAGCCGGATGAGACCAGAGATTTAATTTCATTAGGAGTGCTTTTTGCTGTGCTCTTCTAAAATTAAATCTAACTTTTCCACAAATAAATGCAGTCATTAAAACTGCTTTGTACTTCTAGACAGCAGTGTTAGAGCCAAACTGACCATCAGAATCAGGTTAACAGTAAATAGATCATATTAACTTTTTGTTCCACAAAATACTATGCAAAATAATAAATATGTAAATAAGTGATTCAAAGGATTATTTACTTCAAGTGTTAAGGGGAATGTCACATCGGCCCCACTTGGCTATGATGGCCCTTGAATGAATCCTTTTATCTTTGGCTCCACAATACTTTAAATTGTCATAAGCATGAAGCATCACCAGGATCAGCCATGGTTTGGATCAGGGCAAATGAAAGAATTTCCGTGCCACCATTCTCAGCATGGAAAGATTTCCTCTAAAATAAGATGTTGGCTGTCACTTGGCACAGGCAGGGAGACAAAACTGTCAAAGAAACCATCTATCCTTATCTTTTTCCTTTGATAGCTCTAACTCTGCTTTGCACTGCTAAAGCTTCAAATTCTTTCTCCTTTAGGAAAAAAAGAGTGTCTTACAAGAATAAAACATTATTCGGTTTAATTCACTCTACACGAGTCAAGTTCCTCTGAAAGCTAAATGCTGTTCCCAAGGCTACATGCAGTGCAGGAGGAAAATATCCTATGGGCTCGGGACTCAAACTCTTGAAGACATTAGGTAGGTGTCCAGTTCAGTTAAGCGCAATGGGAGATCAGAGCCTGAGTTCCTTTGGGATCCATTTCTTAATACGTTCCTAACACATAATATTTTCAATAACTGCTCTCTGTTTAATAATTGTCAGCATTCCTCCGAGAGAAATACACAGTTACCTACCATCACCTATGTGTACAATTGCAATAGAGCCAACAAAGTACAATAACTGCAAAAGTTTGTATATTCTAGGGATTACATTACAGCATCTGGGGAATTAGGCATATAAAGGCTACAGATCTCACTCAGGGGAATCCCACAGCTGTCAGCTTTTGTAGCAGAGACAGCATTTCTGAAAGTTGCCAGATAGCAACTGTAGAGCTTTAAGGTCCTTAGAAACTTCAGAAGAAGGACTGGTATAAGCAGAACCATCATCTGTAGACTTTGCTCTGGACCCCCCTGCCCCATTCTTTACTCTCACCCTCTGATAAGCGTAGCTTTACAGATCATGACACCCCTGAGTGCCAACTGATAGTGCCTGTTGCCATTTATCTTGTGCTGGATGTATGCTAGATGCTTGACATGATTAATTATAGGTGGTTTTGTACTGCCCCAAGGACCTTTCAAAGCAAATTTAACTATGACAGAGTGGGACTAGAAGATAAGGAAGCCCAAGCTTCAGAATTACAGCAGTCATAAGCGGACACAATTCATCGGTGTGCACAGAGAGCAAACGTGCTGTGCAGGTATCTCCAAAGACCACCAAAAATCAGATCTTAGTTCATCATTGCCAACTTGGGTGAAAGTCAGACCACCTGCAGAGAGGGATGGAAGTAAATAAGAACGGACAGCTGATGTACCAGGATGACCTGCCTCCACCAAGGAAATGGATATTATGCTGCTTTGATGGCAAGACTGAATTCACATTAAATGCTTCACTGTTAAAACAAGTGGCAAATAGCATTTCTTGCCCTGAGAGGGACAGACTAAGCATAAGAGCCACTCATGGGGCAAAACGTTTCAGCAGAAGGCTGGAGGTAGGCCAGAGGCAGGGCACAGTCTCTTCCCAGCAGCCAGCAAAGCTCCTACTGAATAGAAGGTTGAGTCATGGCCGTACTGGCCAAAGCCCTACCATTCCCTTGCCCCGCCAAACTGAAGAGCGAGTGAGTAGAAATCCAGCATTCCACATATTATGCAAGGAGTCTCGCCAACTCCTTTGATTTCATTGTAATCATTGTTTTAAACACTGAAAATGGATCCTTGTCTTTGCAAGAACTATCTTGGTCAGCAGATGTCCTAAAGTGAATCCTCACAGAAGAGCCTTTTCTCACCAGCCCGTAAGCCTCCCAGTATGAAAGTCAGGATTCTTTCCTGGACACAACTGTCACCTGAGATTGTTATGAACACTTTAAAGCCCAGGATTGCTGTATGCAAAGTTCTCTCAAATGAGAACTAGTAGTTGCCAAGCAACTTTCAAAGGACTACCATAAAAATTGTATAGAAAAGTATTCACTAAGGCATACAAAAAGCACAGGGGTTTGTGGGGGAGCAGAAGAAAAAAAGGAAGCGAGAGAAGGGGCACCAGGAAGACTAAGTTTTTAAGCTTGCCTTAAGTATCTGCTGTAACTAAATGCAGTTCTATAAGCAAACCACAGCTCCACTCCCATCTAAACACTCGGAGATGTTGCCAACTAACAGGAATCACGAGCTTCTGAACCTTAATAGCAGTTCATGCTTTGGAAAACAGTTGCTGAGTGTCCTCAGCTACCACTGTCACAGATCTGTATCCCAAACACGTATTGAGATCTCTCTCTCACTGTCCGACCCACCAATCACTCCGTAACACCTGTATTTATAGCCTCATCCTCCTTCCCCCTCCCCTCTCTCTGCGTTGACTAAACCTTAGGGAAGACCTGAAATAAACCTAAACAAAAATTCCCTGTTCAGGTTCAGAAACGGCTAACTCCCTAACTACAACACCTTCTTATAGAGGTTTCTACCCTCTCCTTGGAGGTTACTCAAGTTTGAATAACGCGCATAAGGCATTTCTCCTCCTCAGCCAAATCCACTGCCACTGCCCGATGGCCTCAGCATTCCTGCCGCTGACAGGACCAGCTTAAGTGCCCTGTAATGCCCAATCTGTTCACTGGTATGGTGAAATGGTTTTAGAATGAAAGACACCATTTTGTAAGACAAGGCAAAAGAAAAGAGGCTTCAAAATGTTACAAACCGATTTCTCACTAAGAATCCAACTAAAAATCATTCCCAATTAAGAAAAAAAAAATTTATTTTGCTGTTCAAAGAAAGGAAATGTTTGAAACATCAATTTAAAGCTACATTTCAAGATGGAAAGGTTACCTTTCAATTTAAAGGTAAAGCAAGCCACTGGACACACACATTTCTGAGCACGTGCAAAGAGTCATTGGAAGACAGAGAAAATACAAGTTACTGACTGAAGGGCCAGGACCACAAAGCAGACCATTAAATTACACCCTGTCCAGCCAGGCAAAACAATTCCTCTGGAAGCACTATAAACAACCTGAAGTTTTTATTATCTCATTCCAACTCCCTGGAGCCTTAAAGATCAAAGAGATACGAAGGAGCGGATCATCCGTGTGTCCTGTTTCTTGGGTTTTCCAATTCTTTTTGCTAAGCACATTTTGAAACACAAGCCCATAACACATAAAACTAATGCATTTTTTAACACTGCAACAGAGGCGTATTTCCTCACTCCCACTTGTCACCATTAAAGTAGCATATGGTTGAGGGAGAAATGACTTTGAACCTGCCACTTAAGGACTTCTGCCCTAAGCAGGAAATAATAGATGTCTGAAACAGTGAGATGCAGGAGTGCTGAAGAGCAGCGTGGTAGAAGAACATTACCTGGACAAACTTCAGTCAGTCACCTCATCTCTGCGCAGCTTTTATTAGTGCCGAACTTTTAATAGGTTCTGAGGTTATATGGTTACATTAATCTAGATAATTTGGACTTTCACAGGAAGGCACACAAGGAGGTTAATAATTCATGATACTTACGGGGGGGACCAAATGTTAAAATCTCAAAATTCTAGGTCCTTGAGGCTGCAGCCGTTACCAGGCTGCAGTGTATAAAACAAAGAGGAGATTCTGCTCCCTCAGCAGAAACTGAAGAACCTAAATCAAAGCAGCACAAATAAAATCCAGTACCGAATCTTATTTCTTTTCCTTGGCAAGAACTGAAGAATCCAGGCAGTACATTACCAGCTACCTAGGTCTAAAAGGCTATGCTGGCTGCCAGCACTTCTTGACCTGCTTCTTCATAACTTGCCAGAAAAGGAGAAACAGTACGATGAATCTGATTCACTGTCATGCAGGGTACAAATGTTTGCTGACTGCACAAGGTATAAATTTTCCCTCTATTCTTCACACATTGTTCAAATTGCTAAACTGAATTATTCTGAGAAAGATAAATTGTGCATAAATAGAGCATTTGTGATTATAAATAGTCTTAAATAGACCATTTTCTAGTGGAATAAAAAGTTGATATTACAAGTTTCACAAAATCAATCTCATTTGCCCAATGTCTGTCTTTCTAGCAGCTGGATGCTTAGAGCAGAAGTGTTTATCCTGCTTGTTCTGCTAAACCTCCAGCGAACAATTTAGCCTCTGACATTCTAGTTTATGCAAGAAGGAAAAATGTCAGATCTTTGAAGGGAAGTACAGCCTTGTCAACTCTCTAGATGGAGAAGATTGAAGAGAACCTGATAAAGCAGGAGAGCCATGTAAGGCTGCAAGCTGCCCGGTCTCCAAATTTGCATTGGTCTGAGCAGGTGATGGGACCACGCAACCTCCAGAGGCACTTTTGAAGCTGAAATTTTCTTTGATTGTTTAATCTACATATTAACCTCCCCAAAGACTAAGGAACCATTTGTGATTAACAGAATTTTGTTAAACTTAGAGGCTTATATACAAACGTCTTGAGACAAGTTGGTATTCTGTTTCAAAATATTGCAAATACTTTGACACCTGCTGCTGTTCTACATTTACGTCATTAAAGAGGGACAGCTAATTGCAGTGTGCTTACACAGAACATTCAGAGGATGGCACAAGAAAAATCAGTTCTTAATTAGCTTCCAAAATACTTCCTAAGTAGTCATTATGTTACATCAGAATTTCAAATTATTTTAACAAAGGGAGCGTATATCAACAGGAAGTGGTGCATCATCCCTAACTCCGATGTCTTGAGCTAGTTTGTCAACTTAAATTTGTGGAAGCCTTTTCAGGGCATGGAGATTTAAATTAAAATTATAGCAGCATGCAAGGTCTCTCCAGAAAGTTCCTGTCACTGAGGTGACACACAAGCCTCCACATCTCCAAGAGGGTTGGTCCAATCTCATTTCACAGCGATATAGCAACCATCTGCAATGCCAACATAGAAAGAAGCCCCAAAGACTATTAGTCCCTATAGACAAAAGGTACTATTTTTGCTGAAAAATACTAGATTTCCTCACGCGGTTTTTACAGCTATGTGCCTACACAGCTTCCAGAACTTTTCATTCATCCAGCCTTGGCCCCAGTTAGTTGAGGCGTGATCAGGAGAATTACTTGAGAAGTCTAGCAATTATAATAAAAATGCTATCTGAACACCCCAGGACAGCAAGGAAATGCAGAGATACTTCCTAATTATTAAGTGGTATTGAGCTCACAGTATTCCACCCATCAGCATATAATATAAATTGCTTAACACTCATCCAAAAATCACTGAAAGGAAAAATACAACTGTACCCGAGATGGGCGTCGTAAGACAAAACAGAGAAAAAAAAATATAGCTAAGAATGCAAAATGGATCAAAATACAGGTCTTATATCTGCAAAGATAGTCCATAACTGTTGAATATATTGTATCAATATCAATCATGTTAAAAAATAATTACTTTTTCTTAAAATATCCATACAGACACAGAGGCACAGAAATACAGACACAGATCAAAGCAGCGAACAACCTGATGCATTTGGGATCCACGTCACAGCGTTTTACCCGCACGAGCTGCTCATGAGTGAACAAGGTTTCAGTGACAGGTCCTTAAACTCAGCCTCCCCCTTCCAGCTCAAAGATGAAACCGTTCCAGTCCAGCGAAACTGCGCAGCCGAAAGGCTGGCCACAGGCTGCGCCTTGGACTGGTGTCAAAATCAGCGTTTGGAAGCAGAAATCTGCAACTGCTGGTTTTATACTGTTTTCAGTGAGGAGCAGAGCAGGTTTGGACACCAAGAAGCAAGCCCTGGCTGGCTGATTTTAAAAGTCTAAGCAGGTCTTTTTAAAGTACGGGGAGAAACTGTCTCTAGTAAAGAGCTACAAGGGACCAGTGCTTTAACGGTATAGAGGGGAGTCACTGGTAACAAAAGAATTGGTAGGAAAATAGTTTTTAAACCGAGTAAAACATGGACTGGATCAAACACACAAATTTGACTTGTGATGGTATCTATCAACCCACTACAAAAAACCAAACACGGCGTTCAGACATCAGCTCCCTCAGGATTGCTACAACCTACCAGGCATGGTAAAGAGAAAATTACCATTAGCAATGTAGCAGTATTTTTAATTGACCCAAAAAGCCAGCTGTCAAAGTGTTTTCAGTCTGCCAAATGAGTTTTTAGGTGTGTAGGAGGACACCTAGGGACTTTAATATGTTTCTTGCAAAGAAAATATCCATTATAGTGGAAAAGGGAGTGAAAACTTAATCAAACAGATGAGAAAGTGAAGGAAAGCCTCCAGCATATTCTGATAAATTAAGAGCTGTATTCACAACAGTATTACACTGTGTATGATCAATTCCCATATTAGTCATATATTTAAAAAAACCACAAACCAGAAGAACCCCTGACTCCATGGCTGTGCCATACCCCATACAAAGTTACTAAAAAAATAGAACCTCCAACAATTACTCTGTAATTTCTTCAGCTCTGAAACTTAGATTGGTTGAGGGGTAGGGGAAGAGGGTAAAAATCCACAGATATACTCAAAGATCTAAAATTAAACTATTTCTTGCACAGACATTTTAGGAACTGGCACTACCCTGCGACATCAGTGGGTTTTGGTATTGCAGAGTTTTGTGAACATCTATTTTTGTGAGCATAAAATGTTCCAAGAAATTTTCTCAAAATGATGGGGTCATCCTCACTGTTCTCATCTCAAAATCATCCAGCCTCTTCTTGTAAAAGCAGTGAATGAATTCACTGACAGTTGCATCCTCAGCCAACATTAACCCCTTTCTCCCAGCAAGTTAAGGCACAGGTCTGAAACGCTTCTGGAAGAGCAGAACTTGTGCTTGCATTTGGATAATGAGACAAGTTCATGCCATACACAGGAAATACCTATATGGGCACATTTTTACACAGTCATTGCCTTTTGAAATTCATTCACATTTTGGAAAGAGGCCAAATATCATATAGTCTTTACAAGGTTGTTTTAAAAGCTCGAACGGTTCCTTGATCTGGTTCACGGCACAGCCGTACAAACATTGTGCTGGCACAACAGATGTCTGGGGGAAGGTGAGGAAACAGGCATGCTTCACGTTGTATTGCTATCAAAACCAACTTAACCATGAAGCCATAAGCCTCCATATTCAGACAACAGACAAATAAATCCAAGATGATGTCAGCTGAAAAATTTACGGCACCCGACAGACACAAAGAAGCAACCCAAAAAGTTCTGTAATATCTTCCATTTTCTGTAAACTCTTTGTTGTTCAATGATAATAAACTGACAACAATTAAGAAGATTCCAAAATATTAGCTTAAATGAAAAGAAGCTACACCAAAAAAAAAAAAAGAATCCAAATGCTAGCCTGTCATTAGTCAAGAGGAAAAGCACTGCCCTAGGCATGATACCAAAAAATTTGACAAGACTGCACATAAGAAGTGATTTGACTACAAATCTATTATATAACACTGATAATAAGCACAGTTCCTTCTAGCCTAAGATTGGACCAAAGAATGTGCTATTTTTGTTTTGTAAAAGACATGTCTATCTGAAGCCCAGAAAAGGCCACTGGCACCTAGAAGGCTTTCTCTGGCAGACATAGTCCTTCCTTGAATTTATTCCTACTGGGACGACATTACACACTTTGTTAGGAGACAAACCTAGATTCTTACATTTTCAGTGAAGGAATATCCGTCTCAGTCCACCCATCACATTAGTGAAATCTTCCAATAATTAATCACTGAGTTAAAAACTCGCCTGTCTTCTGTAAATTTAATATCAAATACCTTTTATCCCAAACCTTTGTCACTCAACTGAAGAGAAAGCTCTGTTGTCCATTTCGTTACATACTGTGACCAAGACATCAGCTCACTTTATCCTGGCAATGTTTCCAATTTTTGCAAGTCTTCTCATTGTTCTTGTGGGAGAAAAAGGTGTTGGCTGGTTGCTTTTCCCCACCAACAGATTTCCTCATGACTGTCGCCAGAGGTGGGCAGTCAGTTCTCACAGCAGTTCCCCTCACCCAGGAACAGCTTCACTATTGCTACTCAGAACTCCCCCACCAGTAAAAAGATTGTATTTGCTCTTTCACCCATCACATTGGAGTTTCTGGTGGATAATCAACAAATGTAAACTGTCCTAAGAGTTAAAGAATCGCTATTCTGAGCATGCATCCGTCATTTTCTGCTGGATATTCAGCTAGCCCCAGGCCTGCTAGAAGTGCATCTACTGAACGTGAATTTCCATTTGGAATTGTATTTTGCCGATGTCCTGGTTCCGGCAGGGACAGGGTTGGGTGAGCGGCCGCGTGGTTCTTTGTGCCGGCTGAGGCCAAACCACGACAGTCGTGGACATCTGTAGGATACAAATGCTGTTAGTCAACTTAACGTATGACTGCTGGACACCGTGTAACTTTTCCTCAAAAACTCATCTACCATAACCAAATTAAGGGTCTTGCAGAAATAGATTTAATCAATACTATTACTTTTAATCTCATTACAAATTAAAAGTAGCTTATTTTTCACTTTAATTGACACTAATTATATTACTCTCCTAATTTTCTATTAATCAAGTCACATATCAGCTGTTCTGCTGTCCTGCCCGGAACTGATGTAAGGCTGAGAGAAGAAATCCCCAGGTCATTCTCTTCGCCCTCTCTGGTATATATGTTGTGCTCCACAATTAATTTAAAAAACAAACAAGCAAAAAAAATCCTTCTACTTAAACACTACAGAGAACTCCTTGCTCACTTCTTAGATGTCAGATACGCAGAGCTATCGATTTTTAAATGTGATTTTCGTAACTGTAATGTAGCTTGTGCGTAGCTGTTGGTAAGTAATGCGTTATCACTGCATGAGTGAGTCCACCTGATTATTTTTCAAAATCAGACCAAAAATCTCTGAACGCTTCTGCTATGTCCCAAGTTTCAGATCAAGAAGTGCCCCTAGGATACTACAATTGTACTCATAATTCTTTTGATTATACTGAGGCTGATTTATGTAGCAGAGGCATTATTATCAGCCTTCTGTGTAATTACTCAAAATGTAGGGCTAACCACACTTAATAATCTCAAATAGAAGTTTAGGTGGATAAAAGCTGTAGAAGAGCAGTTACCTTCTTGCTGTCAACGCGCCACAATTCACAGGGTGCAGGAGCACCTCAGGGAATGGTTTAGCTGCTGTGGATTTTCCCAGCATCGAAACACATTGCTGACATAGTCCATTCCCTCAAAAGTATATACACATAATGGTAAATATACTGTTAATCAGCTATGGCTTAAAACTGCTTATTACTGATACACAGACTGCTGACTAGGAGACAGAGCAAGTATTCTGGAGGGGAACAAAGAAACCCAGCCCACTTGCCCAGTCTGCCTACAAGGAAAAGCTACGTGGAAAAAAAATACCTACAGAGGCATCAGTTCAAGAAGAAGGTTCAATACAAATTATTTGCTCCTTAACCTAAAATATGAAGTGTTGTACTTTCATTTTAATTTCTGGGATGCTTAAATGCCCAAACTTGAAACACAGAAATTAAATACAGATTAATATTTTGTAAGCAAAGTCCACCGAGTGATCTCCTTCATCCAGAAGCAACTGATGTACCCAATACATACACTGGTCAGAAGGAAAACTAAGAAAGATTTTCACATATAAAAACTTAAATGTACTTTATATACCTGAACAGCATCCTCATGGCTAGGGTCCTACTTCCTATGTAAACTATTTCACCACGTAAACATAAAGCTGTACTTAGGTGAATACGGCACAGGATTTTTGGACTGTCAAATGGCAGGAAACTTTCATTGCTCTGCTTTGCTTCAGGTGCTAGTTATATATCATAGGACCTTTGGTAGATTCAGACAGTGAAAATATTTTCCAGTTATCAAACTTCATGCCCTTATTTAATTATTGCACCCTCAAGCATAAAATGCATTATTTACACAAGGTGCTTTTTATTTTCTATTGATAATTCCTGGTTGTACTGACTACAGCTTTACACCATGAAAGCTTCTGTTTTCAAGTTCTTATCTATTTTCTGCAAAATAGATGTAAATTATATGTAGCCACTAAGAGAATAAGCATCTCTTGAAAAGCATGTGTTTGATTCCTAATGATAGAAGACTCTAAAAATATTCTGTACTTTATTAACTGTAATTACTACAGCAATTGTAAGGGTAAATCAAAATCAGCGACTGAAGGCAGGAGGAATAAACATAATAGAGTCCCAGCCTGGAAGACCTTCTCAAGGAGGGGCAGAAAAGGTTTGGAAGTAGTTTTACTCACCTGACACTCACAGTAGTTAGGGTCTCTCTTCATGCATTGCACTTTGCAGACACACACAGAATAGAGCTGGTCCTAGACTAATAAAATAGGTTCTGAAAACACAAAGATGAATGGGAAACCCTTTTCCCATCCCATCCAAAACCTGAGGGGAAGAAAAATTCCCATTTAAAAAGGGGAAGAAGAACTAATCCAAAATCCTAGAGCACCTCAACTGAAAAATTTAAACATGCGCTCTGTTTTTATAGTTGCCACATATTCCGTATTTATGTTTTCATGTAATTAATATTCACTGAAGTTATTTAAACTGAAAAACAATTATGTAGAAAGTGCATAAATGGTCTGTCTGGGTATTTCTTAAACTTCCATAATTGCCTCAGGAAATCTGTTGAAACAAAGCACTGTCCACTCTCCCAGCTCGCAGCATTTCCACAGTACTGGCACGGGGACCGACGGTGCCATTTTCTGTGCAATTCTTGGAGGACAGAAGGTTGGTGAGAAAGTGCTGTCACTTCCCTTCTTTACGTGGTCTTTCACAGTCTCTACCTACACCTGCCATACTTCTTTTGCTACTGCTTTATCACCTTTAAGACAGAGAGTTCCTTCTGATGCGCAAATAACTTCTTTATTTTGCCCAGCTACCCATTTTTTAACCAGTACCTAACTCAGAGCAGGAAGTCTCCCACTTCTCCAGAAAGCATCTCGAATTTCAATCTTGTTTTTCTCTTCCTCCTACCCCTTCAGCACCTTTGACCATTAATGAAGCCTCTATACAGTACACGAAGTGTTTAATCTTTCATGATTTGAGGAGTTCCGAGTGATTCATTCACACCTGACCTAAGGACTCGCGGTGTTCTTTATCGTGCATTGCACCAAGAATATAAACCTGTAATTATGGTGCTTGGGTTTTCCATCCTCAGCTACTGCTGCTCACAACTGAAATTCCCCAAAAGAAAAAGCAGCATTTTTTTTTTTTTCCTAACAAAGAATATATGCCAAAACTCCTAAGCTTAACAAGTCGGTTTGGTGCAGAGTACTGCACAGTTCTTGTACAGCAGCTTGTTAGCCAAGCTCTGCTAATTACACATTTAATTGTCTCCAGAAAGACTGATAGCAATTTCTTCAATAAAAAAAAGTTGGCTGCATACTGTAATAAAAGATATCTAAAAGCGTTACTGTAATTAAAGTCTTGGAGATGCTGAAAAGATCATGCTGTGGCAAGTGTCCACTATACAACAATCAGACATTGACTTCCAAACTCCTTCATATATAAAAGAAAAATAATAGGACTGAGAGAGAAATCACATCCATACTCATTCAAGCCTAAAATGGAAAAAAAAAGATAAAAATCCCTTTTAATCAACTTGTAAACCATTAACAAGTTTTTGCAAACAAACCCCAACGCCCCAATGCTGTGAAAAGACACCTGCTCTAGCTAGAAATACAGCTGAAGACCAGACGTGATTTCTTAGGAAATTATCAGAATGGGCCTTTTACGTTCATCTCACATTTTCCTCTCTTCTGCTGTGCCCTTTTTGCACGACGACGTGCCCCCCTCTCAGCCACCTCTCTCCTTATGATCGCAGCTATGGAGACACAAGAGCGTTCACGGTACGGCGCGAGCGAGGGCTCGACAGGACGCAGCGGCCGACGGCATTCAGGCTCCGCTCAAATGTCTGACACACACCAGCAGGAAACGCAGAGAACCACGACTGGGTGAAAACAGGCGATTGGATCAGATTTCCTTCCTTGTCACTCAGCATCTTCAGTCAGCAAATACTGTTCACTTCATTTAATTTGATAAGGATAAGGCATTCGCTATCCTTATTTATTGCTTGTCTCTCCCTACCAGCAAATGCCAGCGTATTTATACTGAGACCCTGATAAAATCTGTGCAACACCTGTCATGCTGGAGTCTTCCCCAGCTTCGTCGGAGCAGAAGAGTCTGATGTGACTTGATATTATAGAAATCTCACTTTCTACTCTGCTACTAAAAACTGCCACGCCAGTTCGAGAATTGCCCAGCCAACAGCAAAGACTGCTTGAAAACGGGAGATGCCCAAAGAGCCCCATTTTTTAGCCATTCCGGGCCGCGTGCCGGATGGCATTGTACAGCAGTTGCCATCCAACCTGACACAGCAGAAGTCAGCGTCCCTCTGTTACACAGGCTTCCCTTTTAATAAAGCTCGGCGTTTGAGAGCCCATCCCTAGCACAGGTTTACCAGGTCTGCAGCACGTTTAGCTGTTGCCACATCACAAGGTTTATTTGTAGTATCTTTATTTATCTGCAGACTCACAAATATTCAAGATTTTTACAGGAACACGAGTAACAGGGAAGTTTTGATGAACTGGAGTCTGCCGTTTTCTCAAAACCATATGACATTTTATACACTTCAGCTCCTGCAAAACAGACATCCTGTTTGGGCATTTTCAGAAGCATCGGGTAAAACATTCAAAACAGACAGTGGTGCCACGACAGGCGATGATTATGGCTGCTTTTTCGCCAGGATTCCTGCAACTTAAGGGTTTTGATCACGAGCATCAATGTTTGCGTAAATTATAACCTCAGACTGCTGAATAGTAGGAAAAACTCCTCTAAGACCTCTAGAGTGGGGTTTATTATTATTTCTGTTCTCAAATGGAGGCAAAGCTGAGATCTCTGTTTTATTATAGTCACAGTTATTATATGGTCACCTGAAACGTCAGCTCTCATTTCCACCAGGTGATTGTGTGACAGGCCTAAACTAAGAGCCAGGCCAATCCAGACAAAAATACCAACTCAGCATACACGGACCAAATTACTTTGTCAGTGCTACAAAACCATTCCTGGGTATTTCATAAAGCTTTTTAAGAAAAAAGGCATCCTAGGACCAATGTCTTTTCATTCAAAATTCATGAGCTCTATTAATCTCTCAAGTATGTATTTTTATTGGATATTACATAGCTCCCTCAAGGCACGGATGTTTTGAAGCTAATTAAATGGAAACCACCTTCGTCACTCTAGTCAGTGCTCAGCTGAGGATGCTGCTCTCATGCTCAGCTACTGAGCCCGGGCCTTTTGCGTTAACATGCTACCAAACTTTTTCAAATTACATGTATGTATAAAAACTGATGTCAATTAACAAAACAGCAGGTACTCCTTAGTTTTTATACATCTACCTATTAGAAACACAATAGTGCTGATTTAGCCGATGACCAGAAAAGGCTTTCCAATATTTAAAGCGCATTTTCTCCGACATGCATAGCTTTCTAAAAATACATATAAAAATGCCATTCCGGGGCTGACATATCCTATGAGGTTTCTGCTCTAGGTGTAAATTTATCTGAACTTCTGAGCAAAACTCCAGCATTGTTTCAGAAGGTTGAGAAGACGGTACTGTCAAACACTTTCCCAGAAGATGAATCAAATAGGTGAACTATTGAAGCTGTCTGGTTAATAATTCCTATATAAAAGCCTAAAAAATACACCTTACATATTAAAGACATGGAATAGCTATTGGCCATTACACGCGGAGAATATAAAAATAGATACTTATTATTTTATAGATGAGGATGGAGGAACTTTCATTTTTTTAACAGACACAACTGGAATTCAAGTTAGTCTCTTCTTCAGTTAAGGAATGTGTGGTAATGTATCAGTCTAGTTTCAGACAGTAGGCTCACATGATATGATATATACCGTATTTTCCTAGCTTCATTCTAGGTGACCATATGTGAATAAGCAGGTGCTCTCTGTTTGGAGTAATCTTATGATTTTGCTCAGGCCAAACAATAGCACTTTCAAGTTGCCAGAACAGCCATCCAAGCACTTAGTAGCTTATTTGCCTTAAAACCCTGCAGCAGGTAAAGATTTCAGGCAGTTTAAGTGTTTAAGCTTCTCTCATGCTATAAATATTTAAGGCACTTCAAATTTTTTCAGTAGGTGACATCTTAAGTGCTAGTGCCAACTCCAAGATACCCTCCACCTCTATAAAAGAATGAATATATGCAAAAAATGTGTATGTAGCAATTAAAGCTATATTGAAGTCGCATAGGTAAAAGCACGGGAAATGTGGGATGAAACCACCGTTAATTCATCTGCTTTGCACACGGTTCCATATTCATTTTTTCTAGACTGCATATGTAGGTAAACACATTAGTGTTAGGTGACAATTTCACAGAGAATTTTCACTTAGATTATAAATAATGGACCTGCTATGGATCACAGGGCTTCACAAATAACATACCCAACGAGGAGAGTTTTGCCTCTCTGAAACCAGTCCTCATGCAATCAGACTAAATCTCAAGGCAGTTTTACTCTTTCCAGAAACGCACTGGGTCACGCAAAGGAAAAAGTCACAGTTCCCTAGCACATATTATAGGTGAGACAAAAGTGCTAAACAGCTTACCAAGCAGCATCAGGCTAATTAGCATCATATCAGCTCTAATTGGAAGTGACTCAGCAGTCTCAGCTTTGTAGTAAAAGTCTTTTCAGGACTCACTGATGTGAAAGTCTAATACTGACATGAAGAAGTGTATAGTTATCCAGCTCTCCAATCCCAGAAGCAAGCTGTATAGTAAATGCTCACTGGAGAGTGGTCTGGAGTCACCAGCAAGAGATAATCCAGCCACTGTGTTGCTATTTCCTTCATGTCAGGTTATTCAAACATGCTGTTGCAGGCACGCAGAACTACACGGGCTAGCTACATCACCTCCGTCGTACTTGGAGGGTCCAGAGCAGGAACAAGATCAGAAGCCTCAGCTCCTTCAGTGCTCGGAGGTCTTCTGTTCTTTTCAAGTCACTTCAAGCAATCTAGGACACATATGAACTCAACTGTCCAATTCTTACAGTGTAATACCATCAAAATTGTAATTCTTTTAATGAAGATATAATTAATGCTTGCATTCATCAGGTCACGCAAACCTGACCTAATTCTTGGCACTGCTATGAGTAGTGAGAACCTGGTCAGTTTGACAAACTAATGAAAGATAAATTCTGATGAGAGAATCTTTGTCTGGAGTGTGGTATCAAGGGTGTAGCAAAGAAAAATGAGACACCTTTAAAACAAAATGAACTTCAACAGCCTCTTACTGCATATCACCTGCTCGATAATGCTGTGCTGCTAAATAGAAAGGGATGGGGAAAACTTAACAACTTAAAATGCTCACCGTGGTCAACTTATTAAATCATATTAAATTATCCCTTCCTTGATATTAGATACAATCTTTAGAAGATTTGTTTTAAAGGACACATGAAAGACATAAAACCATACAAAATCCTTCAACTTACTGTACTGTGATATAAATGTGGCGATGCCTACCTTTCTCAAATAGCTATGCAAAGAGAAGAGGGAGTATTCCAGGGGCTCTTCCCCACAGTTGCCAGTAAGTCGTGCTCAGGAAAACTATTAAGCAGGATGTAAAACAACAACTTAAATACAAAACAGCTTCTAAAGTCAACAGTCGGTGTGTTAAGGCATGTACTTAAAAGTGAAGGTATCCCACACCCCATTCATCCCACCAAAGTAGCGCTTAATGTATTAAAAACAAAAAATTGTTCCAGAAGAGAAGGTCCAGAAGCATCCATAGAAGCATGAGCTATTTTACAAAAGGGTATCTTACACAGAAAGAGCACAGCACAATAAAAATGAGCTCCAAGGACACATTTCACATTTAAGTAGAGTCTATTATCAAGGTACAGCATTTTCATGCATCATTTTATATTGAGAGAAGCTGTGCAGTCTGAGAAATGGCAGTCTCTAGCTCTTTCTGGCATAGAAGTCCTCCTCTGTGCTGCGACAGAAGAGTAATATGAGTCACAGATGAAAATTTAGCTTTTCTCTTGTACCTGTTTCCCTATCAAGTTTTAAAGTCCATAGTTTTCCAATTTATTTCAGAGACAGCAACAAAGAGATGGACAAAACCTTTGCTTCTGTCATGGCACTCACATGCCCTGTGACAGCCTAGTCCTCCCCTGGGGCGTCAGCAGCCCTTCGCTGCCACACTTGCCCATGGGAACTGTGTCCCACCGAGTGACGCACCACCACAGAGCCCAAATTTCCATTTTCCCCCCATTTCCATTGTTCCACAGAGGCCTTAACTATCTACATTAACTGTCTTGTTCCCTCTTTGATAGCTATTTTAAGCTGTATTTTAAGATGAAGCAGTGACTTGAAAGACTGAGTATTGAGCTAAAAATCTAGATCTAAATTCTAATGCTCTGTCACTTCAGAGTAATGCCTCTTGGTCCTGGACTCTACTGCAGTCCATTAAATCACTCTGATGGGAAAATATCTAAAGTAACAAGCAAGCATATGATGTATAACATGGTCAGAGTAGAAAGATTAGAAAGGAAATATGAAAAAAGAAATAATGCAAGTCCATCTCAGGAGAGGCAGACAGTCAACTGTGAAAGCCAGACTGCCCCACAGAACAGGGGTGATTCCTCATAGCGTAGCAGGCAAGCATCACTGCGGTGAAGAGCTTCTGGGTTTCGTGCATAATACTGATATAGCACCAAGGAAACAATGGCAGAAAGCTATTAGTGCCTAAGTAAATTAGTACTAATCATAGAATCATCGAATGGTTAGAGTTGGAAGGGACTTTAAAGATCATCCAGTTCCAACCCCCCTGCCATGGGCAGGGACACCTCTGACTAGAGCAGGTTGCTCAAAGCCCCATCCAGCCTGGCCTTAAACACTTCCAGGGATGGGGCCTCCACAACCTCCCTGGGTAACCTGTTCCAGTGCCTCACCACCCTCACAGTAAAGAACTTCTTCCTAATATCTAATCTAAATCTCCCCTCTTCCAATTTAAAACCATTACCCCTTGTCCTATCACTAGACTTCCTGACAAAGAGTCCCTCTCCAGCTCTCCTGTAGGCTCCCTTCAGATACTGAAAGGCTGCTCTCAGGTCTCCCCGGAGCCTTCTCTTCTCCAGGCTGAACAGCCCCAGCTCTCTCAGCCTGTCCTCACAGGAGAGGTGCTCCAGCCCTCTAATCAGCTTAGTGGCCCTTCGCTGGACCTG